>WOFM01000441.1:1039574-1495661 GCA_011428145.1 Ericerus pela
TAAATTTGCTTGATTTAACTCATAAAAAGAACTTGAACACTATCATAATAGAAAAACTAATTTATTATAAGAACGAAACATATTAAAATAGTATCGCCATATTGAGTACAACAAGGTTGAATGAGCGTCACCTCTTGACCAGAAAAACAGAAGGAAAAGAAAAGACACAGATAAAAACGACGAGAACTTGACTGTGGGAGATCTTGATTGCAGTAGTACCAACTACTGACATCTAACAGTAATCTAGTCATTATTCATTATTAATTTAATTTTATGTAATTTATTTTATTTATTTTTGTTTGGGAAATGAATGTAAAAGTGTAATAATGTTGTAATTCAAAATTTTTGTCCTCGCGATAAATCATGTTTGCTCGTTTCGTTGGTCTATGGGGGGGTGTTGTTCTACACTCCACCTACACTCGCTCACTAACTGTTAGCGCTACTACTTTGAACAACTTAAACTAACACTTTCAGGTTGTGCGAACAAACACGACTTTTTTCGTCCGTTCACCCGAGAACGCTGAAACTCGTTTCCCACTCAAACTGTAATCTCGTAATGGAGGGAGATCGTTCATCTTCCTCAAACTTATAATTTGTATCTTCGATCATTGCATTAAAGTATCTCTGACTAACTTATTCCTTTCTTTGGATTTCAACCTCACTTCAAATTGTAAAAAGCATTGAATCGGTCAACCGCAACCGCAAAATCTTTTTTAATTCTGTGTGAATTTTCATTGAATACGTAAACAGTTCGTCAAATTGTGAAAGTCTGTGTGGTGTGTGGTATTAATTTTTCACTTAGTGCGAAAGGCTGTGTGCCAAAGCAATTTGTGTAATTGTGATCCTTAACTGAAATGTGTAATCAATCATTTCATAAGTGAAGATAATAATAATAATAATAATTTTGTGATTTTACTTAAAACAATTCAAATTCATCATCTTGTGAAAACGTGGCATTGGATCCTGCACTGTCAGAATCTGCCTTCGATGCAATCCTCATGAAGAAAATTTATTGGTATGCTGTAATTTACTTTTCAATCAATTAATTTTGTGCTTAATTTCTAGCCTGCCCATTTTGTGGTATAGAAATGCGAATCTTGATTTTACCGTGTGTTGGTCAATGATTTTTAGCGTTAATATTCAGTTCACATCATTTTGACTTGAAACCTCCAAATTGCGATATTTTATCGTTCATTTTCATCAATGTTTGACTTACCAATCATTATTTTATGATATTTTAATCGCTTTAGCGATATTTTTATCAAAATAGATGCGCACTTACGGATAAATTTTATTTCTTAAAGTGTCGTTTTTGAGCTATCGATTTATTTTTTTCGTATTTTCTTACGTAATTATTCTCGCACGTTCGTATTTCGCCTTCCTTGACTACGAAATTTTCGATTTTTAGATATGTTTTTACCAGTATAAAAATTGTGTCTTACCAATTACGATTGAGAAAATTAGGGATCACCTGAAAGTCGGAAATGCGAAATATCGACTTGTCTAAATAGGAAAAAATTGGCCATTTCTGTTGTGATATACAACAAAGTTAGCCCTTTTGATCATGTCTTGTAAGAACAGAGCTGCTTTGTTTGCAGATAAATACGTATTTTTTTTTGCCCTTGTGGAATAATTCAATTGCAGGTGAGTAAAACATTTTAACAAATGGTGTTTCTTACGAGTTTTTGTTGTCATTATTTGCAACTAATCTTCTCAGTATTGAGTTGCCATTTCGTTCAACTCGTCAACTCGGGCATGTGTTTCAGAGTACTAATTATTCGAATTTTGAAAAGGAAATTCAAACAGGATATTTATTATCAACGCATTTATTTTTTTCTTTTTCGTTAGAAATCGTGACCTCATGGACATGCGAGGAGCACTGATGCCTCGACCTCCAAGAGACAGAGGGGGATTAATGCGTCCGGGTCCACCATTTGCATTCCGCGGTCGCGGGGTCATGTTAATGGACCGACCGAGACTACCACCGAGGTTCGTTAGGTTGTACAATATTTTAATTAATTCGGTTAAGTCGCCGGTCATATTTTAATCTTATTTATAGAATTCGATAATTTTCACGATTAATTGTTGAGACAGTCTTCTGCAGACATTTTTATTGGCCCTATAGAAGATAACTATTCTGTTAGGTACTTAGTTTCTAGCTGTTTCTGAAAAACCGTATCCAGTCCCGCTAATTTCTTAATTCAGTCTCCATTTCCCAGTTATGAACTGAGAAAACCGTTTGTTCGCCAGTTAGAAATGTGATGGTTAATTTAGGTTACCATAATGCTGTACCAATCTTTATTTTTATATAACCATTAACCGAGAGCACTAGCAGTTATATGATGAGTATTACAGGCTCCCTCTTCAGAATTGAACCCAAATTTTTATTTTGTGTTGATTTCACCTGTATTCTGATAACTGCAGATTGATAATTTTCTATTGTCATTACTTTAAATATATATATAAGTATGAATCGAGAACCTTTTGGAGCCAGTAATGAGTTAATCCTTTATTCTAATGATCAGATTACTACTGAAAATTTTTCGATTAAGTCTTTTTTTCTTAATTTCTAAATTAAGGAATCATATTGTTGTTTGGTACGATATTACTTTTGTTATCGTAACGATGTTATTGTCATTACTGTTGACTAAATATATTGTAAGAATGATCATGATAGCTTGGCCATGGTTAGTAACAGTTACACATTTATGATGAACATCACAGGCTCCCTCTTCAGAAATTGACCCAAATTTATATTTTGTATTGATTTTAGCTTTAATGTGATTTCTTCATAATGCGGATTTTTTAATATCGCGATATATTAGTGGGATACAAATTTTTTGTGGTGAATAGAACCCTTTAGAGCTAGAAAAGCTGATTAATACAGTACTACGATAGTCAGACTTCACTGAAATTTTCTCAGTGAGGTATGTTTTCTTTGATACCCAATTGAGCAGCAGTATCGATCGTTATCACTTGAAATATTATGGTAGCTTTTGTTATTTTAATGATGTATCGATCATTTCTGATTCCAAGCTGATGACTTTATCTGATCGGTGACAGTTTTATGATGAGTATCACAGGCTCCCTCTTCAGAAATGAACCCAAATTTTTGTTTCATGTTGTTTTCACCTGTAATCTGATTACTGTTACCTGATGATTATCTTGTATTTTGTTATATTATTGTTAAACCAGTTTCTACAGTGGGCAAAAACGGCCAAAAATACAATTAATTCCGTATTCTGATAAACAGATTATTGATGGAATTACCTGAGTAAAGCTTTTTTCTCGTTACGGTAGTTGAAAAATTGAGAAACTATGCGTTTCATTTAGAAATGTTACGGTAACTTTTGTCATTGTAACGACGTATCGATCCTTACTGATACATTCAACATGATCAGTAGCAGTTATATGATGATTGTCACAGGCTCCCTCTTCAGAAATGAACCCAAGTTTTTATTTTATGTTGATTTCATCTGTAATCTGATTATTGCTTCCTGATGATTATCTTGTATCGTGTTAAATTATAGGGTGAAATAAGCTCCTATAGTGAGGAAAAACTTATGACCGAAATGCTGGTTAATCATATATTCTAATTATCAGAATAGTGCTGGAATTCCATCAGTAAAGTTTATTTTTTATATTTAGGAAGTTAAGGAGTAATTTTGTTGTTACTTTAAAATATTGTGTAATCTTTTATTATTGTCATGATGTATCGATCATTACTGATTCATTATGTGCTATGATCAGTAGCAGTTATACGATGAGTGTCACAGGCACCCTCTCCAGAAACAAACTTAAATTTATATTTTGTGTTGATTTCATCTGTAATCTGATAACTGCAGATTGATGATTTTTCTAATATTTTGATACCTTTGTGTGATCAATCGTAGAGGCTCTTTATGTTGAAAAAAACTAATGCGACTAAATTGTCGACTCATCCAGTATTTCGATAAATAATCACAACTTGTATTAGAAAATCGTACTATGGCCGAAAATTTCTCAAATAAGTCTCTTTTCCTCGGTTAATCCGCCGTAGTTCCTCCGATGACCTGGCGGGCAGCTTCCGGGAAACCGAAGCTTTTCGGTTCCGGGGGAAGTATGGTTGCAAAGCTGAAACTTAAAGGAATGAGCGTGCGGCTTAATTTGACTCAACACGGGAAACCTCACCAGGCCCGGACACCGGAAAGATTGACAGATTGAGAGCTCTTTCTTGATTCGGTGGGTGGTGGTGCATGGCCGTTCTTAGTTGGTGGAGCGATCTGTCTGGTTAATTCCGATAACGAACGAGACTCTGTCCTGCTAACTAGGCGGGTTCCTCGCCGCCCGCGGGTTCGCGCGCGGCGTCGAAAGATAATTCAATAAGCACTCGTTATCTCTTCGATTCGGAGACTTTCAGTAGCTTTCAATGTATCACATGGTTTATTAAAAAGTAATACCTATGCTTATTTATTCAGTTCTCTTTCACCAATTTCCTATTTGTAATGATTTTAATTATTCTGTATAGGTGCATTTAGTTTCATTCGTTTCTTGGAAGTAAGGAGGATACATTTTTTTAACGAATAGTTAACTAAATTATTGTATTTCTTGTCGAAGATATTCGATCGGTTTTTTTTTTTTTTTTTTTTTTTTATTATTATTATTTTGTTTGTCAGTATTATTTTGCTGATAGGTTTTAAATGAACAGAGATATGAAGAAAAAAACCCTATTGAAAACCAGGTTATGCACCTTTTTTACATGAATATATTGGTGGAAATGGCAACGTTAAAAACGACAATGATGATTTTGATCGTCTACTTGGTAGGCAATTACTTGAGCGCATGAAATGTTGCGTTATCCTCTGTTTGAAGGGGATATTTGAAAAAATAGCTTTTTGAATCGTCAAAACCTTTAATAATATAGTCCATCTAACGAGGGTTGATCTAAAATATGAAACGCAACCCACAACTACTGTAAAATTTTACATGTATTAATTATTTATGCATTATTGCCAAATGGAATATGCAGGAATACAAATTATACGATTACCTACGTGAAAATATTAATATTTGGCAACGTTTTTTTAAGGCGCAGGGATCATCTTTCGTTGGACGAACTAACAAGCTGATACAAATGTGGAACAGTTTGAAAATTTTCGAAAATTATTTAGTTGAAACGTTTATAGCTCCTTCAATATGGAGCGTGGTAAAGACATTGAGTTAACATTTTTTACTTTTCACATTACACACTCTACCAGAAAAATATTACCCACATTTCATCGGACACATTGTATAAATATGTACCTATAGTTTTCGAGTTTAACATAGGTATCTGTTAGTCGCTATGAATTTGCATAAACATGCTATTTTATTAGTCCCATAGGCGGATTCTGGTCGTAACGTTTGAGGAGACGGGATTAAGTTCTGATCAAGTTTTATTTGTCACTCAACTCTGTCTTTCAAAGATCTGCTTTTTCCTCCTCCTCCTCAAATTTAAGGAAGAAGGACTGATCAGTAAATCACCGGAAACGCTTGATGTAAGAATTTTAAGAATGACAACGTGTTGCGAGTGAAGCAGACGAAAAATTTCTGAACGTTTTTATCCTCAAATTGACATGTGGACTGAGGGTTGCCCAGGCCGGGTATAAATCATTAAAAGTGTCATTACTTTCCTAAATTTAAAAGTCCTGTTGTTTTTTCGTGACTATGTTATGATTTACTGATGCCTTCGCCGTGGTCGATAGCAGTTACATGATGAGTATTACAGGCTCCCTCTTCAGAAATGAACCCAAATTATATTTCGTGTTGATTTCACCTGTAATCTGATAACTGCAGATAAATCCAGAAATACTCGATTGATCGGGTATTTTATATTTATCAATCTATTTTTGGAAATCCCTCGTTTCAGTATCTTTCTCTTTGTTACCAAATTAAGAAGCATTATGGCTCGTTGTGGAATTCTTGGTAGCTTTTCGTATTATGTTGATTGATGATATCAAGCTGATAACTTTATCTGGACAATAATTGTTATATGATGAGTATTACAGGCTCCCTCTTCAGAAATGAACCTTAATTTATATTTCGTGTTGATTTCACCTGTAATCTGATGAGTTTAGACTGATAAAATACTATTATAGATGATCAAGTCGTTTCACTCCCCATTAATTAACATGTTGACTACACGGATCATAGCGGGAGGAAATCGGTATCAATTATTGTACCAATTCGTTTAATATGAAAACAGTACTGCTGCGAGAAAATTAACTGCAACCATCAACGTGCCTATGAATTTTTCCAAATTTGGTTTCGTAATGTGACCCATATATATGTTGAAATTGTGAGAAATATTACGTGAAAAATTTAACTCTCATAATACGATTTTATACAGCGGTCAGTAATAACTAAAAAAGTACATTTATCTGCGAGAAGTAGCCAAAATTAAACTGAAATTCGCCTTATTTTTGTTATCAAATTTAATGAAATGATAAACAAAATTTTTGAAGACGTTGTATCAGATTGCGCTAATTTTAGTGTTGGAAAATTATTCGAGAAATTAGTTGAACCCTGTAGAATTCTATATTTTGATTATGAACTTGAGTGAGATTTTTCATAATTTTCAAACGTATTTTCAAATTCAACTGAAGTTGCCTTGATCGTGGTGTCTTGATTATTTCAATAATATTGTATGAAGTTTTTGTTTTTGTTCAGAAGGGAGTTGCAACAATTTTTGGTTGTTCTATTTTTAATAAAAATTTTAATCCCATTCACTAAACCTGTTCGATATGCATATTTTAATTTAATTTTTTTAAATTCAAAATTCACATGTGCAACTTTAAAACTAGGAAATGAATAAGTTATCTGAACAAATTTATTGAATTTTTCTTAGACCTTTAATGCGTGGTGGCCCTCCGTTCGTGGGACGAGGCATGTTACCGCCTGGAAGACACAGACCGCCGTTAGGGCCAGTAATGTTGCCCAGACCACTTCCTCCACCACATGGAGCCTTGGGACATCTTGGACCTCGAGGCCTGTTACCACGTCCTATGTTACATCCTACCAGACCCCTTCATCCCGAATTGATGGAAGTGCACTGTCTGGCAAACGGTATTGTACGAGGTGACGAGAATAACAAGAACATCCAAGCTGAAAACCATTCTGGACCCACATCCAACCATAGCATTACGACAAATCCGTCGAATCTGGTCGTTAAAACCAATTGTCCTGAGAGTCGAGTGAATCAAAACGTAGGGCAGCAAAACACCGCAACCCGTAAAAATCGCAAAGATTCTAAAAACCAGAGGGGATCTGCTGGCCAGCTGCAGACACAACAAACGCCACAGTCGCATCATAATCAGGTGGCTACTCAAGCGCCGGCTCCTCTATCTCATTCGTCTCCTGTGAAGCAGAACACACATCCGAATCACCAGATACAGCACCAGCCACCTCAACAGAATATAATCCGCATGAATCAGGCTCCGTTGCAGAAACACGTGCCCCCAATGCAGTCGCCGATGAACGCTAACATTCAGCCGCTGGCGCCTCAACATCCGATGACTCAGTCTGTTTGGTAAGTGGAACGTTTTATACATCCTCATTTTTGTGGCATAATTTAAAGATGGGAACTTTTCGCGATAGTACTTTCAGTGAGACGAAAAGTGAGAAGTACTGGAGAATTAGTGCGAAGTAGGGAAAGATGGTAACAGTGGAAAGCTCTCAGTAAATTGAGAATTTTCATTTCTCACTTCTCCATTTCCTGTCATTACCGTTTAATGTTTGTCATTTTTTCACTTCACTACTTCCTTCGTTTGTTTCAGTGGTGGGCAAAACGGCATAAATCACATGAACAGAGGGAATGCTCATATGGGTATGTTCATCACTGGTGCTGTTGTTCGTCCCATTTTTGGGGCCACAGAGTGTCGGAACAGTTTGTACATCATCGTCTGCTTCGTTACAGGCCCCGTTGGCATTCCTAATACGCCATCATCGGTTGCTATGAGTCAAGGTCACGTAATGCATCATGGTGGACCGAGTATTGGTATGCGGGGCAACTTTGCCGCTTCTGTTCCTCCTCGACCAAATGTTATGATGAACGGACTACCTCCACCTCAGTATTCAGGTGCGCCACCGCCGTCAAACTACGCTGCAGCTGCCGCTGCTCCGGTTATGACGCAGCAGATGCCAATGAAACGGAGCGCTCCTCCTGTTGGTCCTCCTGCAATGCAGCCGAAACGAGTGCGATATGAACCTCCTCCCCCTCCTCCAGCCAACGGATATGTACAGTATCAGCAACCGCCCCCACAGCAACAACCGTAAGTGTGCACAAAAGTAATATGAAAAGGTTGATTTAAAAAGCTACTCTAGTCAAAATATTTTTTAAATTGATTTCACAACCATTTGAGGATGTAATTTTCGTGATGAATGCGATAATTACGCTGGTTTTGTTGGAAAATGGTATCTGTGTGACAAAAACATAAGGAATTCGACCTGCCTACAGACAGCGTCCGATCACCCCTAAATGGTAGAATATTTGAAGTGTCCAAAACAAAATCTTGCAGAAGGTGATCTGTTTTCTTTCGACTTTTCATTTCTCCGAGCTTGGCATTTTTATACAATTGTACAAACACGCAGTTGATTTTAGTAATGGCTCATAGTAATGTGTTGATAGGAAACGTGTGGTGTCAACACATTTCATTTGAAAGAGAAACTTGGTGCTTTGCGCCTTGTCTGTTGACTTTGTCCCTCTAGCAAGGTACTTCTCCAAGATGCTCCATCCACTTTCTAACCTAGAAAAGCTTTTTTAGTCCACTCTAATGAGGATCATATTCTTAGTCAAGGGGGTCGCTTTGTGAATAATTTTTGGGAGTTTTTTCTGCAATTTTCATGCGCTTATAAGGCCTTAAACATGCTCCACTTTGAAACGTCATTTTATATAACAATACAGAAAGGTCGCTTATGGTGTTTGTTTATTTGAGGATCTGTGTAAGATGTTTTCCATTCATTGGGGGAAGAAACTGGAAAACAATCATTGCTGTCGATTGTGACACTCTTTCAGGATAAATTTTATTTTCAACCAGGTTGTGAAAAAATGATGACTAAATCACAATTGAAGAAATCGAAAGTCTACGTTTATCAGCACATCGGCACCAGTCAGTAAAATTTCCAGTAAATCATCAGTAAAAACGTATTCAATTAGAAAAAAGGAAAAACAATTCTTGACTGTCACCCATAAAAACAGGTTTTGGCCCATATCTGCTGCCCCTTTTACGTTTTCCGAATTTTGAAAAAAAAAGTATGTAGATGTAATACTGATGCACCCTCATGCCAATTTTTAGCCTTTCAACTCTATGAGAAGTATAAAAAATAAATGTGGATGGAATTCTGGACGTTTTTGAATTTTATGCAGCAGAAGTTGAGAATATCAATTTGATGGTCATGGCCGAATTGAATTTTAAATACTTTAGGTAATTTGTAGATACTTCTATATTCTTACAGTAGGTTCTAGTTTTCTTAATCTCCGAGTAGCCTTAAAGGAAATTGAAAATAAATAAATTCATTTCACATACATAGTTTTACTAATATAAGGACTAAATCTTCAGTCTTTAAAATTTCATCTATATGATGAAACGGGCCCGGAAATACGCTAATTTTCAATCTGTACGTATGTTCTACTGTGATTTCTGTCTATGATGGTATGGAACAAAGTTTAGAAATGGATTTTTTCCAATCTGGACGGATTACATAAAAACAAAAATGGATTTTCAAGTTATTTATTGATTTTCTTACTCTTTTTTAACGGAGTTGGATAATACTTTAATATTTTATATGTTCCATGTATGGTGTTACATACCTATGAGATAAACATAATATTCGAAGGGAAACCCTAGACAACCTCTGATGATTCTGGAAATGCAGGTTTTTGATCGCATCAAATTTTGAAAATTGGCGTATTTCCGGGCCCGTTTCATTATATAGATTAGATTTTAAAGGATGAAGATTTATTCTTTATATTAGGACAACTAAATATGTGAAATGGATTCATCTACATTCACTTTCCATTTTGTGGCTATTTAGAAGTTAATATTCAACGTTTAGAAAACTGGGGTACTGTATTCGTGAACTTGGCGTTGAAATTTGATTTGAGAAACAACACGAGTTACTGGTGATGTATTGTTCCACTGATGCTCATATTGTAGCCTCCAGGTACATTTTTCTCCTCAATTTTATTCGTATATCACTGCCATGCTTTGCGAATATTTTGAGCTTGTTATTCTGCGTTTATTTCAACTGACCGATCGTTTTTTATATCAACCCGCTCATCGAAATGTACATTTGCTCGCATCATGTATTTTCGGTTGTTTTCTTGTAGCGTTTATCAGTCGTACGACGTTCCACCTCCCACTGACATGTACAGTAGTATGCCATCTGCAAATGTAAATGTCGCTCCACAACAGGCTTATCCGTAAGTTGAATATGTGTGCGGTCGCTTTTTCTGCGCGTTTTTTGAATACAGATTAGTAAAATTATATTTTGAAATTTCAGCAGCCCAGATTACACTAATTACCAAGCTCCTCCGCCACAACAAAATACCTCGTACTGTCAGAGTGTCGATCCGCAGTATTCTACGGCGTATAGTAATCAAGGCAACTATTCCACGTATACTACGGCGGGCGGCTACGACCAGTCAGTCGATTATAACGCAGTTCAGCAGCAACAACAACAATCTAATGTCGATCCGTACGGTTACTCCAAACCAGGTTCGAATTATGAAATTTTGTTGGTTATAAGAGGTGTATAAAGCTTAAGTAGGTAGGTAGTAGTGTAGGTGTGTACGTACCAGAATAGTGAAGTCGAAAATGGTGCAAGAATGAGGAGTACTGGTATTTCATTGTTCGAATAGAAAATTTATTTGAATCTCGTCTATACGAGCTCATACTACGTCTACACATACATCCATATCAGAGGTAGTTGTTGATTTGTACAGTCAGAAACTAATGTAAAGATATGGTAGAAAAATTATCGATTTTTGACATGTAAGTGGATCGTTAAATTCCACGTTATATGTACAAATTGAAACAGTAATTCATGTCCTTTATTTTTGTCGTCCTTCCTTTTTTGGGTCCGATTGGCATACAATTTTACAGGATCTACTTTATGCATCAGATTTTAGCCCAATCGGATGAACTACAGCCGTCATCATGTTAATGGAATATTGATTCATGTACGCATATCTACATCAACTGAAAAACAGTAAAATCTTCAATTATGTTAGCCTGGCAAAAATATATAACGTCTGTCTTTTGTGAGGAAACTGTTTCTATTTCATTTTCCTAATGCATCAAAGAACAGTTTCCACCTAAATCAGCTTTAGAAATAATTTTTCCGGAGCAGATCTACATTTGAATTGAAGTATTAAGATTCGTGCAATTGTACAAATGTGGAAGTAGAAAAGTGGGACAGATGTTACAGATGAGGATTTGTTTGAGTTTAAATTCAGTATCAAACAGCGATTTCAATTTCAATTATTCGCTGGAATTTGTTGGAAACTAACTACAATGATATGGGAGACTTGTTAAATTCCTGTTTTTAAAATTTATTTATTTATTTAACCAATTTTAATGTTCCCTTTAAATGTGTGGTTTGTAAGTTTTTTAAACATATCAAATCGTGAATCAAGTGTTGCTTCGTACTTGTTGAGAAATTACATTTATATTACATTCATCCATATCAGTGATGGTTAGTATTTGATTGATATGATCAAACACTGAAGTAAAGATATGGTAGATTAATTATCAATTTTTGACATGTAAGTGGATTGTTCATTCCTCTTTATATGTACAAATCGAAACAGTTTATCACTTTTTCCTTTTTTTTTTTTTTCTATGGCAAGGCAGATTCGCTCTTCCCATATTTTTATTGATTTTTTGTAATCCGTTCAATGACATAAATATGAAAGCATGAAAAGGTGGTAGCTGCTATGAAATACGATATATTTGAATTTGAATTCATGTATTCAATCACAGTTTTCATTATTTGCTTACATTATTGAAAAACAGATTACAGTGAATTCCGTTGGTTTATTTAGTCTTTCGAAGAAAATGTACATATTAAAACTGATCTTGTATTGAGACCCAGCCGTAAGGATAGGTTTGTTTTTCGTCTCATGACCCCAGGAAAATTTTTGCTCTATTTGCGGAAATTCACATATATACACATTTCTGCAGAACTCTGTACAGGTCGCAATTTTGATCTAATAGTCTTAAAATTGGGTTTGCTTATTCGGATCTATACAAGGACGAACCCTATTGTTTTCGGTTCAGATCGATCCAATAGTTCGTCTATTATCGTACTATGTTTCATTTGTGGAACTTAAATGGTTATAAAATTGGTAATTTTTAACTACTTGTTACGAAATTTGGTACAGACATTAAATATATTATATTTCTATCATTCTGCAAAATTTTATTTCAAACCACTTAACGGTTTATGCCCAAGGTGATTTGAAAAAGTCTTATATAATAGTACTGAAAGAAGAGTATAAATTTAAGGTGAACGAAAGAAGCTGGTCGAAAGTAGGCCTGCTTTCATTTTGTTTGCCAATCATTTTATAACTTGCGTTCGTTCTTTCATTTCATTATGTATGTCTTTGAGACTATTTTAAACGTAATATTTACCAACTATTCTTCCAAATAGTTTCAGTTTTTCTTTTTTTATTATTGTATTTAATTTCGCAAAATTATCGAACGGAGAAATTAGGTTAGATAAATTGAGTATGCTGTTATCTGAAATCTTTCTACCTTTGTTCAATTTCATTCGCCCACCCAAACAGTGCCAAACATGGAAATTTATTTTTTCAACGTTGGTGGAATACCAATCCATGTAATTTGAATGTGTATGCGCTGATGAATATTTTGTTGCGAATAATGTTTCTTAATATTTCCTCCCCCCCGGATAACGAATAATTGTATTCTATTCGATTTAAAATTTCTCCATTACTTAGCGAAAATTTATATTTTCTATGGAAACCATTGGATATACAGTGTGTGTCTTCCTCGTGTTCAAGTATCGAAACCAGAAAGTTAGTAAAACGTACCGACTTGGATTATACATGTTTGCCTACTCTCCACATTGAAGGGGCTGAGAAAGCTTTGAGAATTATTTTTGAATGGTATTTTCGACGTATATTCCAACTTCGATGTCTTATTAAAAATGCATTTCTGAAAAAAAAAAAAAAAAAAAAAAAGAAAGAAAGAATAACTGTTTGTAAATAATTTGGAGAGGAGCAACTTTCGTACAAAACTTTTCTATTAAATGATAAGTAAGAAGTTAAAGGCAACCAATTGAATAGAAAAATTATTATTTTGTATTTTTTCTCGTAAGTATTACAAAAAGTAATAAACTTTGGAGAAAAATTATTTATGTAGAATATATTCATCTTTTAATTTCCTGTACCAAAGATGATTTTTAAATTTTCAACGTTCAATGAACTCCAAATAGTTATAAATCCGAAAAATGTTTTTTATTTCACTCTTTGGCTACACTGATTTCTTGCCATTTAGAATACCATTACACACTGTTGAATCGTGATGCAGGTTACAGCCGTATGTGTCATAAGGGGGAGAAATTATGTCCAATATAATTGTAACATTGAGGGTATTCGGGGTGCTGAAAAATGATGAAGAAAATTAGAAAGTGAATCTTTAGGCGAGACTATGGTTGCTTTTAAAAGTTAGAAAATTACGTGAAATCGGTAGCTGTAGCGAGTGCAGCTGTACTGGCGTTTTTCAATCCTGTAAGTTTGAAAGATAATCCATTCTCTTTATATTGTTTGAATCAATTTTATTTGAATATCGGTAGAAATGATTATCATAATTTTACAAGGAAAGTTAATAGAATATTTGTTGTATAAAATCGAATGACAAGCATTTTTAATCCGAAGAATTTTTCCTTAACGTTGATTATTTTTGCAGTATCATGCAAAACCAATGAGGAACTACAGAATTTAGTAGAAATAAACAATTGGTTTGTTGCTCATAAACCATACGTTATTGTTTATTGTTTGTGAGGAAAAAGTTTTTCTTTAATTTCTTATAGATATGCATTTTTCAACCCTGCGTTTCTGATAGCATGCGCGCCCAAAATACTACAAAGTTTTGAAAGATAGTATTCCTGTTCCTTCAATGTAGAAAGTAGACAAACATGTGTAATTAAAATCAGCAAGTGTTGTTTACTATGTATCTTTATAGTTTTAATACTTGAATCCGAGGTAGGGATACCATCTGAGATGTTAAGGATCGTAATTGAACTTACATGATTTCGTTTTTGAAAGTTACGAATTCAACGTTTCAGTGACGATGAATTCAATCATTGAGGAATGAGTGTGATCTTTTGTGCATATTTATTTTATTACTTTTCGTATTTTTTCCAGTTGACTCGTATGGATACACGAATACTTCGTATACAACTCCGCAACCTACGGGTTACGAAGATTACTCTGGTGGCTATGTCGACCAAAGTGGATATACTTCGACGATACAAGGTGAGTGCAATCAATTTTTCTTCGTTTTAAATGAATTTGTTGCGTCGAGGTAAAAATAAGATATTATTCAATTTCAATGAAGAGCTGAACGACCGTTAATGATGATGCCCTAGCGTGATTTTTTAATCCGCACAACTCAATTTACGTTTATTAAATTTAAATTGTGCATTTGAGAACTTTTTATTATCGCATTCAAAATTTGGGTAGTCACGATCGTAAGTACCTATTAGTAAAGAAGATTATTTTAAATCTTGACTTGATTTATGGTTTTTACCGTATTGTTTGGATCATATTAACACCATTTCTTTTGCCTTTGATTTTACCTTCGTTTATGAAATTTTTATGGAAAACCTTTTACTATAAGAACTTAAATTTGAAAAAAATACACTATCAACTACTAAAAAAACGTTAACGTTATTAAGCGCGTTTTAATTTTCTTTTTTTGTAAAAATCTTAACTCTCGAAATTACCCGAAACTGTTATTCTAGTCTTTTTTTAAAATCAAGTTTATTATTTTAATTTTTTCGTAGTTTTGTCGTACCCAACTACTAGGCTGTAATTCGTACTCTAGTTGAATGACAGTTTTTATTTTTCTATTGCTGAATAAATTGTTATGTTATATTCAGATCCATCGTACGGACAGTCCGTTGGAACGTACCAAGGCTACTCTTATTAACTTTATTATGAAGGTGGTAAGTCAGCCATGCTACAAATTTTATAAGAAAAATTCAATGACCAACGTGAATTGTAACATTTCGTATTTGTAAATTATGTTGAAAAATTATTAAATTCGTCGGAAGTTATTTATATGAACACGATTCTGAATCTTTTTCTTGACTTAAATTGAAATTTCAGCAATTTTTATTTAAGTTGTTTTAGTCACTGATAAATTATTATTTTTTCCTAAAAATATTAAAAACAAAAGTTATCTAATTTTACACTGTTATGATGTTATAAATTATGTGCACTTCTTCTGGTCATTGTAGTGAACGTTAACGTGAAAATGTCTGTAAAACTGTCAAATTGTTTCTTCATGGGCTATACAAAGCGATTTATTTAAGTTTAGGATTTGCTAATCTCATGAAAATTTGTTTTCTCATTTCTTTTGAAAAATTCGACATGATTTTCTATTAATCAGTATTCTAATTATAAGGTCTCGGTTTATTTTTCATAAATCGAATCAGTGTGCGAAAAAAGACCTCAACTCGTTTCGAAGCACCTTTTTTTGGCATTTTTTGAAATTTTGATTTTTGAATTATTTAACCCTTGTTTAGCAATGCTGTTGAATTTCTTTGAAATAATTTTCTAGCGAAAAATATAAATTTTAACGCACATATATTTGTCGAAAATAACGAAACTTGAAAGCTCTTTTCTTAAAATAATGTTTTCTATTTCTTTTTTAGATTTTTTATTACGTAAGAAATTCGTGTAAATATTACATTTTCGTCGAAATTTCTGGTTACCCTCAGAAATTGGTAGCTTATCTATATTTGATAGGACGCGTTATTTAAGACGTATTTTAATAAATGATAAGTTAATTTTTAATTTTAGTCGAATGACTGAGAAGCAATCGCTAAACAAGCAAAATATAGGCTTGCATCTTGTCTGTACTCCCCATTAATTTTCTAATTGATATTTCGTTTTCTTTTTAAAGAAATTTTTTCTCGAGTGTTCGTACTATCAAGTACTGAAATAGCTGTTTGTTTTTTTGCTTTTCATAATGAATTTGACAAACTTTCTTAGTCATTCTTTCCTTTATTCAGACACTCAAGTCAGCGCGATATGATAGTGTATTTAATTACCTGAATCTTTCAGATAATTGAAAAGAAAAACGTTCAATAATTATTGTTCGAGTGTATGCTTGTACGGCATGGAACGAAGTGCTTATAACACCTGGAATACGTTCCTTTGAACGTATAATGTTGTCTCATTGCGTATTTTATTATAACTATTTTAATTTTAAATTTGATGAAAATAAATCAATGAAACTGATTAGCTAATTTTATAATTTTGTTTTTCCCTTTCATTAATGCGGCGGTGCTTGGACGTTTTCTCAATTTTCAGTGTCCAAATTATTGGTATGCGTTCGTCCTCCCATTTTTACTTTTGAATTTAACATTTCCTCTCTTAATCTATACTGCATAGCCTGCTAAAGTTCATCGCAGTTTGTTTAAAATTTTAGGAAAAGTAACAAAAATTATCTCATGAATAATAGATTTCATCTTAAATAGTACTGTTAATTTTCTCTACAAACAAAAATAGTTTTCTTTTTCCTTCGAAATTATATTTTTAAAAGTTTTAATTTTGTCATTTCGTTATTTTTTCCCAGTTTAGGTGTAATGTATTCAATCCTCATTTGTCAAAATGATTTTAATTTAAATAGTTTTCACTGATAAACTTGCTCCTCAAAAGTGTGTTAATTTTTTTTTTAATTTTCAACTGGAATAATTTTCTTTAGGGAATGATCAATTTCAATAAGGCTTAGATATATGCTTATATCACAACGAATGAGAAAATTAATTTAGCAATACCTTAATTTTGCACTTAATTAATGTGCTAAATATAATTAAGCCCAAATGATTTTTGTGGTAGACTTTCTAATTTAATTTTTATGGTACATCAAAGAACCTTAACCACCAAAATCAGCTTAAGAAATAATTTTTCCTGAGCAAAATTTTGATATTCCTGTGTTAAAGATAGGTGCAGATTATTGTTCCTCTTATAATGGAAATCAGAATTAACATAGCTCGTTAAGTATTTTTATTTTTAACTTTAGTTCCTCTTTCAAAATGGATAATTACAGAACTATGCATGCTATTAATCTGTCACGGGTTTGATTTTGGAAAAAAAATGACTAGTTTAATACAACGTTATACAGAAATGATGAATTGAAAACTTTTCCCTGTTTAAAGAAGTGCTTTTTGATTTGTTTTACTTGCTCGCACTTCATTTTATGCGATGCCTCCTGGATCTTTTGTTAAAAACATTTCAACTTGTCAAAATTTTTAGCAGATAACCGTTGCTTTTGAAAGTTTATCGATCTTGTTTACAATCTTGTGTCTTCAAATCAATTTTAGCGTGATTTTTATTTTTATTTTTTCAATATTTTTATTTAACTCTTCGAGAGAAACGGAATCATCTTAGTCGTTGAAATGGCAAATTTTGAATTCGTAAAATATTCTTAATAACAACGTTAACATCTCAGTTAATGCTTCTTTTCATGATTTTTCATTCAGCTCTCTCTTATTTGGGCCATCCAATTTTTTTTTTCTTTTTAAACTTCCAAATATTGTTTTAATTTCTCAAATGCTCTGAGGACTTAATTATAAAATAGCGATATAAATTCTGCAATTTTTGCGTGGGAAATTATTCATTGGAACATCTACGCTTGATAGTTTCTCCTCTCTGAGAATTAACTTATGATCAGCAGATAAGTACATATATTTATCGCTTTGATTATTGCATTCTTTTATTGTCGACTCTTTCTTTCACGAAGTGTTTTTCGTTGTTTACTTTTTTTTATAATTTTTTTCTCCCTCAATTACTATGGCAATGTTTCTCTAATTTTATTCAGTTCAGCCTCTGTGTCTGAATTGGTATCATTTTATTATATTGTCTTTTGCCTAGTTTTTTAGTTGTCATTTTAGAAAACAACGTTTTAATAATCGAGACGAAAGAAAAGATTGTGGAAAAAAGAAGACGAACACAAAATACATGGAGTAAAAAAGAACATATTCGAACTGGTACTGTTTATTATTAAGTTTTTTTTTTTTCGTATTATGGTTATTATTATTATTATTTTTATTATTATTGTGATTATTATTATTATTATTATTATTATTATTATTATTATTATTATTATTACTTAATTTATGAAGGATACGTGTGATGATTCTGAAATTTGAGGCACCTGTCTCCTATATACGTATTTTTAAAATTGTCTGTTCACCATTTTCAATAGGACTATACCAACTACGCTGATGAACGTTCTGCGAGATCACAATTGATAGTATGATTTTTTTCTTTTTTTTTCTTCGATAATTATATTTGGCATTCACCGCGAGGAATTATTCAATTTATTTTTGTTAATATTATGAAGCGAGTTTCCTCAAGGTAATAGCAGTTATTCGATTAACTTCACAAGTTTATCAAAATTGCCTTCTTCAGGATATTCAGTCAATTTTTAAATTGTGGCAATATTTCATTTTTTTTACGTTCTCTAAATTATGCTTCAGTTTAGAAGAATCAGAGTTCTTCGGGTTACCCAATAATGTCAATTTAGTTTCTATTTTGCTGATTAATTCAGTATTTATGCAAATGTTTAAAATTTACCGAATTTTTCCCATTGTTTCGATGTTCTTTCAAAAAATTGTTCCACGCCGTAGTCGCTAACGTAATGTGAAAATGTGTTTTTATTTTCCATGGTATATTCATGTTGTTTTATGTATTCATTTTTTCCCTTATTTCTTTATTAATTTTGGTCAATATTTCAATTTTTATTTGATAAAAATTACTACAAGACAGAAAATTTATCGTTTTTTTCCTTTTTTTTATATTTTTTTTATTTTTTTTTATTTTTTTACCTATTCTATGTTAAAATATATTATAGCCTCTGATCGCGAATCCTTGTTCCATGGTTTTATTCAACCCAAATGAAAACAATTACGAAACGGGTTGTAAGTCCCTGTATACCTATCAGTCCAAGCAATACGTACATTTTACTTCGAATAAATACAGTTCCCACATTTATTTTTCCCAAATTACATAATGAGCTTTTAAGATCTAGTGGCTGACATCTCGTAGAAATTTGTTGAATCAGCGAATGGGTGATCATAAGACGAAAATTCATAGCCGAAGTTGAGGTACCTATTTGCAGTTCAGTGACGGCAATAAATTTTTTTTCTGATTTATGTAATCGTTATTTGTCTTTAAATTTACAACAAAAAATATTAAATTATCTTCGGTATTTAATATTTTAGCCGAAATACAATTAAGGTACCTATTATCACCTTTTCAACAAATAAAAAATGTGTCTTTTATCTCCATAATCTGCCATTCGCAGTACGTTCACATCGTCGTCTTTTGCCGTCTTAAATTCCAATAAAATTTGTAATCTTTACGAGCTACCGCGGCCTCCGTCATATTGGTAAAGTGGGGCCCATAATCGGTTTTTTGAGAAAATTTCATTTTTAATACACTGCAGACAAAAAGTAATGTTTATAAAAATTGTAAAGAAACAGAGTGCGTTAAGAGTTATATCTTGAATATTTATTTACGGAGTTTTAAAAAATACCCTTAACTTTATATGACATTCAACTGAGAAACTGTTAGTTTGAGAAAAAATGTGTTCAAGACGAAACATGAATAGGATTTATTTAATTTCTTAAAATTCTGCTTACTTCTTTTTGTTTAACGACTACTGAAAATGATATTCTCAAAAAAATGGATTTTGGGCGTCGTTTTTCCAATTTTGCGGGGGTTGCAGCAGCCCTTATGAGTGGCCAACGTTGTATGTTATTCAGGACGTCGAAATGTATGAAATTACCAAATCTTATAAGTTCTGTTTTTTTTTGTTTTTTCCCAGAAGGTAAATCCTACTTTGAAGACACAATTGCTTCGATTAAAGTAGAACCAATTGGATCTTCTTCAACAACTTTTTTAAACGTGAAGAAGTTATTCGGTCGGGAAGCCACTATGGCTAGACCGTTATTAACTCATTATTCTTTTCCTTCGAATGTTCTTTAGCTCAATTGCTGTTAGATCATCTGTGCAGATTTCCTCTGCTTTTTTTCTTAACGTCCTTGAATTACTTGTTGACTTTTCTCCTCACTTGGTAATTAACTTTCGGTGCCTTCGTTTTTGCATTCTTCCTACGTTAATCTAAATAAATAAGTAAATTTGAAAAAAAAGTTTTCAAAACAAAGGCCTCCCCCCCCCCCCCGAACCTTATGGAATCCGGCCGTTCACCATTTCTGGATAAGGCTTTGGGGATTGTGACGTCCTCGATTATGGTTCTTCTTTTGCACGCAAATAGTTCAGACCATTGGCCACAACGTATCGAAAGGAGAACCGTAAACGAGGAGAACTTTAATTTTTCAGCTTCAAATAATAATAATGGCTTATAAGAATAAATGATGATTGATCTACATAGTTCGACTGGGAGAACTTCTTTATATAAATACTGTCTCTGTCATTAGTTTGTGTACTTCTTAAATGTGTGGTTTACGTATATTTTGGGATGATTTTCATTGCATAGCCATGCCTTTGATAAAAATAAAATATTAAATAAAAAAAACCAGTCGCTTCTCTTCTTTATTTTCAAAGTTGGCTGAGTATTGTCCATTAGTTTGTCAAAGAAAGATATTCCTTTAAGTCTTTTTCAGAAATGGTGGAGGACCGTGTAACATAAGGTTAACCATAGGGGGTATAGTTCTTTACCAAAACGTTGTAAAGAAAACTGATTACCTATAGTCAAATTATTTGATGCCATTAAGAAATTGGAAAATGGCAGGTCTTATAAAAAAAATAATACCTCACCAAAAATGAGAGAAAAGATGTTGGAAACCAATTTTCAATCAGCCGATAAATTTTCTTCACTAATTTTATGTGGCCAATAGGTACTTATATATAATTTGTCATTGACGGTGGTGTATTTCATTTTTTGCATTTCTATGTTTAATCGAGCTTCATCTTGAAAACAGTTACTTCCAGTAGGTACTTAATAATATGTCCCACCTTTTCTCCAGTAACTTTAGTAATTTCTTTTCAAAATAACAGGATATTATATTACCTACCGTTGACCATCGTTGGAATTACGTAGTTTGCAGTTGGATAATTTACCGAAACGAAATTCGGCCTTTTGCGTTTAAGGTTTCGATCGTAAACTCATTAATTTAGTAGTACATAATTAATTAGTTAATCCCCGATCGTTTTCGTGTATTTTTGAAAGATTTCCGTGTACAGCGAGTTTTACTATTATTTTATGAAACATTAAATTTTGTTTCAACGACTAATTTTTATTTTATTTTTCTAAATAAATTTTAGTTCGTTGAAACGGATGAACCTTTTCATGTGGGACTAACTTCTCGTCAACTGTAAACGATCTCAGAAGTGTTACAACAGTCAACAGCATGGTGAAATTGCCAGACATTATGTAAATACTTGAAAAATTGGCCAGTTTAATATTTTTGAATACGTTGCTTAAATTTTTTCGAATTTTCAGATAGTGTGGTGGTGGTAAACAGAAGAACCATTCTAAAGTCGCTGAAAAACGGACAAATTTTCAAAATTCTTATCATAGTGGAGGTACTTTTTCTGTTTTTTGAATTTTTTCGAATATTCTCGGAACATCTTAATGAGAATATTTTTGAATTTTGTTGGTTTCAGTTGTGCCAAATCTTCGAATCGTGTTGCGAATGAATCCGTCCATCAGTGTATTGATTTTCTCGGTTGTTGTTTGGGCCATCATCGATTTCAGAGTTGTGAGAAATGTGTGTTGATTTGGCGAATTTATAATGTTTGTGATGATTTTCTCTTTTGAAGAATAAATGAAAATATTAATTGGTACTTTTTATTCATATATTTATATTTTTTGCATTTTCTCCCCATATTGCGTTCTCATAAGTTTTAAATTGAAACCAAATTTCTGACTGTGTCCGATAGAAATGAAAACTTTTGAAGAACGAAAAAATCGAATTAGAAAAAATAAAAACAACTTTCGGTTCAAAACTTGTCAGTATTGCATTTTCTGCTGCAGAATGAAATTTTTAAATTACGAAAGTTTGATATTTTGTTGAAGATAAACGTTTGTAGAATATGACTGAATTAACATCCAGAAAGGGGAAATTTAATTTCTCGAATGTTTTTGATTTTCCTCTGTTTTTCAACAAATTCCGTAACCACAAGTCTTTTTTTTTTTTTTTTTTGACGAATGATTGGCTCGGAATAACGTACCGAACAATTTTTGTGAATAAATCGCTCCATTAGAATAAGACTGTCACAACCCGAAATTAATTAATTCCCATTTTTATTTTCCAGTAAACGCTCTCTGTATACGTGAATTTATTAATTGTTTTATAAATTTTGAAAAATACTGTCGCAAGTCTAAATATGATTATCATGACAGAATTTGGATTCCGTCCTCATTTAATTTCAGAGATATTCAACGTGAAAATCAGGTAAAATTTTTAAAATTAATTTTCTCAAAAACTCCCTTTTTACTTAAATTTCTTGCAAATGGGGTATTAAAATGGTTTTAGTTGTGACAGATGATAGTTTTGTTCAGATGGAACAAAATGCGGTTTTATGGCCTCTTATATTCAAAATTAAGAGATTTAATTTTGATCCAACACAAACTAACGAAATAGCCAATTAAAAATCAACGAGACAAAAACGTTTAAAATTTATGTCTCCACTGCCAACTTCTGTTCGTGTTTAGAGCATTCGAAAGTTTGGGTAGAACGTTGTCAACAATATGCTTTCGAAGATGGCGACAATGATTTCGTTAGAGCCGTGTAATATTAGCTATGCAGGTTCATATGTTATTTCTTGTGCAAACATCCTGACAGGTTAGTTAATTATGCGACAATCAAATGTATTTATCCTGTTTATTGTTATTTACGTCTTTCACTTTCCCCCAACGAAAAGAATTGCTAACTAAATTGAAATCAATTCGATCATGCCAGAATAGTCAAATTTAATTGCCTGAAATTCTTCCCATTTTTCTATAAGTAGGAAGTAAATCTGGTATAAACCGTCTTGCATACAAAATGGTGTATAAGTACATTTTTCAAGAAATCGTCGAATTTGCGTCAGAGTCGTATCGTATACCCGTAAGTGTTATTGTTTTAAATTTAAAGGTCATTTGATTTGAATTTCGTTTAACTATAGTGTGGATTAACTGTATCGTTTTCAGCTCTTCGGACGAAGCGTTTAACGTCTGTTTCCAAACAATGAGATTTTCTGTTAATTTCTTCACTCTTATCGGTCTCTATTGTTTTACGTAAGTATTAAATTGGTGTCGAGCCTATTTACAGCTCGACGTAAAATATCTTCTCCATAATTTCAATATATTTATTTTGAATTTTAGGGATGAGTTGCAAGATGTATTGAAACTGAAGGTTGTCGGAAGTTACTGTAGAGAATAGGAAATCATGATCATTGTTTTCGCCAATAATTTTTGCAATTTGCTTATTATTTTGCTTCCATATAATTCGTTGTTGCATAACAGTAAACTTAAACACGTCTTATTTTTTGTAATCTTTTTTCTGTATATTGGTAAATATTTATAAATACGAATGAGAGAGTTAACAAGATAATGAGTTTTGAATTTTCAATTAGATATTCTTTCATTGGGAGACCAACGACAGACTGGTTTCCGAGTTTCATCAAACTTGTAGATGCACGAATTGAAGGCGTTTAAGAGGATCATTATCTCTGAGAGTAACTCTGTAGTTCGTGTTTTTTTATTTCTTTGTACGACTGCAAAGACTTCAGCTTTGCCGATATTTTACGCATCTTTGGACACGTGGGCTTCACTTTGGTCGCTGCTGCTCTTTGAAATGAAAGTGTCGGTACCATCATATCATGTTAGTGTTATTGCAGCTGGATTCTTCGTCACTAGACTCGCCGTTGCCTTCTTGGATATCCTCCATCGAATATTTTTCGGATGAGCTTACAAAACATGAAATTTATCAACGAAACATCACAACATTGTACGGCTTCCATAGTTTTGAAAAATCAATTTAACTCGGCCATTGTTTTTTAGATAAGCCAAATTTATGAAAAACTGCTGCGTAGCCTTGATCAAAACGTTGTTGGATTGAGAAAGAATTTATGACCCAGACAACGTAGCCTAGTGTTCGAGTAGCGTACTTTCCAAATTATAAGAAAATTATGTGGTAGATAGAAGAAAAAAGAGAATAAAAATGGTCTAAAAACAGAAAAATAATTTTTTTCAGGTTTCCCTAGTAAAATCTACTGGAATTAAAATGAAATGAAAAGGCATTATGGTAAATAAATGATTTTCTTCAAGAAATAAAGCCGAATTAAAAAAATAAAAAATCAAAGATGCACTAAAGAGAAAAAAAAATTTTTAATTTCTCCAGCAAGATGTAGGTGTAGGAACTTTAATTATTGAAGTCGGGGATCCTTTCCTTACCATGTAGGCTTAATATACGTCAATTCCGTCAAATTTCTTGACAAAACTATTGAGTGAGCGTTTTTCATTTCATTTTAGTTCCAGAAGATTTTACTGGAGAAATTTAAACAAAATATTTCTCTCTTTTTAGGGCATTTTTATTATTTTTTTAAATAGAAAAATTTTTCGTTTCTACCATTAGTGGCAATATTACTTTAAAACTAAAAGTTTCTTATTTAAAGATAACTCAAAAACTATCTTATTGATTCTGAAAAAATTTAATGGACCACCGTCAGATTATCCTCTAAGTATTATCTAAAAAATAGTTTATCAAAATTGGTGCCCAGGTTATGTAGTTATGCTGGAACAAACATATGTATGTATATATATATATATATATATATATATATATATATAAATACCAATCGGAATGTGATACCTCCTCATTTCTTTGGAGTCTGTTAAAAAAAAGAATAAAAATTTTCGAATTAGCATTTATACATTTTCAATATTTTTCTACGATAAATTGTGGTAATTTTTTCCAAATAATTTAAAAAATATTAAAATCCTATTTTCTTACGCTCCTTTTTGGTTGTAATTCTGAGCTGTAAGGAATCATTATGTTAGTCATTGTAGTTCTTGGTATAAATTTATACGCAAAGAGTATGCTCGGCCAATTGGTTTCCGGTAACAGACTAGAAAAATTTAACTTTCCATTGGAGAGAGATATATGGGTACGTGGGTAGGTAGTCTAAAAACTGGCGAATTTTGTTACGACTGAACACTACATATCGAAGACGTTTCTCGTGATCCGTATAGACAACCATCACAACGCATGCGAATAGGTACTCAGTCGAAGGTCGAAAGGTTTCAGGTACCATTTGCTATTGATATTTTAATCACCCACTGCCGGTCTCTAGGTAAAGCTTGGCATTCTTTACCATTTAAAAAAAAAAAGGCGTGAGGGTCCCCCCTCACATATTTAATGTGTAAACATTCAGCTGAAACATGATAAATATGTATCTAGCTTATGTGTGCATGCATGTAACGCACCGCCAGCTTGCCACGGATGTCTGCTTGTGAGTGTGTGTATGTGGGTTATGTGACAAACAGAATTTGAAACTGGACAGTGCGCCATGCAGTTTTTTTATGCAATCTCAACTTTTTTGTATTTAATATTTTTTTACACCTGGGAGGAAGCGACTAGAGAGCAAGAATGTTTACACATTAAAAAGTTCTTCAAAATTTATGCAACTGAAATAAACAAACAGAAAATTATTTTTTCAAAAATAAATAACAAAAAAACAAACGAACGAATTAACATTATGCAATATGGTAATATTTTACTATACGGATAGAATTGATAATCACCTTTTTTATTTTGAGTCGAAGCGTGGTGGAAATGAAATTTTTTCCTGTCAGTTCATTCATTCAAGTGGTTATGTTGACCGTTGACTGCATAATGCATTTGAGCGTGTTGAGACTTGAGGCAGACGATCAGACGAAAGCTTGAAACGTGGTCGTGGTTGAGACATTTCACATTTGTACGTTTGTCCAAAAAATTCAATAGGATTATCTATTTGCGAAAAAATTTTAAAAATCGATACGTACGAATAATCTCGACATATTTATTAATATAATCAATATTATTATGCCGCGTCAAAGATACAACCCAATTTGAAATCGATATAATTTTCTAGGTATCGATATGTTGCATATATCGATATTTTTTGTGATCTCATATAATTATTCTAATTCGTGGCCTACCGCTACCATTGTTTTTCTAACGTTGTGAACTGGCGTAGTCCGCGTTGATTGTGTAAAATGTTGTCAGTGTAGTAGTAAAGTGTGGCGGTAGTGTACTGTGTAATAGTATAATAGTGTAATGGTGTGTAGTATCCAGTGAGTTCGTGTGGGATCAATATGTATGCCGCTGAGTTGTTTGTCTGCTCCATTCCGTAACATAGAATTATTATTGTTATCTCTTTTACGGACATATATTGCTCCGGAAGATTTGTTTTAGCACAATAATTTCGTTTAGTTTCGTCCACCCGGTGGTAAAGACCTTTCTTCTGTTTGTGGAGCAACCGCGATCACGTTTTGGAAAATTTTACTCCAGAGTTTGATATTATTATAATTCGTTCATTTTGGAGGAGAACGGTTGGTGTGAAATTTTGTTCGTTATATTATAATTGTTTGGCTGTACGTTATTGTGCTCTCGTTCCGGTGCTTTTATTTGAATTGAATTGAAAAATTTGTTGTAGTGAATGTATAATCGATCGTTCGTGTGTGTATGGAGTAGTGCATAATTACACTACGAGCTGTTTGTATTGTGATAAATTTTCTGATGTTTTATAATATTGTCGTAATATTGTCATAATATTGATTTCGTGATAACGTCAGCCGTAGTCCAGCATAATATATCTTTATTTTACATGGTTTCCGCCGCTGTCCGCCTCTGAAGACGAATCAAAATGGGTGAGTTTGTCTTGAAGCTTTTCTCATGTACTTTTCAACCAGTGAAATAGGTCCTTGTGTTTTATAAAGTTTCTTCGCATAATATTATACAGAAATATTAATGAATGCTGGCGATGCGGTTAGAGTTTTATATTGAATCCTAATTTAGACATTTTCGAGTGAATAATGTTTTTAGGGTGTCACGACGCTTTGTCGAGACACTGTTCAAGAATGGGGTGTTTCGTCTATAAATAGAGATGGAGATGCTTTTATTTTTTTTGATTGTGCGCGTGTGTTTCGTGCTAATATTCTCCGTTAATTCCATTTACGGTTTACACCGCACGCACGAAGAAAGGCATTTTTCACCAAAATACCGTTTAAATAAACTCTTCAAACGGCTGACTCATAAATCGATGCTAAAAGGCATCGGTTGACATAGAGCCATAATTATATACAAGTATAATACGTATATCTGGAGCATTTTATTAACATCTCACATCTAACGAAAAATATGTTAATATATTTGAGATTTTAGAAACGTGAGTTGGATAAAGGCCAAAAAAAGCTAGGACGAATTCGTCACATCGAATATTGCTGTAGGCTTACACCGTCTGTCATACGATGATGATTTATGACATTTTGTATTTTACATACGTTCCAATTCTTATAGGTCAGGCATTTGATTTGGAATTTTTTCACTCTCCCTGTCTCCCACAGTTTTGAGTAATGAGAAATTTTTAACGTTAAATAAATGCGTGTGCGTGTGTATGTGTGCTTGACGACGACGTATCAAACCGTCAAACCAATTCCAGCAGAAGGGCACACGGTTACGCTTCGATTACTCGGTTTTTGTTGTTTTTTGTTTTTTCTTTCACTGTACGTACGTCTGCGGTCATAGTAGGCGTCGTGTAGCAACTCATCTTTTTATTTATTTTTTGTCTGCTTTAGATTTTCTTTCATAACACTCTTTTAGGTATACCTGTTCCAGCACCTTTTCGTCCGGCTCATAACTTCTTATTGCCGGGTCAGTGTGCACGTATATTAACTTTATGCGTAAGAATTGTGATCGGATGTCAAGCCAGGGTTTCCCAAACCACGACTTTGAGGAGAACAATGTCATATCATTCTTCTGGTGAATAAGGTATAGTCCCAATAAATATCGATACGTAATTATGGTAAGCCCACAAATGTATACACTATATATAACCTAGATAAGAAACTTAACTGTTTTCAACAACCTACATTTCTTGGAATACTAGTGGGCACTTAACACACAAGTGTACCCATTTATGTCACACTTATACACAAAATGCATTGTTTTGCCCACCGGTAGGGGAACCGGTGCAAGATCACGCAGCTCAACATAATGAAAGCAGGCAAGTTAGGTGTCTAGGTTATATGTGGTGTATACATCTGTAAGTAACCCTAACCATACTCCATCCCAAACAAAAACGATGTGCCATTATATGAGCTGATGGACTAGAGATGAAAGGAAAAGGTAGAGATTCACCCTATTCAAGAAAGGCTGCATTGTAAACTGTAAAGTTATTTAGACTATGAAGACAAGTTGACGCGCTACCATAAAGCCGATATAATAAAATCGTCATCGTTTTCTAGTTTGGACAAATTATCCCACTAAGTAAGCTCAAATGTCGTTAGTTCTTCAAAGTGTAGGGCAGGTGAAAAGAATTGAATTGCAAATGACACTAGCGCTTACTTAGTTGGATAAAATATTAAAAATGGCTTGTGACGTTTTCTTATCAGAGTACGTCAACTTGTGTAAATGGTCTAAATAACTTCAGTAAACTATTTCATTTATGTCAATATTTTTAGCTTTATGTAGCTGTAAGAGGTAATTGTTTCTGTTATATCATGTCTTTCTTATTTGGGATAGATTATAGGTATGCTCGATTGTGCATATCACAAGGATATTCCTTTTCCTACATGTGACGTATTTCACATACTAGCACAAATGAAACCGATTGAGCGTGGAATTAGTTCAATATTTTGTGTATTTGGCTTCCTACGTGTGAAGTCATTTTTTTTACTCTAACACATTACCAGACTGATCAGCTACCTAGTAACAAAGTAGTGTATATGTATACCTTGATTTATACAAAAAAAATGGGATTGTATATTTATTATATTGATAAGCACACACTATCGCACCATGAACTTCTATCCAATAGTTTGTATTCACCAATTTCGATTTTATATTCACATAATAAAAAAAAATGTCTTTTAGTAGGAAGAAAATTGTGAGAGGAAAAATGAATGACGAAAAGTTATGCTAAAAAGAGATAAGAAAGTGCAAAAAAATATGCTCAAAATTCGCGGTAAAAAATCCCTATGGAGAGATTTAAGTACCATAATCTTTTTTTTTTTTCAATCAAATTTTACTTTAAACAATTTCACAATTATTGTCAACTTTGTATGTGGAGGGGAGAAAAAGGATCATTTGTAGTCCATCAATTCCTCCAATTATAGGGTGCTGCCATAGGTCTGAAAAGTTTCACGGCCGAAGGAATGTGACGGGTCAAAACCTCTGTTAATCGTAATCAAGAAATTTTAAGAATGAACTATAAAATTTCAAGTTGACTCTTTACTGTCAATTATGAATATTCACATCCCATAAGTATTCAACATCTGATGCCCCAAGTATCCTATGCTAAAAATTCTGTCGATCTTTTTAGTTGGTGAAAATAAATTACCAATTTCTGTTGAAGCCCTCGACTTACTTTCCAATAGTAAAACAAAAATAGTAATTGGGGGTCAAAATTAAAAATTGTTGAAAAACCATGAAAATGACAATTAGAATACGATAAAATGTTTATTATTCTGTGGTAGACTATTATAAGATTTTTGGGGTGTACTATACGCTCTTTTTTGGAAATGTCTCGATTTAGAATAGAGCAACTCCAAAAATTATTTCAAAGAAATCTTTTATCATCGTTCAGTTCGGCATTTTTAGGAAATTTGTTATCTATTTCGAGTTGGAACTGAACCGGTATTCCTCTTATCAAAAAATGATTCGATTCCATCAATAAGACAGCAACTATCAATTAATAATAAGTAAAATTGACTGTATTTCAAAATTTATATTATCATATGACCATTTGCCCTCTTAAGTTTATATTTTGTCACGTATTTGTGTTAATACCATGCAGATGAGATTCGAGTTCAGTAAAAATCAAAAATTTATGAACATTGACTGAATGTTTTGTCCTACTTTTGATGTGCAGGTTCAAAAAAAAAAAATTCCCCATTCATCTAGTTACCCAATAAGAGTACATTCTTTAAATTTACTTTTTCAGTAGAATGTTACTTATTTTTGATCAAAGCTTAGGTTTTCTTGTTTTCGTAATTGGTTAGAAGTTATTCTCTAATATGGATTTGGATGAATAGGGCAATTCCGAAATCTCAAACGTTTATTCGTGATTTCTTTAGGATTAATGTATTGAGATGTCCAATGCCAGTTTTAAAAAAGTTAGAAAAATAGTCGAGCACACAAGAAAAAACATTTTCTCGTATGCTCATTCCCCTCTACGATTTTTCAACCATTTTTTATTGTAAGTTTCGACTGTCACTTCAGTTTTTCTATTAAAGAACAATTCGGGTGCTTCCACAGAAATTCGTTACTTATTTTTACTAATTACAGTTCAGATAGTTTTCAACATTATTTGGGTCTTCAATGTTTAATATAATATATGTAATTAGTAATCTTCATTATCAGAAAGTAGGTTAACTTGAAAATGTAAATTCTTGAAATTTCTTGTTTGTGAGTTGTCCAATTTGGGATTCAAAATTTTCTATTATTGATTTTATAGTCATTGTGAGTGGTACTAAATATGTATGTACGTGACGTTTTTCAAATTACTCGTTGGTTAAGAATAACAGTGGAGTTACATGTTCTGGCGTTTGTATCCAGGACACCCTGTTTACCTGAAATTCGTATAACTCTGTATGAAAGTCACCATTACGGATTTACCTAACGTAGCTACGATATGAATTTACGTAAAAAAATTTTCAATGTCCTACTATATTTTTCTCGTCGAAAGCTATTTGTATCTCTGGAGATTACATAATTTCTGCTGTTGTATCGATATCATTTGATGAAGAAAGCAATGATAGAACTCGCAGTTATTGCTCTTAATTAGGTATAACTATTCGTACAGATATTCTCATGCGGTACCGCAGTGCATTATTGCAAGTTGTGCACTTTCCATAAAATGAGATTACTCGCGAGTTATGATGAGTACAGTTTCAAATTAAGCGTATGTGTGTCTATAGAGATGACGTTTACGATCTATCATCGATTAATCTATGAGTTGATGGCGTTCATTTGTTGGTCAGAAAGTAAGGATGAGTTTGAAAAACCTGCCTACTTCGTTGGACTTTCGATGCGTTGCATCGTATTTGCGGAGAGCGAACAATGAATTGGAGTACCAAAAAATTACTGTCGTTATGTCCGCTTTTAATTCGCAAAGTCATTTCTGTGCTTCTCGCATTTGGCTCGTTCACCAGCCACGAGAAGGGGGCAAAAAGTACATTTCGAAGCGAATAATGAAACGCGGATTTCAATCGGCGTGGCGAAGGCGGCATCTATTTGAACCGCAAGGTAGTCGAAAAGCTGCCATTTATATCTTCTATTTTGTACCTATATATGTATATACATTTTTTCTCATTTCACATTCGTCAGTCATTTTCTCGAATGACGCTGCTTCGGCCAGCCACCTCACTCGTGCTTTCGTGTATTTCCGACTTTATTTCCTGCGGCCGTAGCAGCAACGTCTTAGTGCAATTACCGGCTGTGTGCAGACTCAGACGGTACACGATGCGAACAACTGACAATGTAGGAGGAGGACAATACACGAATTTGATGAGGATGGTTTGGTGTGTGTGTGTGTGTGTGTGTAGTATGTATGTATGTATGTATGTATGTATATATATATATGTGTATGTGCGTCGAGTGCACAAACACCGTCCAGTAACATGTATTCCTAAAGTTGTTGCCCTTCGTACGAGTCTCGGTGGCCAATGGAATCGATGTGAGAATGTTTCGACCTAGTTCGTACATGCTCTACTCAGTATGTATATGTGTATATACCTATGATGAACCATCTCTCGAAAGCATTCTCTATTTTATTAGCAATTGCACGCAGCCGAAATCATGCAGATCGTTCACTCCCACGAAAAATGCAACTTGTGCGCGTGTTGCAGACTACAGAAAGGTTAAATGTTGCAGAATTTCGTGATCACGACCGGCTCCGCATAAACCCTGCAGTCCCTGCTGAATCGACGAATAGATTGTTTTTTTTTCTTTTATTCTTTTTTCGTATGGTTTCATTTTGAAAGGAATTCGTGTTTTATCACAATAAATTATTATTCGACGATATTGATATATGAAGTGCATCGGTGGTGCGTTGGAGAAAGCAGGAAGGAATGTTGGTATTGAGCAAAACATCAGCTATAGAGCAGTCTTTACGTATCAAGTCGTAAGTAAAGGATGCTGGCAACCTTGTTAGGTACCGATTTTCACTGTTCACTTTATTTTAACTGAAGAAAAAATGGTGAAGGCGATCGCAAATTTCTTCTAAACTGAAATTTTTTGTATTATGGAAAATTGGAAAACCGCCTGAAAAAAAATCTTCGAATAATCGAAAATATGTCCCCATCCTAAAACTTGCATTGAATATTTTCCAAGTCCTTATTGTTAAAGAATTTTTAATTTCCAATTTTTAATTTCCTTGTTGAATAATGAAGAATTAAAATTCTTTGTTGTTATTATAAATATTCTAATTTGCTGACCCAACGTTATAGAGTCCGTTCCAATGGAAAGTTCTCTTCTAAAAATGTGAGTGTGTTGTATCACTTGATCATCCGGTTAATACGTATACACATCTATATTGTTTTGCCACACTATATCATCATACTGCCTCTATGTGTACAGGGTCTGTAATCGTGTACCATACCAAAAAATGATACAATGATGCAGTATGATCCTTTCATAAACAATGTCGTTATTTTATCGTCACTTCAAAAAAAGAATATGAATTTTATCTGGATTTGAAAAGAAAGTGCAGATACAATACGTAACGCGTCACCAAAAGAAAGCTGTATCATGATACACACTGATGATATAGTATTGGCAAAATGATACAAAATCATCACAAAGCATTGGATTGGATTACCCGTGGACTGTACAGGGTGTGCTGTGCAGTAGGAATGCAGTACTTTGGACTGTATCGTACCATAGGCCGGTATTCATAGTTGAATTTAAACCATCAGATGAGGGTTGACTAACGTTCAACTGTCACACATCTCGGTGAAGCTGAGAAAAATTGTTTTTCTTGTATTTGTTAATAAATGTTACGAAAAAGAGCGCGAGTTCCACTGGGGCTATACAGGACACCTACACATCATGTAACACACATAAACGAGAGTTACAGTTACACGAATCTGACAGTTGTAATTCTCGTTTAGCCTCTACCGTAAATCAAGCGCTAAGATGTTTACACATCAAAAAAGAAGAATGAAGATTAACTTTGCTGTGGTGTGTGACAGTCGCGGGTTTGCTCACACTTACCTGAGACTGAGGAATTAAAGTCAACTATGTATATTGGCCTAAATGCTGTTAAATATATATTATGTAGTGTTGAGTAGTATGTTTTGCATTCTTTGAGGTTTTGTCTTGTGCTGTGGAGTATGAAGGACAATGTGCCGAGTGGTTTGTACTGCAGTGGGCTGTAATGTTTAAGCTGCACTGTGTTTGGTAGTGCATGCAGCAGTGGGTTAAATAGAATAAATTGCAGTTTGCTTGGTCGAATTTTCAATAATTTTATTTACTAAACATTTTTCATGCAACAAGTTGAGTTTTTCAATAGTCAGTCAACCTGCATAAAGCAGGTGAACTGCCACCTGTTTTAGCAATCTAATAGCAGTGACTGGAGACTGATGAAACTATAAACTATTAAATAGGGTCAAATTAGCTGCGTCACATAACTTATCTGACAATACTTGGCACATTAATATTGGTTTCGTAACATTTGACATTTCCCCTGAGAATAAACTCAAGTAGTGTAATGTAGTATCCGCTTCAGAAACATGTACCACTGCATTCAACGTTGTCATCCGGACATAATGGCCTTTTACACAAATGAAAATGACTTGTGTAATAAATACACCATTTGTGTTTGTGATGATGAATATGAATACCGTATGTACCGCATATCACTACTTTTCCTCTCAATGTAACTTTGGCCTCTGGGTGTCTTTACTCCTTTTAACTTGCAACTATTTTGTAAACTAATTAGGTAGTCTTGGAAAATCCTTTCTGTTGAGAAACAATCTGCTCTTTGTTTGCTTTCTGCTCTCGCAAGAATATAGTGTTTAATGTTGTTATGGATTAGTTTCAGCGCATGGTTTTAATGTCTGGGCATAAAATAATACTATTGTATTCTACTCTTTAGAAATTTAAGAAGTAATTATTTTATGATCAGTTCTAAGTAAACGAATTCTCGTTATTGAAGTCTACCAAATAAGCCTTCAAGAAAACATTAAATCCAATTTATTATTTTTGTCATTTTGCATTTAAGGGCATGATCTGAGCTGAAGAATTTTTTGTATTATACGAGCTATTTCCGGAAATTTCACTTGCCTAGTGTCTAATAATTGTTTCAACCCCTTTTTTGTTGACCCAAATGAAACCCAATAAAAAAAAAGTAATAGATTGAGAGAGAATCATATCCACCTTACCAACTAGTAGTCGTCAGACGATGAAAAAAAAGGGGGAAGTAGTTTTTTTTTAATTCTCTTTTCTACTCCTTTTCTTTCGGTTCAAGAAATGTTTTATCCGTTTTCTGTCTTTACAGATGATAAAATTTGTTAACTTTGAGGGCTACGGACTTTCTTTATGGTAATAAACCTTTGGAAGAAACACTATTTTTTCTGGAACATCTCATGCAAATCCGTCCAGTGATTCTGGAATGATAGTGTTTCCCAGACCGTAGTATTCTATAATATGTAGAGATAAAGAGTAAGGATCGAGCCAGTGATGGTAGGATTCAGGATGCACTCCCCTCTCCCTGAGTTATCATAAAAAAGTGTTTGTTATAGGCGCCAACTCAAGTCTTTTGTCAGTGTTGTCAAAGTTTATAATTGTAATTAGCGAGTGGAAACTATTAATTAGAATGGAAGAATGATAATCACTTCCATGTTGCAGTTGTACTTCGTAAGTCGTGTGTCCGTAACTCGGCGGATAAGTATTTGTGTGGAAACATCACACTTCAAATTAATATTCGTTGGTTTTTGTCCTTGTTGAAAATCCTCTACTTCTCCTCCCCAGTAAAAAAAGGTAGTCAGTTACCCATGCCACTGGATCAAACTATTATTTTGGAAAGTGCAAATCATGCTTCGATCTGTACAAATTAATCATACCCACTGAAATAGTGCTCTAAATAATTCTTAAAACTCATGAAATTTCACGCAGTATTTTCTTTCTGCGTATCATAATATTCTATTAAGTAATTTAAACGTAGGAAAGCCGCTAAAAAATTACGTAACGTTATCTGTAAACAACTAATGAACGTAACTTGTTTGTTTTTATTTATCCGTATTTTAGCGATAATTATATTTCTCACCGTATTGTCAAATTACAGTAAATCGCCTAAAGGCGTAAGTAGGCTTAGTGTTTGTTTCATATCGCGGATGATTAAATGGAGGTATGACGTATATAAATTTTCTTCATTTACGTCTCTATTGGGAAAATTGTTCCCTGTACTTGCGTTATGTTTTTTTAGTGAAATCTTTTTGATTGGAAAGTAAGGTAACAGTATCTGTAGAAATTTGGCTTTTTCAAACCAGTGAAATAATACAAAAGCAAAAGTAAATGTAAGACCGTGATGGTTATGGTCTTATGGTCCTGAACTTACACCGCCAAGCCTTGGTCTTGATATTGCTCTTTAGCAATTTTTGGTAGTCCGTGGAACCTTCGCTTTTTGATCTTTAGCAATGAAACTTGGAACAGTATTAAAGCTTTCATGGGCTGCAAACTCGTGTTAAAATTTTTGAAGTTCATTCGCTGTTATCGGTGGGAGGGGTTCTCAAAGTTTTACAAACCCACTCTGTTGTCATATTGGTAACTCCAGTAAATAAGAAAGATTTTTGCTGAAAATTTTTATGGTAGTTAAGGACTACTATTAAGAACTGATTTGGTATTGAATGGAAGCGAAATTGGTCAACTGGTTTTTGAATGGCAGCCATTACGGAATTTTACACTTTTGAAAAATACACTCTTATCGCGGTTGATGCGCTAGAGAGATACCTTATTTCGTCGTTGTTCTGGATAGTTTGAAACTCCGTTGTGCAGATAGTAACTAATAGTATAATTCAGTTCGTTCTCTAGGGTCTCAATAGGAGAAAAAAACTTGATAGAGGAAATTTTGAAAATTTCTTACCTCAAAATTTGGCGTACAAAAATATTAATTTTGCCACACGAATGTAAGAAGTGCTTGAGTACTGAACAGACCAGAAGTTATAATCAAAAAAATTAATTTCTCTTAACTACAGTATTATCAACTACGGTATTTTTAACATTAGAATAAATTTTCTTTTCATATCGATAAGAATTGCTCACGATAAGAAGATTTTATACGTAAAAATATCTCAAGTATTGTACTTGTATTTGGCACGTGCAGCAGCAGTAATGTTGCGTTGCATCTGATGCATGGAGTAAATGGAGCATTCTCGAAAAAATCGGTCGCAAAAAGGATCCATGTCTGCGCAGCTTCATAGAATACATTTGGGTTTGTGCGGAAACCAGACGAAAAATGGCTCACTTCACTGTGTGACATTTGTCGTTGCTGCGGTGCATGCTTGTGTGACATACAGACCTTCGACTCTGTACTTAATATGCTGGGAGTAGTTGAGCTGCTAGTAAGGCAGACCGGACGTCTTCTCCTACTTGCCCAGTTGTCTCTTATTTTCGTAAATCTTAAGCTGCCAAAAGGTACAGAGGGCTTTACTAATTATTTTAGTGTCGTTGTTTACGTTTTAGCTGTAACCGTGATTAAATGGGCATGTGATGAAACAGCTAGTGCAGATTTGGTTGGTGCGAATGAATGAGAACTTACAAAATTTCCAGAGCTGCTCACAGAATTTTCTGCTGAAAAAATTTACAATACAGTATGATTAATCTAACTATACTTTCTAGCTGCCCCCGATGGTTCCCTTCGTTTTGTACCGTTGGAACTAACTGATGAGAGAGGTGCGTCACATAATTTGACAGCTGTAGTAAACCGCCTAGAGTTCGTAACCCTGAATTAGTTTATAACATACTATTATAAGGATGAAAGTTGTGATGACACCATAATTCCAGCTGTAAAAAACAAAAACCTATCGGACAAAGATTCGGATTCCGAAGATGGAGCCACCTATTAGACTACGAGAGGCGATAAAATCTGTGGAAGTTCTTCCTACATGAAGGAAATGTGGATGGTTCATTGAGTGCTTTGAATGGCCGCTCCAACCATTTGCTATCAGTCATCAAAAATGAGGAAGCAAGCTTCGATCTATTCTTTTTTTTTTCTATCTGAAAAGTAGATATAGTTGATCATTCCAGTGATTTATTTTTGTACAATACTGTACGTAGAATGTACTTGAATGTAACATATGTACATCCAAAATAAAAAATCTGCTCCTTTATTGAGAGACAGAATGGTGTCTCTCACTGATGCGTCCCAATAAAACGGAGTCCGCTGTAGTCTGAAATACGGATCGACCAGTGAACAAGTCACAAATTTTGTTCAGCTGTTGTTGCATTACTGTCACACACCATCTGTTTTTAACGCTGCTTATAACATTATAAAATATATAGTAATATTTTTTAGACTAGTTGCCATTAAAAATTGCACAGTTTTGCTCTCTTTGAAAATTTTTTTATTACGTATATTTAACTGATTTTCTTCAGCCTGTATGCAGGTACCTAATAGATATTTCAGAATATTTAAGTAACAAGATTGACCACACTTGACATTTTGTTCATTTTTATGTAGGTTTTCGATTAAAATCTACACATTAAAATTGATTTGGTATTGACACTCAGAGTCGGAGTTCGTTTGTTTTTCGTCTCATGACCCCAGAAAACCTTTGGCACTGTTTGCTGAAATTCATGTATACGTGTGTATGTATATATATATATATGCACACGCGATTTCTACGTAACGCCGCGGTGCAGGTCGCAATTTTTATCCTGTAGTCTTTTTGGTGCACTTATTCAGATCTTGACAAAGAAGAACCCTATTGTTTTTGGACTGGATCGGCCAGATGATGGGTCCGGTACGGATCTATTATGTTGCATTTTCTGGAGCTTTTGTGTTTATAAAATGTGTTTTTAAGCAATAGGTACAAAATGTGGTTAAGACATTAGGTATATTATGTTCTAACTTTCTGTAAAATTTACTTTCAGTCGGGCTTAGTAGTTCATGAATAGAAGTAGTTTGAAAAAATCTTTAACTATTTCCAAGAAAAGTAGATAATTGAAGATAAAACTAAAATTTTGTGTGAAAAACATGTTTTCTGTTATTTTTATTTCTTAAGTCATCATTTATTAACTTGCGGACGTATTTTACATTTATTTATTTGTTTATTTATGTATCTATCTATCTATCTATCTATCTATCTATCTATCTATCTATCTATCTATCTATTCATTTATTTATTAAAATGTTTTTGTTTGAGAAATCCTACATTTACTAGCGTGGCTTGCTGCGTTATAGTCTTATTTTTTAAATTTTACACCTGTTCATCACTACTTTAAAATATTTCATATAGGGGTTCTCCTAAATAAGTACTTTTGAATTCTTGACCTAACGATGGTAATTAATCGTATACTTAAGAAATTATTAGAAAAGTGCTGCTGTATAAGTTGCCTAGTACAATTTGCTAAGGAAAAAAAAAATTTATTATCGTCTCGTATTCTTTGAATAAGTATGGCAAGTCATGAATGAATGAGTAATCGAGTCTGTCTGACTATTGTGGACGGGATATATTATGAATTAAATATTCCGATGGTTTCGAAATTATGTAAGCACGTGCAATGTTATTTATTTCAAGTTTTTTAATAACTTTCCGCCGTCGAGCTCAAGCTACGATTTTAGGTTCAATCAATGGGACGCTTTGTTTTGTCTGTGGCTGCGTTTTTCTCTTTCCGATTTTTCGGCAGAGAGCACCTCGTTGTCGTTTTACAAAGCAATTCTGCCTGCATCGCCGTCAATCTGATAAAAGTTAGACGTATATTTTTGGGGGACCGCAAATAGGTTACGCGACTGGGTGCCGCCTCCCATCAATTTATGTCGGTTTTCACTCCACATCGAAAATTAATGACTATATTTTTCGAGCCTACATCAGTAAATTAAGCGTAAGGTCTCAAGATATGTACATTTCCGACTTGGAAGTTCACCCAGGCTGGCTCAGTATCTAGCAGGACTTGATGAATACATTGTATGATTCAACAGTTTTGAATGAAAGCATTGTATGTATTATCAAAAAGTGTTTTTTCACGCTGAAGATCCGTGGACCATGGAGTGATCTGAAAAACGTTACTCGTACCTATGTATTTTGTACTAGTCATCGATTCCTTAGGTAGGTGGTTGCCAGTGGAGTGGTTTGTCTTGTGTTTTGCACTTGGGGTTTCTCCCGAGCTAAGTTGACCTTTTCATATTTATTTTTTCTTATGAATAAAAGTCGGACGTCCGGTGAGACTCGGCCCTGATTTTCGCAACCACTTGGCTGTCACTTTCGATAGCTAAGATTGAAACGTCTTTGCTGAAAAACTGAAGAAAATTTAAACTGAAATTTATGTAACTGAATTGAATGAAACACTATATCAATCAATTTACATGTTTATTTGCATGTCTCATCGAAATATTTCAGTGTCTTTGATTGTAAATTTTGTGAAGTTATAATTGGGAACATGAAGTCGCCTCACATCATTGCCTTAATTTCTGCGGAAGAATGGGCACCATTTTTAGAAAGTACAAGTAACAAACCCGCCGCTTCGTGGCGTTGATTTATAAACATACATTCCAAGTGGAACATTTTTGTGAGACATACGTACATGAACGAATATTTTTTCAACTTGTAAATTTTTCTAATTTATTTATAAATCCATCACACATTGATTTTCCAGATTATATATAGGTACATATATCCTTGAAAATATGAAAATATTTTACACAAAAAACCATAAAACTTCGAGAAAGAAACATGCATTCAACTTAGGAGTAAAATTAACTCATCCTGGCTTCAATTTTAATCAGTTCCAGAATGCCCTCTCTTTTGGTCTCCAGGAATATAATGAAAAATAAAGTCGTTTGTCGTCGTAGACCATTGCACATTAATTTTAAAATTATTACAAAATGCAGTGCAAAAAAGTTGTTTGGAATCACTTGGGTCGTAAGTACAAAAAATAATACTTCAAACAACACAGGAGACTGCCTTTTTTCCCTTAGTTTTGTGTTTTACATATTTTTTCAGAAATTATTGAACCAAGAGGCACAGATCAAACCTGCTACTTTCTACTTGTATAATTTCAGCCCATATCTCCTGTAGTTTTTTTAGAATCTTGGAAAAAAAGTTTATGCAGTGATTAGACTACTTGTGAGAGATTAGAGGCTTGGCCTCTCAACAACAGTCATCATCGCAAGATGACCAAATTTATGCACTGCATGTAAAACACACTGTATGTTTGTATACGTATACATACTTGCAAAACATTGCAAATATAACGTAATATTTGGACTGTGACAAATTGATTAATTACATCTGGATGATGTCACAATTCATCTTATCAGTGCACTTGCCATATTTTATACATAGCCATAGTAATGGTAAAATATGTAGAAATTAGTCATTACACAAATGTATGTAATTTTCAGGTATTTGTCTATGTATACATGTAAGGAGCTTGTATTTAAGGCCACAAAACTTACTAAAAAATTTCCAGTGTTTGTGGAGGTCTTGGCTCCCCTATACATTGTGTATAATATGTGGTGAACATGCAAAACTGCAGAAAACCTACTGTTGCAGGAATATCTTCCACAAGGTAAGGTAATCCATAGTTCTGACACCGATGTGATTTTTTGGTATATGTTGTGGTGTCTTTTGGCGTGGTTTGTTTATACTATAGTGGCGCAGTATACTGACGAGAAACTCGGTTTCTAATCAAAAGTGTAAATAAAATTAAAAATTTTATTAAAAATTTTATTTTTACTTCTTCACTAAAGACAACTTGTTAAATTTTGTCCACTAAGTGGAAATTTAGATCTTTCTTCCGAAATATATTTTCTGGGAGGAATAAAAGTAGACATTGGAGAACAAAGGTTGGCCTCATCCTCTAACTCCTTCACCTTCTACACATTCAAGGGAAATAGAAGACCTCAATCTCTCAAAAAATGAAAAGAAAGTCAGACATCCCGAAGTAGAACTTCTGGGTATAACAATTGACCTAACAAAATTGTCTGCCAAATCATTAAGGAGTAAAGAGACACCACCAAACCTAGTAGATTCAGGAATTCCAAACCTAAGTACTTCAGTTGGAGGAAGTGGTCAAACACCAACTTTGACCCTTGAGCTTGTAACACAATTAGTACAACTACTGGAGGATAGTAGCTGTGGGTATTGGATTAATTGTAACAGGTTAGAGGCTTGGCCTCTCAATGACAGTCATTGCAAGATGACCAAATTTGGTGTACTACACACTATAAGTTTGTATGTACATACTAGCAGAACATTGCAAGTATGAAATAATATTTGGACTGTGACAAATCGATTAATTACATCTCAGATGATGTCACGATCCATCTTATTAGCACACTTACTATATTTTACATAATATAACCATAGCAGTGGTAAAGTATGTAATGGAAGGTTGAGTACAGTATTGGTATATTTTAAAATTGCAGTAGTGAGTAGTATAAAACCTTATAAAAAGGTAAACAGGAATGAATCGGGTTTCTCTCTTTCTATTAGACCTGGTCCAATTTGATAGTTACTATTCCATGAAAATTTCAGCCTAATATTTTTTGTCTTTTTCTCAAAATCTGGAATATTCACTTTTCCAGCAATTCTTTTTCTTTTCCAGTTTCCTTGGAAACAATGAAATTAATACGCATTAACCATCAGACCTGTTCCTAAGTTATATAAGTATTATCTTTCACAACAATTTCAATCCAATCCTTTTCATCATTCTCTCACAATCCTGGAAAATCCACTTTTCCAACAGTTCTTTTTTGTTTTCCAGTTTCCTATTGAACATGTAAGCACAAAATTCCTATCTGGCCTGGTATAAGGACTACTTTTTGTGAAAATTTCAGTCCAAATAGACTTTTTTTCTGACTCCTTTGAAGACTAAAACCTTCACACGGATCAGGGCTACAATTTGAGACCAAAATTATTGCAGTTGCGTCACTTTTGTAGGATATATAGATACCTTTTTCCAAACTTTTTTCTTGATTTTAATTTTCATGCTTTTTCCTGAATTTTTTTTCCGACTTTTTTAAACCATAAAATTGTTACTCAGATCAGGCTTACAATTTGAGACCAATATTATCTCATTTGGTCCATTAATGACGGAGTCTGTCCGAATTTTGAGTTTTCAAATTTTATTGTGTGTAACATCACCAAATATGTTTTTGAAGTGCTGAGTCTAAATTTGGTGTTCATTTCTCCATTTGACTCATTCTTCATCCACTAATGGCTCCAAAAGGGGGTTGATGTTGAGTTTTCATATTTTAATGTATAATACATCACCAAATATGTTTTTTGAAGTGCAGAGTCCAAATTTGGTGTTTATTTTTGCCTTCAACTTGTACTTCAACTGCAGTGGCCCCTAAAAGGGGCTTGATTTTGAATTTCCACATTTTATTGTGTAACACATCATAGCATATGTTTTTTGATATGCCTTTTTGTTAAATCATTATTACTATTACTATTAATATAGTCCAATATAGTAGATCTAGCAGTATTTAAAATCAATTTTAAACTTTGAATTTGTTTTCCTTGCATCTGATTGATATTTGGTTGTTGACCAATAAAAAAATTTGAATTGTTGTAATTGAGAAAAAAACAATATGCTGAAAATCAAATTCAGTTTTGTCCAAATATTACAATATCAACAATTATCTGTCACTTCTAGAGTAAATTCTTCTTATTGTGAAAAACTATTAGAGACTTTCGTTTTGCACTTCATAAAAAATTATTCAAATAATTAAATTTTTGAAAAAAATGAAACCAACTGCATATAGGGACATAAAAAATAATAGAACTAAAATGTTGAAAATAAGTTTTCTCAGTTTTATAAAAGTAATTTTTTTACAAAGCAAAATTATAACTAACGCAGTCTCTGGCAGAAATACCTTTTGATATTAACATGAAAATCAATACTGTTTGGTTCTCGCTAATTAGATTTTGCAATAAATGATATTTAAATGAATGTTGATTTTATAAGTATCTATCATAAAGCGTAATATGAAATTGATTGAAATCAAATAAAAAGTGGAAAGTTTTTGACAGCACATCTAAGGAATTTAAACATTCTTAACAAATAAAACCCCTGATGTTTTGAACAGATGTAATAATGCTGTGTATTTCAAAGTTTTCAAATCCATGTTAAATTTACAAAAAATTATATCAGGGAAATTTTTAATATGAAAGTATCTACATTGCTTCATTCAAAAGTCTAACATTATATATTTATAACATATGACTTGGAAGGCATTTCTACCAGTGACTGTGTTATTTGTAATTCCACTTTGTAAAAAAATTACTTTTATAAAATCTGGAAAACTTTTTTTCAACATGTTAGTTCTATTATATTTTATTTCTCTACATGCAGTCTGTTCCATTTTTTTTCAAAAATTTAATTATTTGAGCTCTTCTTGGCTAATGCGTATTTTTTTCGGTGCACATCAGTCTACCAACTTACATGTTTCAATTTGAGCTGCTAAAAGCTGCTAAACCTGTTACACTGAATTACATTTTACCTCATTTTCTATGTTCCTGCGTATAGGCCTACCTATCTTACTTTTTTGAATAAAGAGAAGGTACAGGAAAAGATAATATTGAAGGCTGAAGTTGCGTTTGCAGTATTTGTTTGAAAATTTTTTGGAAACATCGGGGCTATCAGCATAAAAAGTGTGATGATGTGGCTGAGTCATCTCATCTACTAAATTCCAATATTCTACGGTTCTTACAGGACCTTGAGTATCGTATCGTTACTACTTCTACTCCTATCATTGTTCGAGTCGAATTTTTCATTTGGTCGTAGTCGTACTCGTGTCGTGTGTTTTTTTCAGGTGAAAAGTGAATGCGCGCGCATGCATGCGTCATACCTTAATGTGTGTGCTTCATGGACGTGGATATTTGAATTTGAGGCAATGCCTCGCAATTTAGGCGTCGTTCCACCAGTTTTATAAGTATACTGTGCCGGTTTTATTTCGTCAGTCAGTTTTTACTTTTTCGTTTTTATTGTTGTTTCCTGGCTGTACGTCGTGGTTGTAGTTTTTGTTGTTCTTGTTTCCGCCACTGACACTGGTGTATAATTAATAGTATGCGTAAGTTTCGTGGTTTCGTGTGCTTTCTTTATCGTCGATGTGATCGACTTACTCGCGATTTTGTTCGTCTTTTCACGATCAGAAAGTACATACCTTCGTATACCTACGAATTACTGTTCTTTTTTCCCTCTTTTGTGCCGCTGTTGATGTCACTCATTGAATTGAAAACTGACGTTGAAATCAGAGTTAACAATCTCGGGGAGGGTAAAAAAAAAAAAAAAAATCAAAAAAGCGGCCAATTGAGATCTTGAAAATTGTTTATGTCTGGTCGAGGTTGTTGCAATACCTCTATGTCTGTTGTAGTTCTAATGATGGAACGTCGTAACCTTTCCACAACTTACTTCACTTAACTTTTTCGGTTTCATTTTTTCGAATGATGGCGTGTTACTTTGCTCTCCAATACACAAGTTTACTTCAGAGAAATCAGTGGCGTCGTCGGGCTAGGTTAATGGGTGTTGGAATCCCCATTGCAATTTTTAAAAACACTCAAGTTCAAAATTCCGGGGGCTCCAAGTCCAGTCATGAAGAAAAAATCGGAATTATTATCATTTGTTTCTTGATCGTGAGTCATAATTTCAATTTTTCTTGAAGAGGGAGGGTTCACCGAGTTTTTGGAAGGTTGGCCTTCATGGTTCTTCGCTTCGCTTCTGACCCTCCCTAAAGATTTCCAAAAAATTGGAAAAGAATGATAGTATTTTTTGACTACACCCCGCTCTCTTTCTTCGTCGATCCGGGTTCCTATACTGAGAGAAATGGTTAAAACCCGTCTTCTCGTATGAATTGTAGTTAATTGTTGAAATGATGAGCAATTGCTGAGAATATTTTCGAATTCTAATAGGGAATTGAGGCCGCGGTTTAGAGTCAACGAGTAGTCCATAAACGACAGTTGTCCAACATTCATCTAATTCGCGCATGTAGTATTTTAGCCCATAATCGTTTTTAGCCTTCCCATTCGCAGTTTGCTCAGCCAGAATTTGTGTAACGGTAATAGTTTGTGACTTCAGTCTTCGTAAGTTACACCTGGTATAACTTCAGCCAAATTTCAGATCTAGCAATGCTCGTAACCGACATATGATGTAAAAATGGATCTTTAAACGATGCATGTATAAAGAGTCGTAATCCGAAATAGCTGTTATTTTAGTCGAAAGATCATCTTATTACATCTCCGGCTACGTTCCAAATTTTTGTAAATTGTATTCGTAAATATTCAATCCATTTTTAATAAAATTTGAACCACTTCATGAGGATGAAAGAAAAACGTTAGTACTTTGCGCTTTCATCGAAATAATTTTATAGCTGGCCACATCAGCACAGATACCTGGCTATGAAAATCGGTTTTCAATTAAATTTTGTTTTCGAATTTTTGCTGCATGCAAATGAGGTCGTAATTTGCTCCATTTTTTACTGTGTTTATTACCCATTTTGTTTGGCGTCCACCAATTCAGCATTTAATTTCCACAATATTTAAACCTGTTGGCAGATACTGATCAGTACGTCAAGAAGAATGCAAATTTTGTGGGGAACTGAGTTGTTGCGTTATTTGAAAAAGTATTCTAACCTATGTTGAAATGGTTTTTCTGGTTTTTAGCATGTTTTTAAATGAAAAAAGTTCCGTTGAAATCGACCTCATGGGAAAGTTTGAGCTGAGGCTATTTTTTTAATGTTGAAAGAATTCACATTGCCTGCCCAATAAGTTGAAACCTTATAGTATTTTTAAATAATACCTATATGACCATACATAATAGGTGTGGGGACAATACTGTATGAGGTAATAGGGGCTTGCACCCCTTGACGACAGTCGCCGCCCAAAGGCTGGCAATAATCGTCTTTATGACGTTAAACAAATTTATACTGGTGCGTTTGTATGTTCGTACCTGTACGTACGTACAGGTAAGAGACATTGCACGGGCCGAGATCAATTACCAGATAACGATCTCAGTGATGTCACGGCCCAGTACCAAACGCACTGCGTCATTTCTTATCACCTCAACAGAGGCAGGAAACGACGTAACGCATAACATAATTACGTACATGCACGTATGCATGTGTGTCTGTGTGTGTGTGCTAAATTCTGCTTCGACCAAAGACTCTGAAGTCTTTGAGACTCCGGAGAAACAAAAACGAAGCTACTACAGATGTTGCAGATGCACACTCTACAGAACCCTGCGATCCAAAGGCGGAGGATAGAGATTCCGGAATTTTTACCAAATGAGGTAGAACTCTGGTTGACTCTCCTCGAAGGTCGTTTTAAAATAGAAAATTTGCAAAATGACCAGAAATATTCACACATTTGCAGCGGCATGCCCGTAGAAATAATACGCCGCATTCCGGATATCATGGAATGCCCTCTGGTGGAAGCAGGTAAGTACAGTTGGTTCTGCAAGAAAATTTGAAATGTGTTTGGTAAAACCCAAAACCAAATAATAGATGATGTCATGGGTGGAATAAAGATGGGAGATGATAAACCCTCCATCTCCATGGCCAAATTAAGACAGAAGGCCGATAACATCGTATCGCCGTCGGTCATTGGGAACCAGTTCTGTAAACAACTGCCCCAACATGTTCTACAGTGTCTGGTAGCTGTAGGTATCATGGTAATCAACAATTCCGAGGACCTAGACTTTTTGGTAAAGGGTGCCGATAGTGCACTGGAACATTCGAGATCAGCATCCTCAATTTGTGCAGTATCGACAGAGACCAAAGAACTAGCTCAGCTCATAGCCCAAATAGCTCAGCTGACTAGCGAAATAAAGAAGAAGAGTAATAAGAACAATTCAAGAAATGGTAGAAGTAACAACAGCTAGAAAAGCAGGAGCAATAATAGAAATAACGATAGAAAATCCAGGTCTAGAGACCGAAAGAGCAATTCTACCAGGGGTTAGAGTCCAACTCCCCCTAGAAGAACATCACCCCCCAAACCCTGGTCTCAAAACTGAGATGATAAATCCTGCTTCTTCCATAATAGATTTTCCGTGGAGGCCACCAAGTGAAACAACAGAGGCCAATGGTGGGGAAAAACGTACAGTAAGCTGTCAGACTAGAAAGAAGGGTCGTCTATGCGGCTGAAGATCCCTCAAAAAAGTATTCACGCTGCCTGTTCATCAAGGACAGGACAAACAGGAGACGTTACCTTATAGACTCAGGTGCTGACTTGAGCATTTTGCCAGTAAGTAAAAACCAAAAGGCATTTCCTCCAAAATACTACCTCCGAATTGTGAATGGTCAAAACCTTCCAGCTTACTGAATAGAATCCAGCAAAGTAAGCATCGGTTTGCGAAGAGACATGATGTGGTCCTTCACAATTGAGGACGTTCCAACTACGATCCTGGGCGCAGATTTTCTCGCACACTACGGCCTGGTCATCGACCTCAAAAATGAAAAGATCATAGACAACAATACTGGTCTATAGGTGGAAGGCAAAATGCTAGCGTACCAATTGGACACCGACATATCCAACTGCACTAAAGTTGACGAAAAATTCCTACGGATTCTGTCAGACTATCCTGGAGTCACTCAACCATCAATTTGCAGGCATCCGACCTATAAGCATGACACCGTTCATTACATAGAAACTAAAGGACCGCCTTGCCATGCTAGAGCCCACAGGCTACTGCCTGATAAACTCAAAGCAGCATGGGAATACTATGATCGCATAGTAGGGGAAGGCATATGCCGCCCCTTGAAAAGCTCATGGAGTTCCTCGATCCACATGACCAAAAAAGCAAGTAGAGAGTGGCAAATCATTGGAGACTACAGAGCCTTAAATGCCAAAACAGTTCCTGATTGCTATCCAGTCCCAAACATAATGGACTTTAACGCGAATATGAAGGGTAAAACGATGTTCACAAAAATTGACATCAACTGGGCATTCCATCAAATTCCAATGGCCGAACAAGACATTCCAAAGACAGTGGTCATAACCCCCTTTGGTTTATTCGAATACCTTCGAATGCCGTTTGGACTCCGTAATTCTGCACAAACTTTCCAGAGATTCATCAATGGACTGTTCATGGATTTGCCATTTGCTTATGCATATTTGGATGACATATGCATTTGCTCAGAAGGCGGTGAGCAACAGCACGAGAAGAATGTAAGAGCCATCGTACAGCGTATACACACTGCTGGACTTACCATCAATGTTGGAAAAAGTTTATACAAACAAACCAAAATTGACTTTCTCGGCTATCAAGTCTCAACCAAAGGCATTTCCCCTCTGAAGACCAAGGTAGAGCCCATATTGAAATTCCTGAAACCCTCAAATGTTGAAGAACTCAGACGCTTCTTGGGGATGGTGAATTTCTACAGACGTTGCATTAAAAACGCTGCAGCTGAACAAATTAAGCTGTTTGCATTGATCAAAACAAATAAAAAGAAAGATAAAACTCCACTCGATTGGACAGAAGAAGCTGAAAAAGCCTTTGAAAATATCAAAGAAACACTGGCAAATGCAACTCTGCTCGCTCACACAGATGAAAGTCTGCCATTATATGTCGCAACTGATGCATCCGACTTTGCTATTGATGCAACAATGTACCAAAAGGACAATGACAAGAAGTTACCGCTCGCTTTCTTCTCCAGAAAGCTATCAAAAACTGAGAAGAACTACAGCACATACAACAGGGAGTTACTGGGAATATTTGCTGCGTTGAAGCATTTCAGGCACCAATTAGAGGGTAGATGTTTCACTGTGTATACAGATCATAAACCCCTAACACATGCCTTCACGCAAAAGACAGAACCAGCTTCCCTGAGAAGAGCTCGACAATTGGACTATATAGGACAGTTGACTACGGACATCCAGTATGTAAGTAGAGAACTCAACACTCCAACTGATGCTCTTAGTAGGATCAAAGCCATCTTGGCACCGTCTCAATTACCTTACGCTGAAATAGCTAAAAAACAGTTAAGGGATGCAGAATTGCAAGAACTGTTGTCAAACGATGACACAGCTCTCAAATTGAGACAAAGGAAAATCCCTGGTACTAATGTTCTACTAACATGCGACATTATTACAGGCAAGAATAGGCCATTCTTGCCAACAAAGTATCGCAAATTGGCTTTCAGTAGTGTGCACAATCTATCGCACCCTGGACCAAAATGCACTGCTGGGTTAGTAGCATCAAGATTTTTTTGGCCACGAATGAAGTCCGACTGCAACAAATGGGCTCGCAGTTGCCTGAATTTCCAAGAGTCCAAAAGAGGAAGACACACTCCTTTGCCTCTTAAATCTTTCAAACAAACGGAGCAGTTTAAAATGATACACATAGACTTGGTGGGTCCATTACCCCTATCTCAAGGACACAGATACCTGTTGACAATGATCGATAGAGCAACTCGATGGCCAGAGGCAGTTCCTCTCTATAAGATGACAGCTCCCACGGTAGCTGCCAGGTTATAGAACACCTGGATTGCCCGCTATGGCATACCTGAAGTCATCATCACAGACCAGGGTCGCCAATTTGACAGCTCGCTCTTCCAAGAGCTGTCTAAGAAGCTTGATGCACAACACAATCACACCACAGCTTACCATCCTCAAGCAAACGGTAAAGTTGAGTGATGGCACAGAGCTTTGAAAGCCTCCATCATGGCTTGTGACACCAAGAGATAGGTTGACATACTACCAACCGTCCTCTTGGGCCTTCAATCTGCTCTTCAAACAGACACAGGTCACTCTGCGGCGCAGTTGGCACTAGGTGAAGAGCTACGCCTACCAGGGGACTTTTTCACCCCCTCGAAAGAAATTAGCCCCAAAACGCTTGTCCAAAACATAAGAACTAATGCTAACAGCTTTTTAAAACAGGCAGCTCGTCATGGTCAACCAAAGATTTATGTCTCCAAACACTTGGCCACTACTTCTCATGTGTTTGTCAGAGACCAAAAAATAAGATCTTATGTTGGAGAAACCATACACCGGTCCTTATAAGGTTGTATCACGAGGCGACAAGAATTTCGTGATACTAATGGCAGGTGAAGCAAAAACGATTTCAATTGATAGATTGGAACCTGTGTACCTTATAAACGACGACAGAAAAATGCTCCAAAGAGCAACAAGGAAGATGACAGAAAGGAAAATAGAAGAAGAAAAACAGACTGCACAGTCCAATATCACACAATCACAAAAAGTTGAGGACAAACCAGTCGAAAAAGGTGATAAATCACAAAAATTACCAGTAGAAAAAACAAAAACAAAGAAAACGGTGAAGTTTAGTGATGAGATCGTTAAAATACATTACGATCCATTGGCCCCCTTATGCCCACGAAAAAGAGGCAGGCCCCTTGGCAGCAAAAAGCAAAAAAACCAGATTCCAACTTGAAAATCGGAGAGATTGGCAAGGAGAAACTAGAATTATTCACAAAACTTAATATCCGCTGTGAAATCTGCAGACCCGCATAAAAATACGCACGAGAATCTGGGAATATTTATAACAAAAGAAATTCCGCAGATAAGCAGAGAATAAATGCGTGCAAATAAAATACGACACGAATAAACAAACCCACGTGTGATACGGAAGAAAACATCGCAACGTGTTTCTATTGACAAATATTCAGATAACAAAACAGTCAATAGATCATGACGTCACAAACGAAGAGTGCATTCCTTTGTGAGATACAAAATTTCAAAAACACAAAAATTCAAACACGCTTAACTCTGCTTGTACTTAACAGATTTTGACCAGAAAACTTTTCAGCAAAAGAATATTTGATGCACTATCCCCTCCAAACATGTCTGAAATGGGTAACGACTTGGAAAAAAGCTGATTGAAAAATATTCTCGCAACGTTTTTCACTCGCCTTTCTACTGTTGACAATTTAACACGCCGAAATTTCTACCATTTTTCTTTCTTTTTTCCAATATTTTTGTTCTTTCCTTCCTTATGTCGTCCCCAATCAACATGCCATTTTCAACCCCAGACTTCCAATTTGTAGTTCCACCTGTACCTCAGCCTGTAAAGACTAAGGAACAGATGGAATGAGAAAAGGAAATCAAAAGGATTGAAAATGAACTATTGATGGACACGACCTCGGCTGTGGACATTGTAAAAATGATGTCCACACCCCTTCCTGCCCTCATCTCACCGCCAAAGTTGCCGGAGAAGACACCGAGAGTGGAGAACCCACCCTCGGAGTCTTCAACCCTGATGGCATTGGAGGTGAAGAGGCAACTCCCGGTGGAAGAGGTGCCTCAAACATGCCCTCCTCCCACCTTCGGTCTACCCTACAGACCATTGGGGACATCAAACTCCCCGATGTTCAACCGGCTGAAACCAAAAACCCCGTCTGGTCCTCCACCTCCACACCGTCCCAATCCTTACACTCATCCAGCATAACAAAACCGACCGCCCAGATGTAGGGGGCAACAAAGCCGTGAATCCTACCAGGCTAGATTCAACGCTTGTAAGATGTCTTACGAGTGTGTAGGCGCCGTGGTAGGATCGGCTCTGGCCAAATGGGAGAAGGACCAGAGACAGCAGTAAGACTCGATAAGTCCCTCAGGCACGCGACTTATCATTTTTGTGGCGCAAAAACTGGGGGGGAGTAGCTGTGGGGACAATACTTGTATGAGGTAATAGGGGCTTGCACCCCTTGACGACAGTCGCCGCCCAAAGGCTGGCAATAATCGTCTTTATGACATTAAACAAATTTACACTGGTGCGTTTGTATGTTCGTACCTGTACGTACGTACAGGTAAGAGACATTGCACGGGTCGAGATCAATTACCAGATAATGATCTCGGTGATGTCACGGCCCAGTACCAAACGCACTGCGTCGTTTCTTATCACCTCAACAGAGGCAAGAAACGACTTAACGCATGACATAATTACGTACATGTACGTATGCATGTGTGTCTGTGTGCGTGTGCTAAATTCTGTATATAAACTCTCAGAACCGGCTCAAAAATCGCCAGTGTTTGCCGAGGATTTGGCTCTCCCATACTTAACCGTATGAAGTGGCAGAACATGCAAAATACTGTTGAAAACCTTCTAGTGTGAATATCTCTCACGACAAGGTATTCCACAATAGGTATAATAGATGTAGTATCTCTGATACACTTAAATGTACAATGTAAGTAAATGTGTTATTTAAATTAGACGAAGGCAAGTATAAAGAAATACAAGATTTTTGTAGTATCTGTAGAGAGATTCAACTTATCTAGTATTGGATTCTGTGGGATGTGGGACCCTTTTGCTTTTTATATACTGTGTAGTATGTATTTATGTATGTATGTATCCACTCATATCCGAAGGTAGGCCTCCTCCCTTTTTCAGCTTGTTGGTCTATTTTGAGTTACTCTATGTACCTTCTGAATTTGAAATTTAATTTCACCACTTAATGTGAGGTCTCTCTTTCTTCCTTTTGTTCTGGTAACCGGTCCATTCGATCATAATAATAATTATACGCTTTTATTCTACTCACTCACTAGGTTGAAGTACACTGGATGACCAACTTCAGCGCTACTTTCACGTGTTGCGACATACGCACAAATACACTCATATATGTTTTTATCAGTTGTTTTTTCAATTTTTGTTTGTTTCTGTCTCGAAAAAAATGTGAGAAATTTTATTTTCTCTTTCGCCATTATTTTCTTCGCCAAATTATAAAAGCGTATTTTTTAAAAACTCGTTTTTAGCCTAACTTATTGATTACTTGTAGTGATCACTGCAGTACCGCACTCATTGTGATTTCTGGTCATATAATTATCAGTTATTGAATCCATTTGGAAAGATTAATTAGAAAAATATTTAAAATGGAACAATTTCACGCAAAAATAAATGAGTGTATCATGAAGATCGAAATAGAAAAATAGTCCATAGAGCATATAAAACGTATTTTTTTCTTGGTAGCCGTATTTCTTAATTAGGAAGTTATCAGTAGCGAGGATTTCCCGTCTTATGATTGAAAAAGGAATTTCGTTGTTAGCTTCAGTGATGTATAGGTATGCACTTACGACTTCATAATTACTGATGAAGTAAACTACTTAATGCGTTCATTGTGAAATCTTCGCACATATCATTTATCTAATCCCTGAAGCGAAATCAAATAGAGAAAAATATTCTAAACTTAGTAGGTAGTGGTTATTGACGAAAATAACCGAGTACTTGCAATAATGATTCACAATGAGAAAATACTTGGTAACCAAGTATGTGTGAAGAAAAATTCTCCATTGTGGGTTTCTTAGTAAGTTCCCTGTGGGTCGATGAAATTGGATGTAATAGGTTTCGATCTGTGTGGCGTAATTCCCAGAGTGTTTTAATATCTGATATGTCATCGTATCTGAAATTGATCAGACTAAGTATCTAACTTTCCGTAATTGTCGAAAATTATGTTATGATAAAAGGGTGGACAAGAGAGGTCTCAATTTTCGTGACATTCTCACTCTTCACTCATGTATTGTAACAGCGCGTTAGTTGATATATCTCAAATGGTTCCCTAAAATATTCCGCCATCATCTTATAATGTAGGGGACGATGTTTCCCCCATTTTAGCCAGTCTTATGATTAATGTAGGGGACGATGTTTCCCCCATTTTAGCCAGTCTTATGATTACTGTTCTGCTGACCCTGTCAATTTGTTTTGATTTAAGTATGGTAAATAATTTTCGTTAATTTTTCAAATAAAATTCTTAAATTTTTGAAAACCTGTTTTTCCAGTGGAGCTTTGCTGCGCGAAAATTGTTGAATTTTTTTTTTTAATTTATTACTCATGGGTAATGAATAGAAGAAAACACAACACCCACCATTCGATTGTGAAAAATAAATTTGCGAAAAAAATTCTCTTGCGAATTTTTCGTGAAAGCAGTTTCTCTGGTTTGGTTTTCGTGCACTGCTGCATACTTGCCGTGCCAATCCGCACTTCTGTGGTGCTCACGATATTCTTGTGGAGCTGGAATACGATCTTCGCATACGTACATATTTTGTATCGAGTTTTTCGTTGCAGTTGTGCGAAGACCGCTACAATATCAGATCCGTATCATTCTATCAAAACGAAGTAGAAGATGTAAAGATGTGATTGTTTCCATTTGATTTTTGAGAGAAAATACGAAATGAAGAGTCGCTCCGAAATCGCGTTGTGTAAAACAATGCTTTCTTTTCGATAAATTGGTGCTTAAAAAGTTGAGAGATTTTTTGGGTAGCGTGTTTGTTGTAGTTTAAGAATTTTAAATTATTTTTCGCGAAGATCGGAATGTTTATTTCGATAACCCAAAAGAAATAAAATAAGTTACTCGGGGACTGTAATGAAAACAATGGATGTACCTAAGCGTGAGAAGCGAAGTTTGAAAAGTAACTTAATCGAAGAAGTATAATAAGCTGGTTCAATACGATGATGTTCTTTTCTCTAAGATTGAATTTTTTTTTCTTTCATTTAGGTCAGTTTGAATTTTCCTTTTTTCCATTTTTTGGTTCCTCTTTCGATTTTCGTTGATCTAATTATAGCTTTCGGTTGAATTGTTAGAAATTCAGTTTCTTTGATCGTTCGAAAACTGACAAAAGTTCTTCGTGTATTTGTGCTTGCCAAGGGCGTAGCTGGTATGGAGCAGGGGCAAAATAAAAAGGCCAGTTGAAATTGAAAAAATGTGGATGTTTTTCTTTATCACTAATATGGGTGATGACATGTAGAAATGAAGAAATAATGAGAAAAAGTTGGGTTATCCAGCAAGATTTTTAAGTGGGTTTTCAAAGATAATCTACTTATTTTTGATTAGAGAAGCCAAAATTAATCTGAAATAAAAGCTGACTGTTGGTAAAATGTTTTTTCTGAAAATATTATAAATTTATTTATGTTAATTTCATTAGAAAATTTTCAATGACTTCTCCTTGCACAGCCAGTAAAATCAACTGTGACTGGACTTTCAAGTTCGTTTGTTACCAATGGCGCGGGTACTCGTTTCCAGGTAGTTGAGTTTAGAAGTGAAAAAATTTCAAATGGAAATTAATTTTCAAACTATTCAATAATTACATTTTTGGTCAACGTTTCATTTGGAAACTCCCCCACCTACCCAAAAAACAAAAACAACTCTATATACTATATGAACGTTCTGTAGAACCCAGAAAACACCGAAAATTATTTTTTGCTAGCTCAGCTCGCAAAATTATTGTTTTATCACCCTATAAAATCCCCTCCAGAGGTAAATCCTGAGTACAGCCCTATTGCAGTTAAGGGTGGCATATTGACGCAAATTCATAATTATGTTACTCCCTGTTAACCTTTCTAGCTGATCTCTTTTCTGATAAAACTTGGTTTGCCCCCCTGGAAAATTTTTTAGCCATGCTCTTGGCGCTCGCCGCTTGTTTCAAGTTCTGTTGTTTGGTTTGGTGTGTGTATGTTTCAATAATTTGAGAATTGGAGGAATTAAAGAAGTATTTCATTTTTTTAATAACATGTAAATAAGGGTCGGCGTGCCTTAGTGGTTATAGGCGCTCATATTTGCTGTCGAAAAGTTGCAAGTTCGAGATCGGCTGCCACCAAAATCCCGACTCATGATGGTGGTGTATTCGGTTTGATTCTATTGATGCTCCAGTATGTGATTGATAAAATTCATGCTCTGTAGACTATCGGCCATCGAATACCGACCATCATCATTTCGACGTAAAAATACATCCTATAACTGCTGCGTATCGATATATCAATACATTACCGTCCATAGTCAATGGGATGTATTCTTAAAAACGTTTTTTTCCCTTAGTGAAAGCACTTGTGTAACCTTTTCCGTATACCTAAGTACTGAAATCACAAATAAGTCACCTAATTGGTTTTTTTACACTAAATGATCGACTAAGAATATAGCCCAATATGTCCGTCAAGTAGCAGTGTTCTGCTTGTAGTTTTTTTGACCAGAAAGACTATTTCTGTCGGTAGATTCCCTAGCGATAGCTCAAGCGATTCCACACAGTCCATTAAATTCAGTCGCTGCGTTATTCAGCTGTGTTTCCCCGTCGATTTTAGTTTCTGTTCCGATAGCTCTCAATTTTTAATGAACTCTAAATTGTCTGGCTTCATCTCAGTTCTGCGTTCCTCATAAATTTCCTTTGAATGGATTGTTAGCGCTGTTCTTCAATAGAACCTTCGCCATAGATGAAAGTTGTTATACTTCGTGCTACTTTTATTTATTCTATTTTATGGTGACAAATGTTGGATGAAGATGAAATGTCATAAGTTTGTTCTCCATTAGCGAGGTAATGTTGGATGATTATAAAAGGCGTCTATAAACCGACGAATTTTGTGCAGCATTGTTGTTTTAGAAAATTAAAAAGTTCGCGTGTTAGTTTTTTTCAGTGTATTATGCAATAAAATTACTTGAAACCATTGGGAGACTCGACGAACACATATTGTGGCATACTATTGCCTCCTTCGCGAACATATTGGTTACATAAAATAAAAGTTTGTCCCGGAAAATGAGAAGAAGCAACTGCCAGGAAACAGTTACAGACGTTTTTATACGCTTTTATTCTACTCACTCAACTTGTTGAAGTACACCAGATGACAAACTTTGGCGCTGCTTTCTGTTGCCACATAAGCACACATACACACATATCCGTTTTTATCAGTTGTTTTTCTCTTTCACTGGTATTTCTATCTTGTTATTTTAGGGTGTTGTTATTTCTACCAGCTTGGGTAAGGAGTTGCTCGGATCTATATTGAATATGAATGAGATTGCTCGTACTCCCTGGGTGTTAAAGTTTTGAAAAATTTTCACAAAAGCTGAAAGAAGCCGGCATTTCATTTTCAATCCATTCATCAAATACTAAAAGTACGTCAATGAATTCTGAAAAGGTATCTTCTTACCTACTCCATGAACTTCAGACCTGTCACACACATCAACTAAGCTACAAGTTGGACAGGTGTGGGGATTCGTCCCGCTGCGAGGCTCGGCCTCCGCCGACAGGCGATACGTCGATCTTACGATCGACGTATCAAACGTAATTAAATTACGAACTCGCACATCGTCTACATAGACGATGTGCGGTCGCATACGAAGCGGGCTACGTAATTATATACGTAGCCACTCGCTTATACGTAGCCTGGCGCGGCTCGTATATACCCGCGCCATACAAGCTACGTTCGCCCAACAGTTCCCGCTCTTTTCCGGCACTGTACGCTACGTAGGTTGGCTGCCTATACACACAACGGCGTAGACTTATCGGGACACGGACTTATCCTTCTGATGTGTGGCAACTTACCCGGTTCCCACACGCTGGTGACCTCGACGTGATTAGGTAAGTCTCGACTTTGGTAAGTCTTGAGGTACAAGAGGTCTTTGGACCCCTTAAGGCGCTAGCAGCGCTATTACTCCCTCCGGGCGCTAGAAGCGCTGGCGCTAGCAGCGCTTTAAATGAGGTGAGGCTAAACGTAAATATTACTGTTGTGGTGGTTGAAAATTTTTACAACCATTCTCTGGAGTCGTTTTATGTTATTGGTAGTGATCTAGTTTATGCAATTTGCTAGTGATCACTCCCAAATTAAAAGTCTGTTAGTGGAATTTTACCCCCCTGAGAAATATATTTGCCAGTCTATTAAGGACTGGGCAGGGATAAACAGCACTGGAGGACCCAAGTGAGAATCATCCTCTCACCCCTCCTGCCTCTGCAGCTAACCTCCAACCTACTGTATCCACATCTGATACAGATAGGAAAGCTAGAAGAACTCAAGCACAATTGTTAGAAATTAATATCTCACAAGAGGAAATAGCAGTTCGCAAATTAAGAAGTGGTAAAATACTTCCTGCAGATTCCGTTTTAGCTGAAACTTCTAGTTTTGTTGCTGAACCACAAATCTTAGGTTGCAACGCAAATACTCTTGGCCAGTCAGTAAACTCTGCAAATCCGCAAAATAGGATGGAATCTCTTGAGGATAGAGCTAGGTTAGCAGCCCAACAAGCTGCAGAAGCCTTGCGCCTACAACAACAGACGCAAGCTGAAAATGAAAGGCTCCATCAAGAGTTAGAACAACTCAGACTACAGCATGAACAACCTCCGGTTCAGCTACCTGCTGGTCATCCCGTTGGTCAAGAAAATTTAGACATTTTCAACCAGTTCATGCGATTCATGGAAATTCGAGAGCAGAACAGAGCTCCGAATGCAAATTTCGATGCAAGAAAAATTAAAATAAAAGTACCAGAGTTCCTCCCAAGGGAAGTAGATGTCTGGTTATCATTACTAGAAGGCAAATTCAAAAAAGAAAAACTCCCAGATGAACTCAGATATGAACACATCTGTGGAGATATGCCAGCTGAAATAATGAGGACTGTTCCAAATATAATGGAATGTCCGAATGATGTAGTCAATAAATATGAGTGGTTCTGTAATAAAATCCGAAACATTTATGGTAAAACCGATGATGAAGCCATCAACCAAGTCATGGGTGGCATGAAACTTGGAGATGAAAAACCTTCAGTATTCATGGCCAAATTAATTAAGACTGGTGGCAAAATGGTTACACCAATGGTAATTGCAAATCAATTTTGTAAGCAATTACCCACCAGTGTGTCACAATTAATATACACACTTGGTGCAAATCGTGCAGAAAATGTAGAAAGACTGGAATATCTAGCCAAGATTGCTGATGATGCCCTACAGGCCAGTGTCAACCGACCTTCTGTAGCAGCCTTATCATCAGAGGTTGAGACTAATGAGCTGAGAGCACAAATAGCCCAGCTAAATAAAAACTTTCGCGAATTAAAAAATGAAAATAGAAACTTAAGAAAAATGAATTCAAATCAAAATAATAACTCGAAAAAACGCGATTATAAAAATAATAATAGGCAATCTAGGTCCAGAGACCGAAAGCCTAACAATAATTCAGAAAGAAGGGGTCGTAGCCCAAGAGGAACTCCCCCTCGCTCAAAATCTAAAAGTCCCAACCGAAAACCATACAACAATAAGTGGTGCTACTACCACAATCTATTTGATGAGAAAGCCACTAAATGCACACCAGAATGTGCCTGGTGGGCTGTAAAAAGGCCTGAGTCATCAAACTAGAACGAGGGGCCCTCTCTGCGGCTGATGCCCCCTCGGAAAAATATTCATGCCGCCTGTTCATAAAGGACAGGACAACTAGGAGAAGGTACTTGGTAGATACAGGTGCAGACCTAAGTATCATACCAGCTAGCAAAACACAAAAAGTACGAACTCCGAAATACTATCTCCGTGCAGCAAATGACCTGAACATTTCTGCCTACGGCTTAGAGACTAGCGAAGTGAACATTGGTCTGAGACGTGACATGACGTGGTCCTTCACCATTGCGGATGTCCCAAATGCGATCCTTGGTGCTGACTTTCTAGCACAATTTGGCTTGTTGGTCGATTTGAAAAATTCTAGGCTTATCGACTCAACTACCGGTATATTTGTGGAAGGCAAATCGCTAATGTACAAAATTGACGAAGCGATAGATAGCTGCAGCAAACTCAATGAGAAATTGATGAAAATCTTTTCTCATTTCCCTGGCATAAACCAGCCATGTTTCAAACGAGACGCTCCCTATAAACATGACACAGTCCATGTAATTGAAACAAAAGGACAACCATGTACTGCGAGAGCCAGGAGACTTGCTCCTGATAGGCTCAATGCAGCTAAAGAACTATATGATCAAATGATCAAGGAAGGAATAGTCCGACCATCAAATAGTTCTTGGAGCTCGCCGATTCATATGACGAAAAAGGCGAATGGCAAATGGAGAATTGTAGGGGACTACCGTGCCTTAAATGCCCAGACAATCCCTGACCGTTATCCTGTTCCAAATATAATGGACTTTAACGTGAATATGAGGGGAAAGACATTGTTCACTAAAATGGACATAAATTGGGCATTCCACCAAATACCAATGGCCACACAGGATATCCATAAAACCGCGGTTATCACCCCGTTTGGATTATTCGAATATCTTCGAATGCCATTTGGACTTCGCAATTCGGCGCAAACTTTCCAGCGATTTATCAATGGATTGTTTAGAGATTTACCATTTGTATATGCATATCTGGATGATATATGCATATGCTCAGAAGGCGGTGAGGAGGAACACGAGAAACATGTAAGAGCCGTATTACAGCGTATACACACTGCCGGCCTTACTGTCAACCCTGCAAAGTGCGAATATGCACAAGCAACTATTGATTTTCTCGGGTATACAATCTCGACCGAAGGTATTTCTCCAACGAAGACCAGAGTGCAGTCAATCTTAGAGTTCCCAAAACCTAAAACGGTTGCAGACATGCGACGATTCTTGGGGATGGCGAACTTCTATCGACGTTGCATGCCCAATGCAGCTGCTGAACAAAGCAAGCTATTTGCATTGTGCACCACAAACAAAAAACGGGATAAAACTCCTATTGTTTGGGACACCGAAGCTGAAAAAGCCTTCGAAAGTGTCAAAAATCTGCTAGCAAATGCAACATTATTGGCTCACCCAGACGACAGTCTGCCGTTATGCATATCAACCGATGCTTCTGACTTTGCGATTGGTGCGACATTGTACCAAATGAAAAATGACTTAAATCAACCGCTCGCATTCTTCTCTAGAAAGCTTTCCAAAGCTGAAAAGAATTACAGTACCTACGATAGGGAACTACTGGCGGTCTACGCTGCAATAAGGCACTTCAGACACCATGTTGAGGGTCGATCGTTCACGGTATATACCGATCATCTTCCCATCACACATGCCTTCAAGCAGAAAACTGACCCCGTCTCTCCTAGACGGTTGAGACAGCTAGACCTAATAAGTCAATTCACAACTGATATTCGGTACGTCAAGGGAGAATTAAATATCCCTGCCGACTGTCTGAGTCGAATAAATGCTGTCTCTGCCCCTGCCCAGCTGCCTTATGCTGAAATCGCAAGAGATCAGCTAACAGATTTGGAACTCGAGGAATATTTAACCAATGAGAAAACCAATCTGAAGCTGCGGCAACGTAAAATTCCCGGTACAGATATCTTGGTAACATGCGATATCAGTACAGGCAAGGATAGGCCATTCCTGCCGAAACAATATCGTAAAATGGCGTTCGATAGTGTGCACAATTTGTCACACACAGGACCCAAAAGTACTGCTAATTTAGTAACATCAAGATTTGTTTGGCCACGAGTGAAAGCCGACTGTAACCAATGGGCTAGACAATGTCTGAACTGTCAACAGTCTAAGGTCGGAAGGCACACAAAGTCGCCACTCAAGAAATTTAAAAATACAGAGCGATTCAAAATAATACACATCGATTTGGTCGGTCCATTACCACCATCTCGAGGGAACAGATACCTGCTGACTATGATAGATCGAGTAACCAAATGGACAGAGGCTATCCCATTAAAAGAGATGTCAGCCCCAACAGTGGTTGAAAAACTCTATGAAACATGGATCGCCCGTTTTGGTGTACCTGAAGTCATTGTTACAGACCAAGGTCGCCAATTTGAAAGTTCACTCTTCAATGAACTTGCGTCCAAGCTGGGTGCAAAACACAATCGCACAACAGCATACCACCCCCAAGCCAATGGTGCAGTGGAAAGGTGGCATCGTGCTCTGAAAGCTTCAATCATGGCATCAGACACAAAAAGATGGGCTGATATTTTACCCACCATCTTACTAGGACTCAGATCTGCACTACAGTCAGATACAGGATTTTCTGCTGCGCAGCTTGCGCTCGGCGAAGAGCTACGCTTACCCGGAGACTTTTTTACAACATCCCAAGATGTAAGTCCCGAATTGATGATCCAAAACATCAGAGATGATGCAAACAGCGTCATAACTCAAGCAGCTCGACATGGCCAGCCTAAAGTCTATGTCTCAAAGCACTTGGCCACCACAACTCATGTGTGGGTGCGAGATGACAGACTCAAAGGTGCATTTGAAAAGCCATATGCCGGCCCATACCAGGTTATATCACGAGACGAGAAAAATTTCGTCATAATGATAGCAGGTGAACAAAAAAAAGTCTCAATCGACAGACTTAAACCTGCATTCCTGGTTACCAATGACAAGGAAAGGCTGACAGCAACCATCAGACAAAAGGAATTAGAGGTCAAGCATAATAATGACCCATACCCTACATTGCCTGATAAGACTGACTCACAACAAATTGATAACGAGTTAGTCGAAACAAATAGTGGACAGACAAAAAGTGAAATCAAAAATAATTCACAATACGAAAATAGAATGGAACAAAATTCTGAGTCTAATTCACAAGAGTTAGGATTAGTTACTCCGAAGTTAAATAAAAACAAAAAATCCGTCAAATTTGATGACAACATTTTGGAAATAGAATTTGATCCTTCAAAGCCTATTATCCTTAGAAAAAAAGGTAGGCCTAAAGGTTCATACAAAATTAAAAACATGCTTCCTACTCGCAAGTCTGCCCGTATTGCACAAAGAAATAAGAAATAAGAAAAAACTATGGTAGAAATTGGTAAAAACACTCTAAAAACAACTAGTGGTAAATTAAAATAATTACCCAACAAAACAAATAAATTCGTGGAAAAATAAAAATTGACTTTCGCCTGACTCTGGGTTTGAACCCGTCTCGCGAGTTTCCGAACAAAATCAGCGCATGAAAAATCGCTGGTAAATAACAAAATACGGAAACAAACGAACTTAGACGAAATTCCTACGAAGCAAAGTGCAAAAAGGAATTCGCAAAAACACACTACTATACATGTTAACACAGTCATGTGTTTGTGTGCGTAAACAAAGTTCGTTGCCACGACGAAACAAAAAAAACGAAATACTGTTTTTACCTGTTTGCGTAATCCCACGCACATAATAAAAATAATATGAATTCTATTCAAATTATTGCAAATCTGTACTTGACGATTCTGCCAAAACTACAATACCGAAATACATCGAGTTTGGTATCATTTTACTAGTCTTGACAAGACGCTCATCTTTGTGGACGCTAAATGGACAGATAAGGCGAGAGAAAAAACGACCATAGTCGATCAAGTATATTTTGTAAAGCTTCATTCGTGTCTTTACATCCTGATTGACAACGTCTTATTTGCTCTTTAAAATTTTTTCGTATTTTTCTGCTTACACTATATTTGGTGTTGCGATCTTTAAGCCCTGTACTTATTGTACTATCCTGTCTCCCTTGTTTCGAATTTATTTCGACCTGAATTCTCGAAAAATGTCCGATAATTCTTCAAACCTCGGGTGTGTTGAATCGCCTGAAGAGCGTCTGTCCGATGAGATGCGACGACGCTGCAATGTCGATCATACCCGAGAGCTAGCTCAACTCCAGGAGGCTGAGGAAGATGCCCTAATTGGCTACTCTCCCCCTCCGAGCACTGTCCGCGGTATCTTGCGAGAAATGGGTCAAAACACCCCTCGCCTAGACCCTATCCCGGACGATGTACCGCTGGAACAACAGTCATTGGCAATCCCAATGGAGGTTGTCCCCTTGGTAGAGGCCGTGGAACCCATTGTTCCCCCTCCTCCACAGGTGGTCGAAGTTCCAGTATTCCACATACCAGAACCTAGACCGATTCCTGTTCCTGTGGCTATGGTACCACCCCCTCCGTATATACCTCCCATACGAGAATCAAATAACTCGTCTGCTCGTTTTACCCCCTACTCCCGAGGCAACTCCGATCGTGGACGTGGTGCTCCCCGCCATAGGGGCAGAAACAGTCGGCAATCATTCAAAGCCCGACAAGCCGCCCGCACCAACCAATACAGAAGTTTGGGCGCGGCATTAGCTTCCACCATCCACAGTTGGGAGATGGAACGACGAGATAGTAGGAGATAGGAACCATAGATAGGCACACAGCGATTGAATTCCCCCAATTGCTGCGCATGATGTCATTTTTGCGGCGCAAAAATTGGGGGGGAGTGCTGTGGGGATTCGTCCCGCTGCGAGGCTCGGCCTCCGCCGACAGGCGATACGTCGATCTTACGATCGACGTATCAAACGTAATTAAATTACGAACTCGCACATCGTCTACATAGACGATGTGCGGTCGCATACGAAGCGGGCTACGTAATTATATACGTAGCCACTCGCTTATACGTAGCCTGGCGCGGCTCGTATATACCCGCGCCATACAAGCTACGTTCGCCCAACAGTTCCCGCTCTTTTCCGGCACTGTACGCTACGTAGGTTGGCTGCCTATACACACAACGGCGTAGACTTATCGGGACACGGACTTATCCTTCTGATGTGTGGCAACTTACCCGGTTCCCACAACAGGTACTTGGACTATTTTAAATATGACGAAGGTTTTTTAGACACCACAAGCTAATATTGTTTTCATAAAATATTAAACTTAAATTCGACATTACATCAATAATCTACAAAATAAATTAGGGTACTTAATTTTTTTGTAAATGTAAATTGAAAATTGAAAAATTCCCACTCTCCAGTCTCCATTAACTCTAATGATAAAAAAATCTGATAACTGAGATTTGTATTTCTATAGGTACCACTTTACACGATTCACTGAATCATTTGAAAATGAACGCCTCATCCAAGCTGGTAGAAATAACAACACCCGTTATTTTACAATAAATATAAGTGTACCTACGAATTACGGACGAATGTAAACGTCAGTTTTAATTCTCGTTGTTTTGCGAGTGCAGTGTTTTTTGGGAGAGTGAAAAATTATTATCAGTTATCACGTCTTATCAATTGCTGCTTTTTCAACGTAAGTTTCATCGCTTGCTAAATCCATGACCATGATGTCACGTTAGCAACTTGCAATTTCATTCAAAATACCGTATGTCCTAATCCTATCAGGAATGAGAATTTTTTTTTCTCAAATTATAAAAGCATATTTTTTAAAAACTTGTTTTTATACGCTTTTATTTCACTCAATTTGTTGAAGTACACCGGATGACCAACTTCAGCGCTGCATTTGCGTGTTGCGACACACGCACACGTATACACTTATATCCGTTTTTATCAGTTGTTTTTTCAATTTTTGTTTGTTTCTGTATTGGAGAAAAAAGTGAAAAATTTAATTTTCTCTTTCGCGGTTATTTTCTTCTTCAAATTATAAAAGCGTATTTATTAAAAACTCGTTTTTAACCTAACTTATTTAATCTAAATTTATTTATTAAAATCATACTTTCAGCCTCGGATGTGGAAAGGTTCGGCGGTTAGATAGTGCTCCGTATGATTTAATTTTGTATTAATTTTTAACATTTTCCACGTTTTTCATTGCGTGTCTCGTTAACACGATGGCATAGCCCTACAAAAACCAATATTGGCTGATGAGTATGCCTCACGAGGTGGTTTCGAAGAGGACGATAAAATTTTAGAGGGTGATGCTGCAGGTTGAGTGCATGCATGTTTGATTGGTTTCGTGCTTCGTAGCAATTAATTCCTTCCGGTCTTAAAAGAAATAATGCACAGACCAAGCTGCTTCGTTTTCTGTTCCAAACTCTTCGATGCGGCTAGATAATTTTGGATGGAAGAGAAGTGAAAAAGCAACGAATTAAAAATGATTGTCAGCGTACAAATTAAATCCAAAAATAGTCGTTGTTTTTGGAAAAACATTCTAAAAGTTGACACTACATACCATTTTTGAGAATATCCCGAAAAATTGTGCCTAAAAATTCCCCCATTTTAAGAGTATGTCTATTTTTTCCTCATTTCACCTTAATTTTTTAATTATTTGAAGTGAATGAAGTTCAAATTATCTGTTTTTGATTTTAAAATGAATCGGTAAATAAATGAACAAAATCAATGAAATAATCTATTTAAATTTTTTTGTCCATTATATACCTACTCGGTTATTAGTTGAGGATTTTTCATCTTGTGTTTGAGATTTAAATGAATTTAAATAACTTGGTATCATTTCATTTCTGCATTTAAATGTTACATAAGACGAAATGAAACATCTTCACTTGTGAGTATAATTTCAGACCAAAATTAAAGTCATGTCAAATTTTTCGTCTCTACGATGTGACATTGAAAATCGATCACTTAATTCTGTTGTATCTTTGATTATGAAATTGAACATCTCGGACCGTTGAATTAGGAAAAAGTAGAAAGAGCGTATTTTATTTGATTTGACTTGATTTAATGGTACAGGGTGGAACGTAATTTTAAGTAGCTGGCCGATCACCCGTAACATTATAGTGCGGGTTTCAGAGGAACATGGTCTGCTACATAATGATGTAATTTATTTATTTTATTTTCATTTTTCACATGGAAAAAATTTTGTTTTCCAATGATTTTTGGGACGTGTAAAATGCAAATGCACCAAAAGAAAAAGTTAAACATTTACGAAAAAACTACTTAATAGTCAGATTTCATTAAAATTCAGTTTTCTTCTTTCAAACTTCGACATCAGTTGTAATTATGCACCTATCTTTATACCATTATATAAGTAATAGTATGAACATTTACTATTTCCCGGCATTGATTAATAGGAAGTTGTAAAATAATAATCTTTAGCAATTTTAAATATATTTGTACTACCATTCCGAAATCTCCCAGTTTTTTTCCAGTAAAACTGGGGATTTTTTGGCTATAAAGGCATGAAAAACAACAAATTTACTAGTGAAATTTAAAAGGTCAAATTTTCAAAATTTAATAAAAATTTTTTTTTTATTTTTTCACCTTTTTTTAAACTAGAATTTTTTATGAATATTTATTTTGATATTCACATTCGTTAAACGTTGAACCAACTCCAAAAATTGTACGTATGTATTAAAATATTCGTGTAAAATTATCAATAAAAATGTATTTTGTCACTTATCAGTGAAAAAATTGAAAATAACTCTCCAGATTTTGTTATTTTTCCAAAAAATAATTTCTCGATAATCATGAAGGTATAAATTCTTGGACCATTATCATTTGAAAAATAGGAAACTCTTCCAGATTTTTAAGTAGAACATGCTGGGTTACAAAAAATTTTTTCTAACTCACCAAGCGCAGTTCTATCGTTACACTGACGAGCCACTCACTCCTCTATCGATATTCTGAAAAATAGCGTTGAAATTCTGCGTGTAATTCTGAATTGCCACTCATTGTGAAAGGCTGTTTTCGGTCAATTTGCCTGCATGTTTATCTCCCAAAATTAGGTTCTTTGCATTTCAATTTTGTGATGAAAATAGCTCAGTTAAAAATCATCCAGTGACCCCTCTCCCATCCAGATAGTTCTGGAAACAACCATTCTTCAGAAAATATGTTCCGTAGCATTATAATATGTAAAATATAACTCGTAATTATGATAATATATATATTTAGATAATTAGTGAACCCAATATATTATATTTGTTACCCATCCATCCCCGCTCAGTAACGTTTTATCGTCCCCTCTACCTCCACAGTGTTGCATCATGAGAACAGGTGGACTGTGAAGGTGGAGAGGATGGTAATGTGATATGGAAGGGCTTGGAAGGGTAACATTGCTTCGGGAGAACAGGTGGGCTATTAAAGCTGAGAGGATGATACGAGGTTATGGATTGAGGGTGGACAGGTGCCAAACATATATTGGGTTTACAACAGAGACATACTGCCAAAGAGATGTTTAATTCCCTATACACGCTGTGGTACAAAAATATGTCAAGGTTGAGAAGAGAGCGATCAGAATTTTACATTCTGCGCATTTAAAGTTCTGGATATTTCATAAAATTTTTCATCGAATTTTTTGGGGATATTTATTTTTACATCATTAGAGCCACACGACACTTGCGCAATAACAAATATCTTGATTGGAAACCTTTCATTTTTGCTGCGTTTTTGATCAGTTCCTTGGGGATCTCTTACGTCTCTGATTTACTAATTATCTGAGTAGTATGATTATTATTATGAGTTATGTTTCACATATAATGTTATTGAATGGTTGTTTTCAAGATTCTCTGGGTGGGAAGGGAGGTGTCTGACAAAAAAAAGCATAGAACTTTTTGTTGGGATGTTATCCTAATTCCGTGTCCTTCAGTGGTTGGCCCTGCGTTGACAGATGGGGTCACAAATCTAGTCTTTGGCCTACATACTAGTGCATAGCCCTTAAAACACATATTCATCATCTGGATGAGTACATGCAGAAGATACGGGCCTGTGTACTAACGTATAAACTGTTAATAGGGAAGGCAAATATGTATGTATTTACATACTCTTTGATGAAGTGCCAATATTGTTTAGTTGCTCATAATCTTTGTGATGTGATGTATACATTAAGTGGATTGGCTATTCACATTGAGAAAGGATTTGGTTGCCAAACATGCAAATGAAAAACAGTTTGTCGATCAAAAGCCCACCTTTTTTTGTAGGAAATTTTACATTGCACAATTTTTTAGGGAATTATTTTTATCATCAATTGAAATTTTGGAGAAAAAAAAACGCGAAGAACTGAATTCTGAGAATAATTATCTCCTCCCCAAAATTGCAAGATGTCCAGAAAATGTAACTTTTAGTATGTTACTCCAGGGGACCCACCCAATAACTCTATGTAGTAAAAGTTCGTGTATTATTTTTTTTCTCCTTTTTTAATACTCATTTGACTGGACTATAAGTTCATTTGCTATCGCAGAAAGTGTTTCTTGCTGTTGCTGTTTGCTGTTGGTTATTTAAGCGTACCCTAAGTCATAGGTATATTACAAATTTTATCGTCAACTCCTGAATCATTCTGTATACTTTTATTGCTGTTTTTGTTTTTGTTTTTTTTTTTGTCCATTCTGGAGTAGTGTCTTTTGGTACCTTCGTCGATTTTCGCTCCTGTTTTTCGCGCCTCATTCGGCGACTACGTTGTTGAAAAAATACACAACTGAACGCTTCATTAGCGATCACTTATTTTTACGATCGTATAGTTAGTTTAGTTTTTTCGTTTTTTCCATACAGCTTATTCTTTTCTTCTTTTTTCCTCTGCCCGTACGCCCATCGTTGGCTCTCTCTCTCTCTGGTTTTTCGGCGTGTCAGTCGTTAATTACGGCGGTTGTAATTATATCGCGCGTTGAAATGCGAGGGTGACGAAGAGACGGTGCGACGGTGTGACTGTGTGACGTGCGGCAGCGGGGAGCGCGGTGCCCGAGAGCGGGAGTGAAAAGAGTCGTGGAGTCGGAGCGGCCGATGAGACGGCCGGAGCATTCCGCATGCCATGCATTAGTCGGTCGGTGTTTTGCCTGTCGTGTCGACGACGCCTTCTGCTGTCGAAATTTTGCGCCATCGTTTGGCCGCCAACTTGTGTTACCGATAGGTCGGTGTGCGGCAAGCAGTTGCTGTCTTTCACGCGTCAGTCGTCGTTTTGCCTGCGTCGCGTTGAAAGAAAATTTGGACGAAAAAAATTATCACAATTTTGTGCGCCAATTGTTACCCCTTTGGCGTCTTTTTTCGGCCCACTGTTCGTGCGTTTTGGTGTGTGTGTGGGTGTGTGTTTTTTTTCTCATCGTGTCACGGTGCTTATCGCCCATTCGAAAGCGTCATAAGTGCGATAAATTTTCGAGAAAATTGTGATTGTCGCCTCTGTCGCCACCGCCATGGCGCCTGTCCACGTCGAGGGTGCGAGAAATGGCGATTCGAAATTTTTGGAAAGCGAACGATCGTTAAGCGCCACCTACAATACGGGCAATGGCGAGAAAATTGTGGCGGAAAAACCGCCGTTGAAAAATCGCGCGAATGAGGCGGTGACGGCGCCGCCGCCGCCACCAAAAAATGCGAAAAACGCCGCCACTGTGTCAAACGGAAAGAAGAACGACTCCGTTGATGCGAGTTCCGTTGCCAGCTCTGGAAAGAAGAAGATCTTCACGAAAGGTAGGATATGGTTATTCGATGTTTTCCGAGGGTGGGGAGCTGGAGGGGTCTTCGCAATTTTTCGCTGTGGAAAAATACCGTGCTGGAAAAGTCGGAAGTCTCGTTGGAAAAAATATGCCATGGAGTGGGTGCTTGTCCTCTAATTCGGTATGGGAAGTGATTTTTCGATATTCTTCTCACGTTCTTCTAATGTACATAGTTTGGGGTATTACAAGATTTTGTTTTTAAGTGACTCTTTGCACAAGTTCAATGTGTACGTCACCCGTACTGATGATCGTTTTTTTTTCCTCTTTCTTTTCCGCAAACAGTACCCACTGTAAAAGGTACTTCAAAATTGGGTGTGGAACTATGCCGTTCCGTGTCAAACCGATTGCGCGGTATGAATAAACATCACGAATTTTAACTTATGTACGAATTTAAATTATATGACAGAGTTAATATCGATGGCGGTTTCCACTTAAATTATTGTTTTTTCTGCGAAAAAATGGGTGGTCTGTGTTCTGCAGTAAATTGTAACAATCGGTCAGGAAACAATATTTGCATGTTTCGGTTTCTAATTGACCTGAAAAAATGTAAAATAATTCTTAATAGATTGTAACTCTGTACTGTTCTTTAAATAAACCTCGTATTTTTTAAGTTGACGCACTTTATGTGACGCGTTTGTTATCGAGTGCTCTACGCTGTTGCATGAAAACTGTAAAAAATTGTGCCAAAAATGTAGACCACAGGATACCAAGTTGAGAAAATTTGTTTTCCAGAAACGATGGTTCTGAATTTCAGATTGTACCTATGTTCTGCAATCGTGATGTATTCTGGAATTGATTGTATACGGTGGGCCAATATATCTGCTACGCAGCACTTATGAAGCTCCGATTATCATCGAAGGTGTTGAAATTCAAATAAGAATTTTAAAAATATTTTCCTCGTATGCAATTTTTTTCCTAATGAGTTGAACAAACACTAGTGGCTATTTCGACGTTATTAATTAGTACCTATATCGAATAATCTTTAAAACAAAAAATCAGTTCTCTACCTCGACCGCATATTTATCACGTTTTGAGGTGTTCACATATTCCAACAGCTGCAAGGTTTTATTTGATTTTATTTTATAAATACCGTCGAACCCTCATATAACTTCGTTTGTTTGCATCATTAAAATTATTTGATCTTAAACACCACCAACTCTTCATAACCCAAGAGATACTCGATGTGGGCGAGTAATGATTTAGAAATACAATGCCGATTCGGAATCATAATTATATCAGCCAGAATTTTCAACTTTAATGTGGCATTGTTGAATTAATTACTCGTTTTTAATTTCGCGCATCATAATCATTGGCCGAGTATCTAATCAAATAGAAATGCAGAAAGTGTTGTGCGATAGTGATTGTACGCCCAGATTTCCAATTTATTTTCTCATTGTATAACTCTGCCTGTATACGTGATATATTGTGTTTGAAAACTACCGAATACTTAATTTTCTATTCTAAATTCGACTTTTCAGTGGTATACCTAATATTTTTGTCGTTGTAAATCGAACAAATTAGTTATGTTAGCTCATTCCCTGCCTGTACTATTCCAGTAGCTGTACGTCTTTCAAAACGTCTGTCTCTGAAAACCTATTTTTTAATTACCGACTGCGTACGGAGGAGGTTATTTGTATGTTTGGTATGTCCTATTTCCGGAATTAACGAAATTTCGTTCGCTCAGAACAGTTGTCGTAGGTACTTCATAGATTTTAATGAAAGTAGGCTCAAAATGTTCCTGACAATCCGGAGAGTGATCTAGGCTATTCATGTTTGAAAATAAAATGATTCGAAGGGTGTGATTGAAGAAAATAGGAATTTAAAGATTGAAAAAATTATTGTCATAAATTTGGGCCTATCCACCAATTAGAGCTACTCATTCAATTCAACGCAGTCTTTTTTCTTTTTTTTTCTTTATTTATTTAATAAAATTTATTTTATCCCAAAATTCTCACCCATTTTTTATTTGTCCAATTTGCACTAGCAATTGAAAATGCGTGTATAGATATGTCCAATATTTTTATCGTACTATCCGGATTGACGAAATATATTAATGTTAATTTGATTTTTAAAATATTATTGGAAAGAGTAAGCAAAGTGAGTGGCATCTGGTGGCCAATTTTAAACTACTGAAAATAGGTAACAGGTGTTCAAGTATGTAAATTTATATGGAGTTTTGTCAATTTTCAAAGTGGGATATCTCGAAGAAAAGTACGTAAATGCGTGTATTTTTTTCATCAAACGTTCAACATTGCTTTCATTTTTAAAGTCGAAAAAATTAAATTATCCAGCTCTTTATTTTTATAGCATGTAAATTAAATTCCCATGTAAATCTCCCAAAAAGAATTGATACGGAATCTAAAAATAGGTAAAAATGTTAGCGTCCTTACAGGGACTTCCTTTTGCGAATTGACTTGTACCTTCTTCAGCGTCGAAAGAAGAAATGAACCCATTAGCCCAGGCTAGTAGTATTATAGTTTTTGAATTTCCATAAAACACTCGGAAAAACGAAATTTGCCTGCTTGTATTGAATCAAATAATACTTACCGTTTTCAAAAAAACAAAAAAAAAATTTTTTTCGTAGTGATAATCTCGTGAAAAAAAAAATGTAAAAAATATCTAGCTCAGCGATACTAATCTAGAAAAAGTAGGTTTTCGAAAATATGTTTTTGAATAATTTAACCGTAATCACTGATTATTTAAAATTTTTTAAAACTTGACTTCTGCCAAAACCTTAAAGAGTAAACCAGTTGAAATTAAAGTTGAAAGTGTCGAGTCAGTGTCTGTTTCAAATTTTGTAATACTTATCTACATGGTTGAAAATTATGCATATTAAAGCCACTGCAAATGTCTGGTTTACAAAATAAAGAAAACTGAGTAATAAGCATAGAAATAAATAGATTTTCACAAAAAACTTACTTGAAAATAAATTACACGTTGAACTTCGGACGTTCTTGTACTGTTTCTTCTAATTTGCAATTATAAATGTGTAAACATTCTTATTCTCTAGTCCGCTTCCTCCCGGGTGTAAAAAAATATTAGATTTAAAAAAGTTAAGATTGCATAAAAAAACGGCATGGCACACTGTCCAGTTTCAAATTCTGTTTGTCACTTAACACACACACACACACACACACAAGCAGACATCTGTGGTAAGCTGGTGGCGCGATACATGCACGCACACATACACTAGATACATATTTATGTGTTTCAGCTGAATGTTTACACATTAAATATGTGAGGGGGGGACCCTCGAATGCCTTTTTTTTTTGAGCGACACGAGGACAGTGCAATTTCTGATTTAATCAGTGACGTAATAAACATGGGAGAGAACATTATTTGTGCTTTGTGAAAATCGTAGGTTATTAACCTTGTGTGTCCATTTTTTCATTTTTGTTATTTCTATTTTTTTTTTCTTTGGAATACAGAAATAGAAAATTTCTGTCGCCTTCAACGACCCTTACGATGATGAATTATTTTCGCCAATGATGGACAAAATGTGGGTTGAGACCTATATCGTGCGTCATTTTTCTCTTTATTATTTATAGTAATGAAAAAGTGTCTGAATGTTTTTCCTCAATTTTGATGAAAAATTATTCGAAAAGCGTGTTCGAAAAGTGGGATGTAACCACGCCCAGTTCTGGCTCGAATTAACTGCACAGCGTAGGTCGGGCAGATATTAATTGTTACGAAGCAAAAAATGCAATATCGGTGTGTGACATGCGGGTGAATGAATTATAAAAAATTATCGGTTTATAAGTTTTATCACTGCACACGTTCGTTTTACGATTAAGAATTTTACATAATTTGAATTATTTAATTTGGGAACATGTTGCGTTGCATCACGCATAGTGTTTCGATTTAAACTCGAAAAATTTTTTGATTTTTCCATTTACTCCGTTTTATCGGTCATGTCGCGGTATGTGTGAGACCCCGTCACTTTTAGCGCGGTTCTGAAACAACTCCCTCAGTTTGGGAAAAAGTTAGAAATTCCGTTTGGCTGATTGATTTTATTGAAATTGATCTTCCGCAGTCGTTTCGAAGACAAAATTTATACTGTTTATCAGTTGAGCGAATAAATTTTATCGCTAGTATTTAGTGAAAAGAAGATCTACCTATGTTCGAATGTAAGTAGTTTCTGTAGCTGAGGGGACGAATGTAGAATTTTTTTCGCATACATCGTTCTATCATTCAGTCGTGTTATCCGTGAGTAGATAACAAGACAACACAAAAGTGTATCCAATCTGATAAAACTGCATGAACGAAGTCGTTGTGTGCGAAAAAGAGTCCAGAGAGCAATGAAAAGAGAACCTTAATTTATCAATTGAATTCTCGTCAGGTATTACATAATTATGTTCAAATGGTGTATTAGATATCCGTCTATAATTAGCATGGATGCGTTTATTCTTTCAGGGTTTCAAAGAATCAACATATAATTACTTGCATCGAAGCCGTGTTGTCAATAACCATTAGATTAACTATGTCCCGATGATTTTTCTTTTACCTCATGATTACCGGTGTATAGCTCAGTTATGTTCATCGAAAATTCGACTCCCAATATAATAATTTCTGACTCATTACTATTTTTAACTGCCCTGCCAAAGCATTTCTGCAATCATACAATTTCCCAATGAAACCTCGTCGCCTGCAACTTTCTAATCGGCTAATCGCTTTCTGCAACCTATAAAATTTGTTCGGCTTCCAAACTGTGTAGCATCGTGGAAAAAGAGGGGGTCGACCTCGTTGCAGACGAAGTAATAAAATTATGAACTACCAAGTTTGCTGCTAGCTCCTGTTCGTATAGTAAGATGAATGACTAAACTCCTGGAAATTAAACAATCTGTATCATCACGGACGTCTTTCCGCTTATTGATTTGAATTTCAGAAACTGTATATTGTACGTATTGGGCCCCACCGACGTACGTACTTCTAAATCTGGTGTCATGAAACTTTCCTCGTTGCCGCGTTAAAACCATCATTATAAAGATTGCATTGTGGTACAGTGAACCCTTCGTGCGACTCCTCCTCTCTACCCTCGTCTTAAAAATCGGGATCTACAATGTCAATCACTTTCCACAAAAATTTGATCGAGACCCAAACCAACTTCTGTAGTCACTCCAACGAAACTGATGCTGTACTCCTATGAATTGCCCTTCAAGCTGCCGAAAACTCTGACAAGAAAAATAAATCGATTAAAAACTTTGAAAAAACGTTCGTTAATTTATGATTCGATGAAAGTTACTTCGAGCTTCGTTGAAAATGGTTTATGACAAAAACATATAGTGTAATATAGACTTTTCTGGCCTACTTCGTTGAAGAAATTTTTGAACGATGAAGCCAATTCTTTCTACAACTTCGAATAGTGCTTCACTGCTTCTCATTCGTATCGGTTCCAGTTTAAACGCAGTAACACTAACTGCGTTTGAAAGTTTCGCTTAGCTAGAGCTTACAGCTTACATACTTGTCTGTTCGAAATTTCAAGTTTCAATCGAAACCAAGACGAGTTCTCAGTCTCCACGATTTCGGTGATTAACAACAACTCTGTAGTGGCAGATCCGATGTTTTTAATTTCGTATGTTGTATTTTGAAAACAGGAAACTCATTCGCCTTGTTTGCTTATCGTATTTGAGCAATGTTTTGCTTTCGTTAGTTTGACAGCGCGGTATTCGATCAAATCTCGACAGCACTCAATTCATCCGTACTTTTGGCAACATCCCAACCTGTAGGTATTTTATATCGGAAATATATGGGTCATTGTTTCCGATACTGGTGGTTCATTCTTTCAAATATTTCATTTTGCGCCCGTATTCGTTGCGTTAAAATGCAAAAATCGTTGTTTTTTGTTCTCTGTTATTATCTGATGGATGATTAGCAAATTTATGATTAGATACAAGGGTACCCTTTCAAAGTTCCTTTACGGAAGTGTGTGCGAAAACTGTTGCAACAAAAATTCATTTCAAATGTATATTTATTTTAGCCTGTGATTCATATTTTCAATACGGGTATTAGGAAATTTATAGTTAGATACAAGGGTGCCCTTTCAAAGTTCCTTTACGGAAGTGTGTGCGAAAACTGTTGCAATAAAAGTTCATTTCAAATGTATATTTATTTTAAGCCTGTGATTCATATTTTCAGTACAAGTATCAGTTCTGTTGAATTTTTATTGTGTTAACGAGAGTATGCAATTGGGTAAATTTCGAATTTCGGGACGAAGTGAGGTATTTGATATTTTTTTCGATTTAGGTACACTTGTTGGACTTCTATGATACCTTTTTCCTTAATAATGGAGGCATTTAAATAATTTTGGGAAGTTCTGTCTCAGTTTATACGGTTTATACTATCGGTCTAAAGCACCGAATTATAAATAGCCACACAAGGGTGAACCAAAAGACTTGTTGGCAAATGCTGACTTGTTTAGTACAAAACATCTTCAACTTAAACTTTGGATTATGTTTTGTGGTGATTTTGTGAAAAGATTTCAGCTTATTTTATACGTTTTTCCCTTAGCTGTTCATAACGTCAGCGCTGTTTACACAATATAGGATTACAGTTTGAAAAGCTGAATTAATACTTCAATATTCGAATTAACTCGAGGACAGCATTTATTCGTACGAATTAATTGTACTTTTTTTCATGACATTTGCTATGCTTCTGCCTTTTTGTTCTGTTTGAACCCTCATCGCTCTACAAGACTCCCATGATTGAATTGTATAAAGCAGAGTGTCTGATTTCATATGGTCGATGGTTTTTTAACATATTTTCATCCGCAAAATACATCCAGTGTTACAGAAATTTATTCAATGGACACTTTCATGGCATTGAGAGTAGCCTGTGCTTTAGTTTTGTGTAACTTTCCTACTTTTCTCGGCCCTTACAAAAATGTTGGATATTCCATCATAACTTTGGTCCTGATAGACTGAATTTAGTAAATGAAGATTCATTTGATGATGCATATCATTCTAAGTGTTTTAATTCCATGTTCGTCATTGTAAGTTGATCTGAGTCTCAAGATTTTTCCAGTTTTTGAATGAATATGAAGAAAATTAGCCAGTGTGGAATACCTTGTCGTGAGAGATATTCACACATAGAAGGTTTTCAACAGCTTTGAGTGTTCTGCCACTTCGTATATCAAAGTGAGCCAAATTCAAGGCAAACACTGGCAATTTTGTAGCCAATTTTGTGAGCTTATATAGTGGACTTGATACATGCACACAGACACATATACGTACATATTTGTATGATATTATGTCATCGATTGTCTTTTCTTGCCTCTGTTTTAGGTGATAAGAAACGATGCAGCACGTTTGGTACCAATCTGTAATATCACCAAGATCGTTATCGGTTAATTAATCACAGCCCTTGTAATGTATTTTACCTGTACATACGTACATATATGCCAGCCTTTGAGTGGCAACTGTTGTCAAGGAGTGTGAGCCCCTAATACCTCATACGAGTATTGTCCCCACAGCCAGTTTCAGTGCATATTTTCCTCCGTTATGTTTATGCCTCAAATTCGATAAAAATAAACTACTTAACATTCTTTGATTTTTTTTTGATTTTTTTTTGATTTTTTTTTGATTTTTTTTTGATTGTTTTGTATTTTCTACTCCTTATGCTGATTTAATTATTCTGTCTAAATTTAAATTACATTTAAGGAGATTTAAATGGAAAAATTACCGGTTATTTTTCGGAAGTCATGACTGCATATGTCCTCGATTGAGTCGTCAAATCATTTATCGACCCCATGCCATGAGATACATGTATAATGGTTTTATGTCAGTGTTCAATTTTGCCACCTTCTTCACAGTATTATCGACGAACTCGATTCATAAAATCGATATGTTGCTGTCAGTATATTATAGATAGTGACATTGAAATGTGGTTTACTTATTCTTGGAAACTGATTTATGAAATCCTTTTCATTTCAGTTTATACGTGGCAGTTTTTATTTTCTTGTTGTAAAATGCCTTCATGATTTTAAAATTTTCTGGTAACGTTAGTGATTGTTTAATCGTTGGTTCCATTCGTTTGATTTATGTTGAGTAGAATTATCGAACTGATTTTTTACGTCACGTCGGTAAAACTGGAAATTTTTTCGCCTTTTGATAAATTTGTTCGCGTTTCCTTATTTTTGTTTTCAAAACTTAAGATTTAATTTCACGAAAAATTCCAAAAGTAATAAAAAATTTTAATTCATATGTTGTGACATCCATTTTGAGTTTTACTTCGCTATTTTTCATTACCAATGCTTCACCGACTGTTTTAATAGAATTTTCAATGTTGATTGTGAAAACTTCCTACTGCTTCGCTAGAAGTGATGACTTTTTTGGAGTAGATCCAGAAATATAAAATAATTAAATAATTATATCATCGGTACAATTTTGATTTTTTTCCCCGACGTATAAATACTGCTGCATCTCGCAAAATCCTATAAATTTTCCCCAGTGGCCATTTCAACCTTGACAGAATACAATTTCGAAACTCGTGAACTTTATGCTCAAACGTTTATAGATTTTCATATTTGTTTTGAAAACATCAAAGTACGAATAACTCTACCGTATCAAATTCTCGTTTCTCCTTATTGTTTTTATGAATGTTATCGGTTACGCCGAGTGCAACAATTTCACATTTATAAATAATTTTTTTGTTTTATTTAAGGCGTCGTATTCTCCTCAGAATTATTTTGTTGCAGTTTAAGGTTCTCAATATTATTGGTCGAATTTTTTACCTGAAATTCTCATTTTCATTCGGTTCTTGTGGTACTATTGAAAACTCCCTCATTCCTTTGCTGTTTTTGTTGTTAGACCATAAATTTTCGTTGAGAAAACTTAATTATTGTAGACACTGCTCAACTCCGTTCAACTCCTAAGTACGTCTCGTATAGGTCAGTGATTTCAATTTTCTCATTTAGGACAGTTTTTTGTCGAAATTAAGGAATGTCTGTGCCATTGCTCACTGGATTATTTTTTCACTGGTCTAATTTGCGTCCCCCCTTCGAACTGATTAGGGAAAACAGAAAATCTTTTCGCCACTTGATGTATTCAAAGAAATTCTTCAAATTCCTTAACCGAGCTTTTAGCTTTTCAAAAAATGTGTCTCTCTGCTTTCCCTTTTCCATCTTGAGTCTAGAGTTTTTTCAGTGCCTTTCGAAAGAATATTCCCAATTTTTTCTCGTTCACGTTTCAATTTCGCCAGTAAAATATTCAATAACTTTTCGAGTCTCTTGGTTATATAAGTGCAATTTGTATTTTTTTTGTCGTTGTGGATGAATATTTGACCTGAAATATGCGTTATTGCTGAGTTTTTACGGAACAAATTTAGTTTAAAACTGAGGAGTATAATTATTCCCCAGATTGTTTTTAGTGTCTTTTTCCACCAGGAAATGCCCACTGTTCAATGAATGAGTGGATTTTTTTTACATGAACAGTGTATACGATATTTTTTCGTTGAACCAACATTGTAGTTTTTCGGATGTTATTCCAATTTTGCACTCTATGGTAAGGTGTTGCAGTCCATTTTATTAGAATAAATGCGTGTACGCCATATGAAAATGGTCGTATCTTATGATTTAAAATCAGTCAAATCAAAGTTATTTCTGAAATAGATGCTTCATAGGGCTACGCTACATACTGCTTACTATATGGATTTATTTTTTATTTTTTGCAAAACATGTTTCCAGTTTGTATTTAAAATAGCTAGGTATATGAATCATTTTGATGAAAATTTGTTCAATTATTCTGTACCTACAACAGCTGTCATTTTTCGAAGTACTGGCTTCTAAAGCTCATGATTTTCTCAGGAACTCGTTTTTCTCTTACCGCAACTAGAATTTGAAATCTTTTTAAGATGAATTCTAAAAGTGATATTAAAACTTCAAGAGCGTGATTTTTTTAAATTTTATCTAAGGAAAACCTTATTTTCTTGTTGTATTCGTTTAATAGAAAATTTCGCAAAAATTTTGTTAAAGCAGATATTTATCCTGATGTTAAGATTAAAGAGGTACGCTCTTTCATCCGTTTAGCTGGTAAGATTCCAATGTATTGCGGCTGAACTCTTGTCCGATTCATTAAATTAAAGAGGAAACTTCAAGGAATAAAACTCGACCAAGAAAAAAAGTTTGAGCCTTTGGAAGCCGAGAAATTGAAGAATAAGAAGAATAAATTGTTCGTGATGTCTTATTCACAAATTCGCTGATTTTAGCCATATCATTAGTTGTTTTTAGTATCAAATTTATAATTTGATAAAAAATTTCATCTTATTAAGTTTTTTCGGTTTTTAAGGAGTTTGTTCTTGGTCTTATTTTATTCCTTGGAATCTCATCTTCAATTTGGTATGTCTAATCAGGTTTTTTCTTATCATTGAAGAAAATTAAGACTAAAATTTGAAGACTATATAGGGAATGGTTTTTCTTTATCGGCGGAACGTGTGACGTCATCCAACATGTAAACGAGAGTTGCCCCTTGTGAGTAGTGATGTTAAAAATTTCGATATTTATCGATACGTATCGATACGCACAAGTGTATCGAAGTATCGATACATTGCTCAATACTCACGATATGTATTAATATATTTTATACATTCAAAATAAAAAATATAAATAAATAAGTAAATAAAAATACAAAAAAGTGCGCCAGGCCACCAGCAGACAGAACAGATTATGAAAGTGTATTCTTCTTAATATTTAATAATTACCACGGTTGATGGCTTAATACGCGGAACGGCGGAACAGGGAAGAGAGATATTTCTATTTTATCAAGAAAAAAATTATGGATTGTCGATACGATACTGTATCGATATAACATCACTACTCGTAAGTATGCACACCTCTTGATTTTAACCTCTGTGGTACTACTTATACTTCCTTACTTCATTTTCCTGACGCCCCTGGGAAAAATTTTTACTAAAATAAACTTAGAAAGAATATATTTTTCCATGGAAAAGTCTGTTTTTCCTCCTTTTCTGGGGCATTATCTTTCTTGCGAAAAATAAACAACTTTTGATGGTAAATTTTTTTTTTTCAATATTGTTGTGGAATAAAGTATTTATGCATCTTCTACGAGAGACTTCTGTTCCTCAGGCACTTTTGTGTTTGCTTTGCTTCACATGTTTAATGAGGAAAAATTACAGTCGTGCCATCTGTTTTGACTCATAATTACGTTTTCTCGGTGAAGTTTGTTCTATTTTAAATTTTGGTTTCGTTTTTGCACGGTGAAAGTGAGAAATGGTGTGCTTGTGAAGCGTGACCGACGACTAAATCCTTGCGTAATTTCGGAAAAAGTATCACTCGGCGATTCGTCGAATCGTATGTTGTTTTTTTTTTGTTTTTTTTGCAGTTTTTTGTCTGACAAATATTCGAACAAAAAACATGGTGACGTCTCGTTCCCACCGTATGCGTTCGCAGGCCCTACATTTGTGGACGAATTAACTTTTTTGGTACAGTCATAGATAAAACGCCTCTTCTTGGTTTGTAGTTTCCCAGTTTTACAATCTCAGCGTTGATTTTTTATTACTGTTCGTGTCATCCGCAAAGCTTCAAATACTCCGTTCTTCTAGTAAGTTTTTTTTTTCTTTTCTTTTTTCCTCTTATGCCTTTCGCCCATCGTCGGTATTTCAAACGATAATGACCTCTGTCGAATGAAGACGATAGTTCCAGGACGCATTTCGCATGTCATTTGTCTTTCACGTTTCTGTTGTAAAAGGTGGGGTCCTTCGATTCGCATTCCCCTCTTCCTTCATTGGATCTCTTCACCCTGCTGAATTGCCTGTTTGATTTATAGCAAACTGTCGGAGCGAAACGTTTTGTCATGACATTCTTTTGGAATTGAGTTCGAATCTCTATCCCATTCGAATTGAGTGGTTGCAGTGAAGTTCAAGGAAATGAAAATGACCAGTTTTGATGCCTGTATTTCGGACGAACTCTTCGCAATTCTTTTATGACATACTTGTAGCACTGGATTGTAGATGAATTCGTTATGAGCGTGTCACTTGGTAACTCATTTGAGTGGGAACGTGCGTAGAAAATCAAAACACGAGTAGCAAATATTTCGAAAAGTAAATCTATTCTTATATCTTGATTGAAGGAAAAGTTGAGAAAACTAACGAAAATTGAGACACAGTTTTTTCGGCTTTTTTTTTATTTTATTTAAATCTAAATTTTGGCGAGAATTGGATTGGGGACAATAACGTAAACGTGTACAGAAAAAAATCAAAACGATTCGATTTAATGTGGTAATACTTTTAATATTTCCAACACCGAAATTTGTTGAAACTAACTATACCTACAATAAAGGGATTTTGTTACGTACCGAAGGATTGGGTTGATTTTTTGGAGCAAGTTTGTCACGGTCCGCGCTAATTGCCTTGAAAATTTGACTCCGGTTGAAAAGTAATCTGAAGAAAATCCGTCCAGTCTCCTAATATTTTATAATTTTGACCTCTTATCATCTACCAGGATGATGGGAGACTTGAATACACCCTACAGTACCTAAAAAAAATGGTGACCAAGTGAAATTAGTTTCTTGGTAGGGATAAATGGACAAGATTTTTGAGAAACTGTGACCTTGAATGCAGGAAAGGTGATTAGCCCAATGTTCAGTTATTTGTGAGTTATTCATCGGCTAATTTTAGACTGAAATTCGGAACTGTTTCTAACAGACTTGCCATTCACGAGCTCAATTCTAGAAAAAGTTTTATACAGAGGTTTTGAAAGTGTAGCAATTACGAAGAGAAGTTTGTAACTTATAGCTGTTTACTTTATCACAGCTGCAATTCTTCAAAGTGGAAATTGCGTACAATGTACTTCGCTGGCGAGATTTTCCATAAAGTAGATCAGTGAACCTTTGCACTCGAAAATTTTTTCGTGAAAGTAGGCTTCGTTTACAAACAAAATTTCCTATCGCAATAATTCAAACTGTATTTTTTTTCTTCTTTGTTTACAGTTCTAGAAACTGCGTGCCATTTAAATGGCTCGACAAATTTTTCATTTCCATAATTATGCGGTGTATGCCAAGTATTTCGATTATTTTTTTCTCTCTCCATTGCTTCTCATTAATTTATGTTTTTCGTTCCTTTAAGAAGAGCGTAAAAAAAAGAGTTAAATGTACGAACGAATATTTTTCCCAAAAATTTAATTTGAAAGCGAACTATTATGTGCTGAAAAATTGGGTTTCAACTTTTCGAGCAAAACACAGAGATATTAAAACATTCACGTAAAAGTATTTTCAAATCATGTAGGAGTTCTGAAATTAACAAACGGGTGGCGCATTGAATCAAACGAAAAAAGTTTGCTAATGCTCGTCATGTAAATCTATTAAAATCGTAAAAAATACAGGCAATTATGCGTTCTTTCCAGCCATGTGTGTGGTTCACTTGGCAATTTTCGATGTACTTTCGTGTAAAACACATTTTTTCTTTGGACAAGTTAAGATTGTTTTAATTTACGAGCTGTGACCAAGAAATTGTCTGAACATTTTTTTTTGCACACGAGTGCCCCGAATTTGTGATGCCTCATGAAGTAAACTTACTATTCAAAATTATTGAGAAGTAGGCTACTCGTTAATGAGTAAATGCACTAGGGGTTTTGTTCTAAGAGAAGGTAGGAAAGTGTTTGGATAAAAATTATTGATAATCATCCGCAGGTATTGACTGTTGGGCTGTTTTTTGTTGGATTTAAATTTTTTTATTTCATTGTAGACGCATCAACCAATTTACTTCGCTTCCTTTTATGCCAATTTATAATATTCTCGGAAATTTATTTGTTGGAGTTCAACTTTGTGTGTGCTATTTAGGAATATGACCTCTAACATAAATTGATTTCGATGTATACATCATTCAATTGGGGTAGTTTCTTCAACAAGTTTTCGTCGTAACATTGAAATGTGAAAATACGAATTTTTGGTTGACGAGGTTTTGTTACAACTGATGCTGTGTTCAATTGTAATCAGTGTTTTGTTATTTTTTTTTTTTTTAGCTCTTACGACGATGCATAATGAGCTTTAAAAATGTATTTATTTTCATAGCAAATGAAGTAGGCCTAATTAAATAGTAACTATGTTTTTTTTTTTTCTTCAAAACATCCATTAAATATTTGATATTGGCCTTCGATACAGAATACAGACGTCAGTACCGTTTTCTTTGTGGTCATTACGAGTATATTCAAATTTACCAAACAAGTACTCATGCATTCGTAAATAAAATTACTTCTTCGTTGAACAATTTAGTAAAATGGTTAGGAAAAACGGTACTGTTGTATAATATAGCTATATTTAGGTTTTTTTTTTTTTTTTTTTTTTTTTACCGAATTGAAAGAATTTTTTACCTAAATTACATCGTTGTTGCCAAATTTTCTTGTTTACAGTATTTAAAAGTCTGGTGTGTCTCATTTTCGTTTTTCACAGAAACACTTGTTGGAACGTGCCTCCTTGAGAGTTTTCGTACAAAGGAACAAATCCTTCCTCTTAATTCTTTACATAATGCACGAGTTTGGCAAAAACGAAAATGAAAAAATTATTCCAAAACCGGTTAGGTGCATAATATGTTAGTGTTGAAATTAGTTTTCAACTGGTTATAATGTAATTATACGTATTTAACCGTCTGACGTAAGTTGCTGTCTTCGTACGATACCCGGTTCTGTGTATCGTTCTATTTTTCGTACGTTATTGTACTTTCATAATGATAGTTTTTACCTGCAAGGTGAATTCTGTATTCAAGGATGGTACTGAAAATATTGTCTTCATAGAGGAAATGTTGATGAGACTTGCGGGCGAAGAGACAGAACTGATTAGTTTTGGATTTTGTTCTAAAGGAGTGATAATCCGGTTATGTAGGTCGGTATTCGTTGTGCGAATAATGATAGTGAAAGCTGAAACTGAATGATGAATAAAATGACGTAGGAGTTCTTTGCCTCCAAAATTGGCGTAATTAATTCATGACGGAAGGAAATTTTATTTTTTGAAGTAAAATTTGCATTTCGGAGGCTACGATGGCGACGGAAAATATGCGAATTTACGAGCTGGTAGGAGATAGACTGCGTTCTGAAGTCGTTCAAATGTACCGATGGAGTACGATTTTTCTCTTGACGCTAGTTTGCCAAATGTCGAGTGAACGGAAAATTTTTGTGGTATGCCACTTGGGACGGATGTTGACTTGGTCACCACCAACCCACGACTCGGTGACCATAGAAAATCTTTAAACTTCCTCAATTTACTCTGTATAACTTGAGCTAAAAAATAATTAGCTTCGAAGTCCAGTCACTATGGTTATTTACTATCTTACCAAAACACCAGCTTTGAAATAGATGGATGTTGTCTAATTTATGAACAGTTATTTTGATAAAATCCGTGAAATAAAATTAGTGTGTTTCGAAAATAAGGCACGACTTCGGATTATCATACCAATCGAATTAAAATTTGAAGGATTTGATTGATGAAAGTATAAATTGGTACTGCGTAATTTTTTCTACCTTCCACATAAGTGGAAAAACTTCACTTTATCCGACTAATAAGATATTACTATCCGATGCTTTTATTCTTCAGATTATGCGAGATAATTGAAGGCGAGGAATATCTCAAGAGGACAATTTTGCTATCGTAATCGGTCACGTAGTTTCCGTCAGAATTACTGTGAAATAGTGATTAGCAGAAGCAAGGCCAATACCAAGAGTTTGGTTTGGTCCGGCGTCAAGGTCTTGGTCTTGCCTATAAGATTTTTCCTTATTATTGGTAGCAGCATTGAACTTACCATTCATATCATCCTTCGTAAGTATACAAGAATCTTGATTTGTCTCGAACGCCAGAAATTATCGAGGAGAAACAAAAAATGCGGACATTATATATTGAAAATTATTTAAGCAGCCAGTTGCGAGCGATTAACTATTTGTTTGTATTTTTCTTCAAGTTTTGTCTTTGGTCTTGGCCTTGTTGTGCTGCAGGTACCTACCCTATTAGTCTTGGTTACTTTCAAGAAATACCCGACGAGGACCAATTTCATTCATCACTGCTGTGGAGATGGTAAAAGGGATCTGGTTTCAGATGCCAAACGTAAAAAATTCGAACCTTCATTTTGTCATCGTTCGGTTATAAGAGAGAACGTGGCTGCGGAAGTAGTCGCTTCAACAAGATTTTTGACATAATCTATTTTCTTTGCGACTCCATTTGGTTGGAAATGGAATTATAGGTAAATCCCGTCGTCTTCATTCACTTTGCTCTCATTCGTGAGAAACTCAATTGTTTCTCCGTATTGATGCGCTCATGATTTCGAGAACCAAAGAAGCTGCGCCACATAAATAACCAATTTCCTATTTTATTATTTTTTTGTAGGGAAAAAATAATAAGAACAATGAAACCACGGTCCACATTCTAGCCGAATGTGTTTCCGCAGTGTAACCACCAATTCGTAACGAAGAATTCACGAATCCGTCGATGTCCATGGACGAATACCATATAGGCTACGAATCGCAGGAAATTAAAATTAATGTTGGACAACGAAATAGACGTATTGAGAGCCATCGAAAATACGCAGATATGTGATATGTGCTGCACAGGCAATTCTCATTCATGGTTTCTGAACACGCCTACGCACGCAAGCAGACACGCATCCGCCACTGAATTTCAATTCTCGCTGGCCAGTTGGTGAAGTTTAGGCCATTTCATTGTTTCTATATAAAGAATGCTGACATCACCTATCTAACAAGAACAGTAGTTTTATTGAACGATTTGAGTTTAGAAGATGGTTGTGGACCGAAAGCATCGCCCTGAAATTAATAAAGTATTTTATAAATTCTTAACTAAGTAATATAATTTTGAAATCGAAATGGATGACGAAAGCTCGACCAGCATTCGTTTATAATCCTCAAAATTAATGTGCCGTACCTACTTATTTGCTGGTCTGTAAAGTCGAATACTTTGTCGTTTCTGCAACGCGATTATATTTTGCTGGTTTCATAGCAGCTCATAATTGAGAGCCAGCGGATGCAGGAGTTGGTATACCTTTTTTTGTCTGTCTCGAAGGAGTAATCTGAATGGAAATTGGTTGACCAAAAATTGACCAGGATTTATTAAGAAAGTCGTTATCTACTACAAATCGAAAAATGTTATGAAGAAACTGTATACGTCCTTGAATTGAACCGCTCATTTTGCCCCATATGACCTAAAAACTGTTATTAGGAAAAATTCATAATGTTGGATGAGAGATAGTTTGCATGCATAGCCAAGATAGTGATTTAATAATCTTAACAAGTTCAACCTGCGAATGCGTGAAATTTTACTAAAATCTCCGACTTCACATAATTATAGTTAATTCGCACGAAAAAGTCGGTTTTTTGGGTTGAGTGTTGCAAAAAAATACTTTCCTAGTCGGAGAAGAAAAAATTAAAACGAATATTTTACAAAAAAGCTTATTTGGAATAATTTCTTTTTCAAATTACGTATTTAAATAACTATCAATATCGAAATATTAAATTTACTGATCTTCTTTATTTTCTCATTCTTTTTATTCATAATTCTCCAGTTTCCATTTCTAAAATTAATTGAATTTTTTTATTAATGTGACATTCATATTATTTTCAAAATCTGATGTAGGTATTCTTCAAAAATACAACTCACTTTAACATTTGAAAATCTTTTTATTGCGAAATGTAACGAATAATCTCGACTAACTTATCATAAAGTATATCAAAGTCGAATTCTGATTTAGCTCGCAACGCTGTTCCCGCCACTGTTAATCTGTTGAACATAAGCGAATTTTTGCATACTTTATCATCCTTTGTGTAAATAAATTGTCGACTTACATTTTAAAAGTTTCCACAATCAACTCGTAAACTTTTCCCAACAGTATTTCTATATCTCTAATATTTGCGCACAGATTTTGCATTTCACCAAAATCTATTTCATAACCAACAGCAGAAGTGGGCTGAATCCGAACTACTTGGATCACGTTTCATTTTTATGATTTGTGATCCGAAACTAGAATAATTTTTATTTGGAGGATCCGTGATCCGCGATTTAAATCATTTTCTTGGTTAAGATCTGGAGTGTATGTTCGCAACTTTTTCTTTGGATCCGTTTTTTCCAAATTTTCCGGGAAAAAAAAAAAAAAAAAAAATATCTCTGCCGCGCATCAAACGCGGTGTGTATTTTCCAAAAGTGTCAAATTTTGTGATGGCTGCCATTCGAAAACCATAGGACCGATTTCTCAAATTCAATACCAAACCAGTCTCTAATTGTCTCCAACTGCCATAAAAATTTTAAGCCAAAATCTTTTAATTTACGGGATTTATCGTGATGACAACACGGTGGGCTTGCAACTCTTTGAGAACCCCTTCCTCCGAAACCAGCGGATGAATTTAAAAAATTTCAACATGAATGAATGTTTAGCCCATAAAAGCTTCCAACGCTACCCAAAGTTTCATTGCCAAAGGTGAAACAGTGGAGGCTCCACAGACTCCCAAAATGTGTACAAGAGAATTTGAGTGACCTATATATTCGTGATCTACGACGCATGATCGGCGTATTTCCACAGGTTCCGCCATTGCACTAAATGCAATAGTTGTATTTTCCTTTGGAAAATACACTAACATGGAAAATTAAGATTATACTTGAAAATTATGCATTATTTTTTCAAAATTTATGAAAAAATATTTGTCTTTAAATCATACGACACGATCCGTGAAAATCATCTGGACGAATTCTTTTTTTTTCTGGTTGATCCATAATCCGGATTCGGATCATTCTTTGGGAAGTGATTCGTGATCCGGACTCGAATCACTTTTTAGGTAGGTTTTTTTCTTAGAAAATCTACTTAATACGCTTGTGCGGTATTAACCCCCAGGATTGGGGGAGTGTACGTTTTTTATTTCATGACTTCCGGAAAATTTTATCACAAATAACATAATTTCATATGTATGTATATATTAATCACAAAATTTGGTATGAACATGTGTACGAAGCCATGGACCTGACTTATTGATTTTGGTGGGGATCGGTCTGACAGTACTTCCGCTACCACCATTTTTGTTTTTATTTTGGCTATAAAATGCTCAATTTTGCGCCTATAGCCACAAAATTGGGAACAAATATTTATTTTAATTCATTGTAGAACGCTACTAATTTTGGCACGGATCGGCTGGACGATACTTTTGGTACCACTATTTTTGTTTCTATATTGGTCATAAAATGCGGAATTTTGGAATCATATGTACGAAATTTGAAACAAATTTTTATTATAATTTATTGTAGCATGATGCCAATTTTGGTACGGATAGACCGGAAGGTACGGTAAACCTCTATTTTTTTTCCTAATTTGCATGAATTTTTTTTTTTACAAAAATTAATTTTATAATATTTCTTTGATTTTATTTGAAATTATATGATTATTTACCGTATTTTATCATCATAATTAATTTTTTATTTCAAGAAATAATGCTCTTAAATTTCACATTGTCTAATATTTTATCAGCACCTAACAAATATTATGCAGTCATAACATACCATTAACACATATAAACTTACAGACTATTAATATCTGAATTATTTATTGTTCATTCGTGATATATTCAGTTGCAGGGTTATTTCGTAAGTCATTAATACGTTTCATACTTAATAAGGATGTTATCTCCTCTTCAACCTCTAATGCAGAGATGACTGTAGATTTCCTCAAATGAGCCGTAATATATTGGCCAAATTTCTCAAATTCGTCTTTTTATGAAATAGTTTTTGTTAAAATTTCCAATTGGTTGACTGCTTTTTCAATGGTTGTTACATTGGAATTGTCGGTTGATGTTGATCTACTTTTTTTAGATAATGATACGCTTGGGACACTGTTACTATCATCGATCTCTCCATCATAAATGGCAGATTCCTTTAAATTATTTCTCAAAAATAATCTATCATCCATCTGTTTTTAACAATATGAAACAAAAACATGAGCCCAATTTATTACAGAGATCAGTCAGTATATTAATTTTTACTCATATCATTTGTCCTTTTCCGTGTTGATGTCACTTATCGTAAAAAGCAGTTTGGCTCATCAAACCGTTGTAATTTTGGCTTGTATATATCGTCTAGACCAGTGCCACTTTTTTTTTTGGAGTTCTTGTCAATAGGTTGTTCTAAATATTTTCAGCTTATTTTTGACAAATTCAGATATTATATCGGCAAATTCTTCATCAGCATCACGCAGCTTCATCACAAAGCTAGATATGGCTTCGTCTTTGCTATTATTGTGACCTGTCAATATATTGTTTACTAGTTATGTCCTACAAGCCAGGAAATTCTTTATATATTTGAATGTATTTCATTATTGTTACTGAATTACATTTTTATTTATTTAAACTTATTGTACTTAATTTTTTCAAAACACCAAATAAAATTGTTTTTCAAAATCAAAATATCAATTTATTAAAATATCGAACTATCAGTTTAATCGAAAATCGGATAATTCATCAGCACTTGATTAGTTTTATAACAAAAACACACCAACACACATACAAATTGATGAAAAGTGAACAAAAAAGTTGAACCTACTTCGACTTTATATTCCAACTGATACAAGTAATTTACTTTACTTGCTAATCATGTTACACTGGGAAATTAGTTGGAGACAGTTACTTTTAGCCAGTAAACTTTCCTAGTGTAATACTAGCTTTACGGTTGCGAGAATTTCATATTTTATGAAGTAATTCAAAATAATATTTCTGTGTGACCAGGAATCCAAAGGAATCCCTAAATTACCAAAATGTCAAGTATGAACAGAGAAACACAACTAACAATAAGTCAATAAGGCTCTTTACTATACTACTATTGGTGAGATGGAAGAACGGAATGCGTGTTGCGGACTCTACCAAACACAATTAGCTGAGAAAGTGGCCTATTCGTATGACCATTAAGAAACTTTGGGCAGATTTTCACTGAAATCCAGTGATCGTTAACGAGTTATAAATCCGGTAAGAATGCTTAGGATTTATGCTCCAATAAAAATTGATACGTGATTATGTGGGTTCACGCTCGCATATTATTACAGGCTATATAGCTCTCGTATTGGTTATTGCGAAGCTAATGAAACGATCAGACTGGATACGAGGGAAAGATCAGTTCACGCAATAAAATTTACTGGCAATGTCGAAAACTGAAAGTAATATGGTGTTTAAAATGGTTCTCGAAGTCGTAAGTTTAGTGTTAATTGTTGGAAACGAAGTTGAAGGATATCCGGCTCTCGTTGGTTGAAAATTAATGTTTATTGAGCTAGAACTTAACTAAGTGAACGAAATTCTTTTTACCTGCACATTTAAGTAATATGTAATGAAACTAAAGTTGTATGCTGGGGTAGCAGTAAAATATCAATATAATCCGATTCTTCTAGAGACAATATTCTTGTCAATTTAATTGTGTTTTAGGTCGTATTGGTCATGTTGGTCTATACGCATCGTAATATCGGTAGTAGATGTTGTTTTTTTACATACTTTGGATGGAAGGGTTTTAATTTATTAGAATCTCAATCGGATACCAATGTGCATGATGATTCGTGGAACCACGTACAGAGATCGTGCTCTTGAAACAAGTTCTAAACGAAAAAGTGGAGAACCACCAAATAGACTAGACATTAATCTGAGTGTAACCCTGGAAATATTAAAACAGAGCCCATCAGATGGTTGCAAAGACATAAGACTGTCGTAAGGCCAAATTTATGTCTACAAAAACTGAGAAATACGTAACGATTTTTGCAATTTCTATTCTAGCGGAAATTTCACTCTCAATTATCTGTTTTGAGGACTAAAATTAATGTATTTCGTGTTAGTGTTATCCTTGAATTTAGCCCTTTTCGTTTTCGATTCTGGAAAGATATCATTGGTCTCAAATTTGAAGATCTTCTGTTACTTCAGTTTTTCAATTATTCGTAATCCGTTCTTCTTTTGTCGTACATGGCGTAAGAATTTTACTTTTGTTGAAGTTAATCTTCAATCCCGCTTTATCTGCAGCGTTTGCCAGTCTAGTCATAATTGTTTCTAGTCGTTGAAAGGATGAAGCTAAAAAAAATATGTTGTTTGAAAAATTGCAAGATTTTTATTTCTGCCTTTTCCAACGCGAGTTCTTTGAACTCTTTTTCAAGTGTAGTATGAAATCGTAAGGTACGGTAACATAAATTATTTAAACCTAGGTTGATTTGGAAATATTGAATTTTATTATAATATGTAACTCTGTAGTTGGCTCTCTTGTTGATATATATCGCACCGATATCCAGCTAGTTGCTAATTATGCAACATCGATAAAATCGGTGCGTATAGCGTAAGTGTGAGATATTGCCACCGGTAATTGTACGTCATAATGCTATTGAAATGGAACATCAATATTGCACGCCATTGAACGTACTATCACTGCCTCGTCAAATACACAAATCTGATTTATCGAATTTTTGTAAAAGAACGTGTATTTTGCGTTGAAACTCGAATACGCAGATTTTTATAAAATTTTAGGCTGTTTGGCTCTCGGTATGACCATTGTCGCGTTATGTATCCCATTTATCTGCGTTCGAATGACGGAAGATCTTGCGAAAATCGAACATTTTTGCTACTCAAAAACGAACGTCGTGTTGTTTGTATTTCTACGTTTTTCTTTAATCGAGCCTTTTTGCTGGGTACTTTCACATCGGCTTTTTTCTCACTCTGCTGCGATAAGAACTTATTCTAGAGGACTGAGCACAAATGATTGTCAAGGTTTCGAAAGACCCGCTACAGCGCAGTGAAAAGAAAATTAAGCGTATAGATGATACAGCATCTGCGTGTTTCGGTTCGTAAATCTCCCAAACCCAGTTCTCTCTCCGGAATCATCATTGGTTGACCTGACCCTACTCAGCGATACTTGCCAAAACGAAACCCTGTGGCCTGGACTCGGGATAACAAAAACACGTCGGAAATGTGACGAATCGTAGGCACTGAATGATTTTTGTTCGGCACTTAATGGCTGATGACGGAAACTGCTGTCGCACGCGGCTGCTTTCCAACCAGTTTTTACTGCTGGTTGTTTTGCTGGTGTAAAATTATCCGCGCATTTCTCTAATTTGATATTCCATGCGCATTCGCCAACAATGTGTACGACTGCCGCGAGTGAATGCGTATGAAATTAAAAACAACGCGAGTGCATGCTGCATGTTCGTGCAGCGGGTTTCTTACTGAATAATTTTAGGTCGTCGCCGTCTTTGCCGTCTTTGCCGTCTTTGCCGTCGTTGCTTGCATCGGTGAAATACTTTTTGCATTCTTCGTCATTACGTCTTTCAGCTGTTTTGCTGCTACCCTACAGCACTCGTAATCATACCGAATCCAGTTGCCGTTTTTTCGACGAATTATATTTTAGTATAGCCGTAATGAGTTACGTGTGTGTTACCTTTTGTGTGGTATACTGTTTCTTGCTTCCCAACCATCGAGCTCAATTTTGCTCAGTTTTGCAAAATTGGATTCGTAGTTTTCCAAGTTGGTAATTTCTCGAACTTGGATTCATACAAGCGTAACGTTTGTTGTTTTGGGTGGTGTTTGTGTGAATATCGATGCCATATGAACGTGAAAATCCTTGCTAAAGCATTACCCAAAAACCCACGTTTGATTTTATTCCATTGAAAATTTCACTATTCACAGTTTTCAAAAAGTTTAGGCATGTGTGGTGATTCTTTTCGCGCCACATATTTTGTAAGTAGGTTTTCTATTGCAAATCTACGTATTAATCTTGATGTTATGGAACGATCTGTGGGTGGGGGTAGGTTTGTTTTTCTTTTCATAACTTAAGAAAAATATTGGCGCTAATAACTCAAATTCATATATATATATATATATTAGCCAATTTCTTGTTACTACGGTGTACAGGTCGCAATTTTTATCCGATAATCACAAAATTTGGAACGAACAATAATACTGAGTCAAGAAACTGACCGATTTTTTTTACGGATTGGCTGTACGTACTTCCGGTATGGCTATTTTTGTTTTTGTTTTAGGTATAAAATTATCAATTTTTAATTTGGAATAAATATTTATTACGATCTATCAATAATTTTTTAGTGACTACCTACCTAATATTACATTTTTCGAAAACCTACTTTTTCTAACTGAGCTGCTGTTGCCTTAGAGTTTTTTCTGTTTTGCTAGGCTCTGCAGTTTCTTTGCCCAGGCCATCTTACCCAGCGATCGATTATTGTTTTGTTAGCACTGTTTCCTCGTAACTGAACCAAAAATTTTGAATTACCCATTTTTAGAAATTATGCTATAAAGGGAAAATTAAATCGTTTTCTGTCAAATTAATTCTACAGGTCACAAACATATGAAGGCCTATAGGCGAGCAAACTTATTTTCAAATTTTTTATTCGTACAGTTTGAAGTTGATTTTTCCAAATCTGTGTAGTGTGAGTCTTACTGTGGCCAGTTTTATGCCTGAAAATTTTAACTTTTATTTATTTATGGAGATTTATAAATTTGATGAACCAGGGAATTTTTGGTATATCTGATTGCATTCATAAATAACAAGATTATTGGACTACTCATTGATTTTGGGTTTTCTTTATTTTGAAATTTTTATTGCAATTTTTTAGTAAATATCATTTCTTAGATGGAATAACAGCAATTTTCCTCTCCAGACTTGGAACTTGTTCTGTCAAGAGGTCCGTTATTTTAATTTTTTTTATTCCAGATTGATATGGAATCTAAAAAAAGGAAAATTTATACATTTCTTGGAAATGGCCGGATTAAAAGTGAACTCTGGCTAGGTAAATTTTACCAAAAAACAAAATTTCCTCAGATTGTTAGTGCTGCAAATGAATCTGCTACAATTACAGATTTTCGTATTAGTTGTTTTCCACAGACAAATTCAACGGAGTAATAAATTGCCGGTGGTTCAACAAAGTAATTCTTATAAAATAGAGCTAGTTCAAAATTTTTCACAATTTCTGATACTGGTATATTGAGGTCGAATTCAGCGACTTTCACAAATTTGAAACTATCCACGAAGGAATGGTATGGGAATGCTAATGATTTTTTAATATTTCGTTATAATCAATACTGGAATAAAGTCCGTCTCGGCTTTCTTCTCAGTCAGTTTTGTCGTTTGGTTTTGTTTGAAAATATCATCCTGTGGCATTATAGAATTTAGTATGGGAGGAAATTTAATCATTCTCGGAATAAAATTTTTGTGAAAATCAAGTTTTTGACTGAATTTTTAAAATTTTGAATAATTTTGGTAATTAGGTCGTCAGTGAAAACGCCCAAATGTTTTGTTTGACCAGCCAAAATGGGAATAAAGTTTGGAAATAAATATTGTAAACCAAAAACATCTCCCTTGTTTAAAATTTAATATTAAATTTGATGGGTAAGAATATTTTCAATTTCGTTGAAAAAAAATGAATAAAAAATCAGTTCGAATTGACGTAAGTTGTAATAATAGTCGTACTTGATGAGTCATCATCATAGTTTTTCGTTTTAATAAAATTATGCAATTTTGTCTTCTTACTTTCTGTTTTTTTCGCGAATAATTTTTCGGACAATTTGCACATATCTTGTCGGGACTATAATAAATTCATTCAGTTTGAAAGACATAAAAAACTATTATGGCAACTTGTTGAGTGCACTCGTGTAAATGGCATTCGGAGTTGCTTATTTTCGCTTTCCGCTGCTTGAAATACGTTGTTCGGTTGTAACCGAGAAACATGGGATGTAAAAAATAAATAAACTAATGAAACACTATTAAACAGTGCGTACGTTGAAGGAAAAAACGTCGTTATATTGCTGGTCGCTATACTTCCGTTACCTACCTAAAGTACGAAGTTGAAGAATATCGTCAAAACTGAATACTTTATTTAGCAACATCAATTTAATTCAATTGTGTGTGAAGAGTAACCCACTTTTTTCCATGGTTTGCAAATAAGTCGTAAATAGTTGTTTCATGTGCTCGAGGAATCAGAAATAAAAATTTTCCGTGAGAAAATGGTGCCTACTTCAACTTTTAATTTAATCTTAGCCACTGTATCTGCAGTTTCATTGTAAGCTTAGAATGCGGCGGGAGTTTACAGACAGTGTGTGAAACAGTGGATGGCAATTCGTAGAAAGCTGTTAATTGTCGAAAAACGCATCCATTGGGGGTATGTGAAGAGTGAAAAGTAGGAAAATGTTGAAAACATTTGGTCCGTACGTTCGATTTCTTATTATAATGGAAGGTTGCCTAAGAGTGCGCACCTAGTGGGAAAATGGTCATATCTCGGCGATTTTTCATCTGTATTCACCGAAATTTTAATAGAAGGTACCCTCATCTATCTACTTCATATGCTCCCAGTTTCAGAATTTAAAAAAAATAAGTTGTTGAAAAAGTTGAACTTTTCTGAGAAGGGAGAAATGCGCACTCTTAGGAACATATGTTCCTAAGAGTGCGCACATTTTTTTAAATTGTTTTTTGGCTAAATTCAGATACCTATTGCCCACAAATTTCAAAAAAAGTTTCAATGCATAAAAACTTTATTTGAAAAATTCATGTCATTATTCTTCAAAAATAAAATTATATTATGAGTTGAAAAATAAAATTATCTATTATGAGACTATTCACAATCGGGAAATACAAAAAGATCGTCATTATCAGTACCATATCCAGCCCAAATATCGTGTATATTGGTACTGCATTGAATACAGGTACTCATGGACCTCTTCTCGTCAGTCTGGCATAAGAAACAGAACCAAGATTCAGTTGATTTCTCCTTGGCCTTGTTCTTCAATTTTTTGGTTAACAATTTTCAAAATTTCCGCTGTGGTTCAATTTTAGAACCAGAATCGGACCACTCAGCCTCTGTGGACCTTTCTGGCAATTCGACCTTCTTCTTCAGTTTTTTAGCTTTTTTACCTTTTTTTTTTGGCTGGAGAAATTTTGAATTTTCTTTTGTAGAATTCTTCATTTTTAATTTCTGTTTCAGCTCCTTGATTTTTTCGTTTGCTGTTTTTAATTTCTCATTAGATTCTACCTCCTCTTTGTAGGGTGAACCAGTGAGAATCGTACTCTTCATGGGCTTCCTTCTCCCTTTCTTAGCTGTTTTTTGCTCTGACGATGTTCCAGCTTTTGTCAAAGGAATCACTTTTGATGGTGAAATGATTTTTGTAGGTTCGGGAGAGGTACTTTTGGCGGGGTTTAAAACTTTGGGCGCACCAGGCAAAGTGCTGTTCTAAGTATAAAAATTCTCTATTTGACGATCAGGTGTGATGACAGATGAATTTGGGACTTGATAATCAGTAACTGTTGGCACATTCACGAGTTCACGATCAGTAACAGTAGCAACTTTGAAGTGTTTATCAGAGAAAATATTCGGATTGAACTCTCAAATTACAGCGTGATGGAAACCTGAACTTGCAATACTCAATTTAGCCATCTCATTGTAAGCTTTGCAGAACAGTTCAGCAATATTTTCCATCTTGATGATTACTAAACTAGGTTTGCCAACTGTAAAATCAGCACACTCGTCACTGTAGTGCGATTTCAAAGGTTTGAAAAAATGAGTGTCCAGAGGTTGCATTTCATGAGTGACGTGTGGCGACAGAGTCAAGAGATGAATGTGATTTTCTCTATAGTACATTAAGGCCTGATACGAACGATGGGAAACGTGATTATCCAACAATAATAACACCGGATCATTGGCAGTAGTTTTCACGTGCTTTTGAAATTGTTTCAACCACTCCAAAAATAGGTACGAATTCATATAACCAGTTTCATTGTGAAATTGAGCGGTACCTGCAGGTGCACCTTTGTAGAGATTCTCATGATAGCAAACTCTGGGGAAAATCATCGCTGGCGGAACAGATCAGCTTTGTCATCAGATGTAACTCGAAACTTTCTTCTTGTTTTTTGGCAATAGGTACGACTTTTTTCATCTTGCTTGGAATTGTGCTGATACTGGTCTCATCCATATTGAATATTCTACAGGCTGGAAACTGGTATTTATCATATTAAAATCAACGATTTTCATAGAATTTTTCCCCTTGCATTCGATTGAAACCAGCTACTCTGCTTGCGGCGATTTTTTCCAGAACTAGAAGACTGAAATTGTTTCTTTTACAAAATAAGGCGAACCATTTTTGACCAGTTATTCCATTCTGGAACCGATGACCCAAATTATTAATGACAGCGTAATCGTACACAAGCTTCATTACTTGTTTACAAGTTAATCCGTGGAATAAATCATCCATTTCTTTTATATGTTCTATCAGCTTACGTTCCATTTCTGAGTTAAAGGTGTTATGAAAATGTCCCAGTAAGTTGGATATATGGTCCTATAAATTGATTGAAACAGTTTGAAATGGGTTGAAATGTATTAAATTAATCACAGTAAAAAAAAAAACTTACAGATTTCAATCGTTTATGTAGAGTAGATTCTGGAACTCCTATTGATTTAGCTATACTTTGTTGAATTTCTCCATTTGATGTAATACGGTTTGCTATGTCATTTTGCACCTCCTTAGTGAAGATCAACTTTCTTTTAGCAGTAGGATTGCTGTTTTTTGAAGTCATCTGTCAGTGAAAAATTATGTTTTCAATTATTATCAAAGTGCGCACTCTTAGGGGTATTTGGCAAAAAAAATTGAAAAAACTATCAAAAATTTTTCGTTTGAATTGAAGCAATATTCGTGGCAGTAACGGATAGTACTTACCATAAGTTATATTTTAATCTACTTTGGAAAGAAATCGGTTGAAAATTATGTGAATTGTTCCTTCTCTACGATTGCAAAAATAATCGATTGAGACATACAAAAAATTTCAACGTGAAATAACTTTTTTTTGACATCACATTGATAACTTTTTTACACTTCACTGTTGGCGTACAACAAAAACTATGACGTAGACAGCGATAGCGGCACTCCTAGTGTTACCAATCTCAAGAAAATGCCACTGCGCACTTGTAGGTACCGCCCACTCTTGGGGAACTTTCCCCAAATTATTTGGCTGAGAAGAAAAATTATGACGATTTTCTCGTGAGGAAGCATCGAGTCAAGTGTTTTCAGACCCTGAGAGCCGAGAACTCATTAATTTTGATGAATAGTCATAGCTGGATGGAGATAACCGAGTATAGTAATCGTAATTTTGATAAATTCGAAAATTCCATGCACGTTTTGTACCTATATGCAGCAGTCTCTGAATGTGCATTGATGGGATGTGTACTTGGATGTAGTCGCGTATTTTACCCCTGTTAGCAATCTGGAAGTCAATTTATAGCTGTATATTAGCTATACTACTAATTATAGTAGTGCGATTCTAACCCTGAGGGCTCGTTTTACAATAGAAGTTTAAATTCTGGTTCAACTGAACCTCGATGCGTGATTCAAAGTTTGTTTTAAGTTTGTTTGGTCTTATAATTGAATATCAGTAAGTTGCAGTTCATCAGAATAGATGTGTTTTTTTTTTCAACTTTTGCGATGTTTCACGAGATATTTACTTTTTATCGTTGAAAATTTTATTTATGACGTTGAAATGCGAAATAAAATAAATAAATAAATAAATAAATAAATAACTGATAAAATAATGATATTTCAATAATATTTGAGAAATTGATAATGTTTAGCAACCATATAAATTTGCAGTTGATCAATAAAAAAAATTTGGTGATTAACCAGCTAATGAAAAATTTGAACTAGCAGTCAACTCATGGAAATCCAGCGGTAAACGTGAACCGTGGTTCACGATGATTAAATCTGGTATAGTGGATTGTAAAACTACCTTTTTCTACTGAATCTTGTTGTAACTCTGAACTTGGTTTAAACTAGTATTGTAAAACTAACCCCAACATTTATAATGAAGCATAAGTTTGTGTGAGGTTGATTCATTTAAATAGTAGAAATCTGTGATAGGCTAATTTAACTATCTAAATGAAAGCTGTATTTTAATGAAATTTGTCAGATTACTCAGGTCCCTTTAAAGTGAGTATGCATAGTCGATGATGTGGCTAATTTTACGCACTACCAGTGCCGTAGCGTAACCCGGAGATTAATGGTCGTTAGAATCACTTACGAAGTTTTTATGAATCCTCTACAGCGGCGAAGTTGAGGAGAAACTTCCGAGGGCTAAAGGTACCGCCATTTTTTTTTTTTTTTAAGAAGATAAGTAGAATCTTTTTATTATTTTTTTAACAATTCATATTTTTAGAATGTTTTTTGAGAGGTTTTCGCCGGGTTTTTAGAGGACTTATTAGTTTTCTATGTCGCATTAGCTTCGTCATTGAACCTTTTGCTTCAGATTTCTGAAAATTTAATGAAAATGAAAACATCAGATTTTTTCTCCTTGAAAGTATTATTTTACCAATAACAATAATGCCCCCATTGGTCGATCCTGGCTGCGTTATTGCGCACACTATACTGCCTGAGCCATTCACATTAACAATGGGGAATAAATACTGAAAAAGTTTCGCTCTATGGACAATTTTTGTAGCTTAGAGCATCTAGGTTAGTAGTTTGAGAGAGGTGGAAATGCGTTTATAGACATTCTAAACTGAAATGAAAATCTTCATCGTTGATTAAATAAAAAATAGCTGGCAGTTTTCCTTACCTTGCTACCACTAAAACCTAGATATCATTTGTGTCGTAAAATTAATATTTCGGAAATTGTTTTTTTTTTCTCTCTTTGAATGCGTAAAAATGAACTATTTCTCTTAAAATCGATTAACAGGCCTTCTAATGTGAAATTTTATTTATCAAGGCTGCTCGTAAAAACACACATTCGTAGAGGTAGTGCTTAATTGGCCGGTTATCCCGTAAAATTCTAACTCGTCCTTCAATCAAATTGAACATTAGTCGAAAAATTTGGGGAGCGCTAATGTGAAGAACGCATCAAATTTCTCGTTGAACTAATCATCAAGGTTAAATTGGTACCTACTCTTTTTCTTCTTCTTTTTCGTCCGTGGAAATGAAAAAAATTATTTTCTGGCACGAATATGCTTTGTTTGTTTGCTTGTTTCTTTTTTCCGCTCGTTCTCCGTTTAGTTTCGAATTTCTTTGTCATTTAGAACTAGAACCTAATTTGTCGCTCATTAACTATATCCGTGCATACTGTTAGGCAATTTTGAAATGCATTCGAATTTGTTGGGATTTTTTCTTAATGCGCCGCCTGCTACCATAATTGCTTGCGTCGAGTTGCTTTACCAACTACTGTCTTGGATGGTTGGAAATTTCAGCTAAAAATATATTGTTTCACCCTATAGGCATAAACCGCCCGCATGCGTTATTCATCAAATGATGTAGTGGATAATTTTTTTTATTTTTTAACTTTTATTCTTCTGTCAGGAGTCATTTTCAACGACCACCAACGCAGTAATACTCTCTAACGATACCGAGAAATTTTAAATAATTTTGTAAATTCCGAATAACGTGATCCGTTACTACTGACGTGCTCCTGCACAATTCATAAATCTTCTTTTATAATCGGTCTTATAGATCTTTGAGAATTTAGTTATAATACCAGTATCATCTTATAAATATCGCTCTTTGTATGAATATTGTTATATTCTTTGCCAGTTGAAGTAATGCGCGAGTAATAATATTTTTATAACATCTATTCGTCAACTTCATTTTCATGACGTACAAAGCAAGCGATTTTAGAACCATTTAGGACCGATGTATAAAGTATTTACTTTATACATCATCTTGGGCGCATGCGTCATTTTATACACTGTCCTCCTTACTGCGCAACCAACGTCGTCTTTAATTATACAGTTTTTTTGTTTTAATTTTCTTTTTTTAAAGGTTTCCTTTGCTGCGGAGATTTGAACCTCCTAACCTTGTCGTTGGAAAGCTAGCACCTTAACCATTACGCCATGAGGTCTGGCTGAAATTTGGGGGATAGTTTGCACTTACATGTTTCCCAATAGCAAAAATATTTATTTATGTATATTTTTTTTTGTTTTTTGTTTTTTAGGGGAGGTGTTTCAAAAAATAGTTGTGTGACACATATATATAGTAAGTGATTGATACTCTGGGATAAAAATAACCTACTTTATACACTTGTATCACAATAACTATATTCTGTTTGAATTTTCAGAGTGTGTATTATGTTGTAGCCACTTTGCATAATTTAGCACTTCATAAAAAGTCTGGAAATTTCTTAAAATTCAGGCAAATTGTGCTATACCCACCACTCTGTGTATCAAATGTCTTAATGTTTTATTCTCTTCGTGAAGTGCAATTACTTTTTAGAATTAAAATGTAAATAATGCCAAATCAATTACCTACATCTTATGTCGTAGTTGAATGAGGTCATAATCGGTAATTATTACTAACGGAGTTCCAAGTACCATTTCCGAGTGTGTAATATTGGTTAAAGCATGACAAGCTCATTTTTTTTTGATTTCTTCTAACTCTAATGATATATAGTAAGCTGCCTTTTTTGCGACGAAGAATGAATGATTCTGTAGTATTAAATTAATTACAAAGTAAGTTTACGTTAAAAACACATTTTTGAAATATAAGCTTTTATTTATGTATTTTTTGGTTTTAGCTTCATGCGAAATAAATATTATTTCGTTGCGGGAGGTTGGCTGCAGTATTGTTATATTTTAAAATCGCAGTAGCGAGTAGAATAAAATCTTATAATAAGATCTTTGCAAAGAGCAGAAATAATCTTACTAATGTCGATGTCAATGATTATGCACTGCTTGTAGTAAACTAAATTTGTTCGAGGCGCTAATGACCCACTGAACATTATTTGTGTAGTTACTGAAAAAAATTTTTAATATAAGAATGGCATTGTAGAAGGTAGGTGTAGTTTAGAAAATCTGATTAAAGCTAGTGCAATATTGTTGATTCTAGCAGAGTTTGAAAGCCAATTGAAAAAGCGAAAAAGCTATCGCTTCCGGCTTTTCACATAAAGCTTTTTGTTTTCGGCTTTCAGATTTTTCAAAACTTCTTAAAATTTTACAAAATTAGCTTAAAGAAAATTTATAATTTTGAAAACTAAAAAATATTAGTCTGAATATTTCCACCAGTGAAATATATAAACAAAGAAAGTCTATAAATATAAAGCTTTCGCTTTCGACTGGCTTTCAAGCTCTGGATCCTAGAAGGAATTTGTTATAATTAAAGAAATTATAATACCTGTTACCAGAATAATATTATGATCACCTGTTGTTCTTGAAAGAATGTTGACAAAATTTCGGCATCAGTACTTATTCCCGAATCTTATCATCATACCAATTGCTTGTATTTAGACAATTTTACAAGTACCTCACCCTCGCTGGTGTTTGTTCACTCAAGTATGAATGAACGCGCAGATAACCTTCTGATGGTTAAAAATATCTTTCTTAATGTCTATTTTTTTTATTTCTTCTTAATGGATGAGAGAGCAAACAGGCAAGGGCGTAGATAAGGGGTGAGTTCTTTGGATCTGAAAATCGTAATCGTGTGTCTTCTTTGGCGGTGGTAGCGTTCTGGCGGGAGATAAGAGTCAAAAGAGATAGCGGAAAAACTTTTGGCCCTCCCTCACCTTGAAATGAAGCTATTTATGCCCTTTGAACCATATTCCTGTTCATAATTTCTGAAAATTAATTTTAATTTTGTTTTCTGTGAATGACCTGTTAAGTTTTCATGAAAATTGACTATTATTATAGCTACATAATCTCGTCCTATTTGTACCTGGGTCTTCGGTGGTCATATCATATGGAAAATAGAAAAGAGAAGACATCAAGAATATAACTTTTTCGAGTCTTTTTCTCTCGACATATTTACCTAATGCTCGTCTTCATCTTCAACTGCTTCTCAACCGATCATACATTTTCATATGTCGTATGCAGCCATTTTGTGTACTCCATTGGATTTTCAAGCGTCCTAAATATTATTCTCCGCTTTGAACGTGAAAATATTTTGAATTTTAAATTCGTAGTCGCTGAATGTCGTATTTGAGAATATTAGTCGATGATCGTGCCGCTCGTCCGTCTGGCCAATGAACGCCTATTTTTGGATGAAACGTCAACTTTATATCCGGAGTACGACGAGGAACTGGTAACGGCATTCATTTTCAGGAAGTGCTCGTCGAACTGAACACTTTCATCATTGGAGGCGAGCATTCGCCGTGAGCATTGTGTGGGTGTGTTCGTATCAGTGTGTTGTGTCGGCGTAGGTTTTGGAGTTCATGAACCTTGGGAGTCGCTCGCTGGTATATATACCGATTATGTATGTACCGACGTGTGGCTCCGTGATGATACTATTGTCAGAATCTGTATGGGGTATTTGCACGTATTCGTGTGTTCTTAATGACTCGATAATTTGTCAATTGAATGGTTTATAGTAAGAATACATTCCAGCTGAGTGCTTGTATCTCGGAATGATTTTTATGTTCGTAAGCTTTTGTTGCGTATTTTTGTTGGAAAATAATTACTGAATGGCTTCAAATTCTGTACCTGTAAAATAGCCTTCTCCGTTCGAATTTAGTTCGAAAAATGATTCGGCGATTCGAGCTTGTGGCGTCTAAAGTCTGGAAAAAAATATAGTCCCTTGAAATCGTTCCTATTCTCTACAGGTGGGTTTTTCGGAATACTTCATCGAAAATAAAGATGCCCAACGGCGAAATTGAATCGGGAAGTTCTACTGAAAAAATAAGTTTACGTTAAAAACGAATTTTTAAAAGATGAGCTTTTATTCTTTTTTTGGCTTTAACTTCATGCGAAATAAATATTTCGTTGCGGAAAGTTGGCTGCAGTATTGGTATATTTTAAAATCTCAGTCGCCGATAGTGAATAGAATAAAAGCTTATAATAATTATTGAAATACTTGGGACTATTCGTTGGCCGCTGCCTTATATGGAAGAAGGCGCAAATTAATATCGAAACAAATTGACCAAATTTAAAGTCTTAGTGGGATATATGGTAGAAGATCGAGAATTTCAATGACCAAGCAGCTCTTGCTTTGTTAGGCTGTTCGATAGCTAGTGTACGGATATATGACATTTAGTTTTGAGGAATACTATCCAATAATGCGTTTTATTGTGAAAATATAAAGATATTGACGTACAAATAGTAGTAAAAACAGGATGGTTTCTTCGAAGCATAGAAATTCATAAGTATCTTCTTGTTGAAACGGTGAAGTAAGGAGTGTAACTGTCCGTTGTTAAAACGATAAATTACGATCATGAGCTCTGCAAGCATCCGTTTGATTTGGACCTCCACTTATTTGATAATAGCTGTGAGCATCGACGCCTGAAGCATCAATATGCTGTGCAATTGGACTGGGTGATGTAATTAAAATAGGATTATATTTTTTAAGAAGTGATTCCTCAAAATAAAATTCGTGTACTTCAACAAATTACGTATAATCTAATCGATCGATTGATTTTATTGAAAAAAAATTCAGCCCTTGACTCCTCACCAAGTTTCTTCACCTTCTGTATTTTTGCACTCTGTATTCTAATGGTTCTCCTTTCTCAATCCACCAGGAGAACCGTATCCTTGATTGATCCCCTGCCTCATCAGAGACTGTGTACTTCTAGACTATTTGCACTGAAGTTACGGTAGAGCATAGGGAATGGAAATCCTCTAATTCTGTTCACCTTTCATTCAAACTGAAATATATTGAGATTTAATCGAGTTACCACGATGTACACGAAACTAAAACTCTCGGGACGTATTTTCAAAAGAACCTTCGTTGATCTAAATCAGTTCATTTTGATGAAAGTTCTGGCGGAATGCCCTATATTTTGGAAATGCCTAAAAAATTAGGAAACTTCCATAAGACTAAAGCATACCCTCGATGTCATGAATGTTCAATAACAACAAGTTAATATCTTCCCAATGAACCAAATACTGCATGAAGCACGCTTGGAAAGCATCAGTGTGAAGTGATTCCCATATTTTCGCTCTACTTCGCCGAATAATAGAATCAGCTATTTTAGTGTTCGTTAAAATGAATTGAATAAATTTTTTTCATAAAAAAAAATAAATTGAATCTCCCAGACTAAAAATTTACAAGCCATCACTGATTCAACTCATTTTGAAACTGTGTCTAGTTGAACCAAAATCAAACTATTGAACCAACAAATGAAAGGTATAATTTGTGTGCACCTATCAGTATAGGTCTGATAATATATGGAGAGAAAATTCGTCTGGTGGGTGAGTAATGTATGAGCTTCCCCTCTCCACTATTGAAACATAAAAAAAACCCAAACTGATGCCCAGTTTGTATGATTTTGCCATCTATGGTAAATAGCTGGCACTGGTTTCCTTATTGATCAAAATTGTTTTTAAAGAAACTCCTCCATCAGCTTCACTTCGTTCCTGTCTGTAGTACGAGTATAGCCATCGATCCGCCGAAGTTATAGTTTTCTCGATGTTTACGCATTATCACTATTTTGCCAAGTTCTTATCGATTTTTTTCGACTGTGAGCTACGAAAAATCGCCTGCTTCAGGCATCCCAGGTGCGCATCAAATATTATGTGTACCCAGCAGGACTCGTTTGTCGACGACGAAGATAATAGCATTGTGTAAATAAGTATAATACCGACTACCTACTCGATAACTGTCAGACATCGTGTTTTGCAATCACTGTGAAGTGCACTCGGGTCAGTCATCGAGAGACCCGGTTAAATAGCCGGTGTGTCGACGATTAAAAGCGGCGATAATTTATTGTAAACGAACTGTTATTTGATTTGGGCGCTACCGCGCACACACTTAACAAGTCATTTATTATACTCGCCGCCCGGTCAGTGTCAACGAAAAGTGGTAAAATAACTACTGCGCGGCTATGTTCGCTACATTAAACTAAAATTTAGACCCAAATTCTGGTTGTTCGGGTACGTGGGGTACACCTTAAACTCCGTGTACCTATGGTAATAATAAGTAATGAGGAGGAGGAGGAGGAGGAGGAGTCGTCGACGAAGTGTCGAAGGTTGACACATATATGGACGGTGTCGATGGCGTGGTCGTGTAGGTAGTCAAATATCATCGGATATGCGTACATATTGACGGCATAAGTGTAAAATAGGCCCGAGGTCAGTCGGTTATGTCTCGCAATTGATGCTATTAACGTTGGTATGTGCGAAATGGATGCGGGTCCGTTTCATTCGAGTGCCTCGTATACCGGGTGCCCGTACGAAGGTCAGCGCCTCAAATGTCTCCATTAATGGGATCTGTTCTCGATGATGTGCGTCAGCCGTGGTTACTCGACTGATTGTGATTTGTCTTTTTATTTGTTACGACGATAATCGCTCATTGGTGGCTCGTGGCTCGGTCTCAGTCTTGGCGATTAATAGCTGTTAGTAGCCACTGCGTCGCCAATTGGGACATTAGATATTTCATCGTTGGTTTTCCTGTAGGTGACGTGGCGCTTATCAGCCATCTAAACTGATTTCGAGATCTATTGATGCCTCAAAAAATGTTCCAAGTTAAAAAACCTTCTCGTATACGATCTCTTTGGGAAACATATTTCCAACAACATACAGTAGGTACTCCTTTGGTTGCGGTCTGGGATTGATTATTGCTTGACTTTTTGAGCGGGACCCAAGTATAGAAAAATGGCGTATCAGTGCGATGCAAATTAGTGAAGGTGAAGTGGAAGATTTTCAGCAACTTTCACCGCATCAAATAGTCGATGGACTCGAAACAGCGGCAGTAAAGATGATTAAGATGTAGATCCGCTGTTGTATCGCGGATCTGGTGGAACTGAGTGAGGATTCATGTTCCTTTTATGTGAGAGGTGGCGGCAATTCGTAAATTATTTAATGATTTTTTTTTTAGAATTGCTGTGCCTCCTATATTCCAAATCGGCCTTACCAAATGAAATTCGGTAAAACGGTAATCGTAATCAAATATCGAAGGTCTTTGTTCATTCAAGAAATTCATACTCATAAAAAGAAGCTGTTGAGAAATCAAAATCTTTGTCTCGTGCGTTGTTGGTGACTTTTACTTCTAAAACTTTGAGGTATACTGTGGACGAGAACCTGGCGATCAATGGCAGTGGAACAGGCCAGTAGTCATGCTCAGCCGACTTGTTTTACCAGTTCGAGGTAATGGATAGAAAACCTTACTGTACAACTGGTCTGGTTGGTAGAGTATAGAAAAATTAGGCAATGATTTCTCGTGTATTCGTATCCAGATTCACTTTGGGAGCAATAGGTATTGTTCGATATTTGTACACGGCAACGCTGGCCCACTGCCATTATAATACATCAGAAAGAGTAGGAGTATAATTGTGCCTGCAGCAGTTCCAGGTCATCAAACTGATGATGTAAAGTAAATTTCAATGCGAAGTCAAATCAAGTAGAGATGATCGGCAAAAATAAGATGACTGACGGACCTTCAGATTCCGTTGATCAATTGAAGTCATCATTTTTGAGTATTTTGCATCTCCAGTCGATGGCTGTTGACAATTTTTTCAATCTCATGAACATTGTTACGATAAACAGCCATTTGATATAGGGGTACTTACCCTACCATATCAGTGCCTTTCCAATTTAATTTAATGTTTTGTAGCATCCTCTTCTAGTTATGAAAATTGGATTCGTTTTAGCTTTCAACTTTTTTTTTTTAATTTTACGTTCAAATGTGGCAGTTGGTAAATTTTTGATCATCCTATTAGCCTGTTTTTTATGCTTTGTACCCTTGTCCGAATCGAAGAGGCATGTATGAGTGTTCAGGTGGTCGCTTACCCCCATAAATTTTCTCGAATCAAATTTCCATTATTTTCCTGGCGAATAATCCCATTTTGGGCGTAAACTCCTATTGAATTTTTTCGAAGAATAAGAAATTTTCTCATTGTTTTGGCTGTAGGCCTCGAAAAACTTTTTTTTTTATTCTCTTATCTTTTGTGCTGTTTGACTCTCTTCCAATATAAATCCTTTGTGCACCTCTGATTACGTTGTTTACTTTTTTTGTAAGTCTTGAAATTTTTGCGAGACAATTTAATGTACAATTATTTGTTTCGTCTTTGTTGGAGAATAAAAACAAAATTTTTTTTTTCCTGTGGGAACTCGGCGATATTCCAGCGTACGAGAACTGCTTTTAAATCAATTTGGCTATTCCATTGTTAATTTAGTAAGGGTTAAATAGCAATCGAATAAATTGCTTTATTAATAGAGTAGCTGCAATAATAGCGCATATTTTATTGTTTTTTTATTTTTCGTTTATGACTATAAAAATTAATTTCATGCTAAATTCGTTTGTTCTGCTTCTTCACAACTCCTTCCTCTGTACATTGTGTGTGCATTAATTGGCATTCGTCGTTCTGAAGGGATAGAATATACCTACTTATGTGAACTTAACGTGTATGCGTATTATTCTATATATTCGTATGCTCAAAACAGTTGAACGGAAGCCATTTTGGCTTTCGTATTAGTTTGGTTAAAATTTCAAAACTTTATTACCTATCAGCTTTTGTTCGGTGAAGGAAAAAAACTAGGCTTCTGCAGTGTATGTGTTGTGTATTATATCTTCGTCAACACTTTCATTTTCACAACTTTATAGACTGAATCACACTAACTCTGTAGTAAATCGTTCACACGATGAGAGAATTATGAGGAAGTGATTTTTTTTTTTTGTGAATAACCTTGAAAATAATTTTTAGAAGAAAAAAACAGAAGGTGTATGTGTACAAATAAAATAGCGAAATTAATTATCTTTTACTCGCTTCTGTTCGTTATAGCTCGATGAAATAATGTTTATACGTGGGTGTGGATTCTTCGTTTAGTTTACGAAAGTGTACGTAAATATTTCTATTCTTCATTACTGTATCATTTGTCTGTAACTCTTAGCACGTAACCATATAGTTAAGATATATTTGGCTGTGTGTATATTTAAGTTTCAGTCTAACTCTGAATTTTTTTTTTTTTTTCATTGTGGACCTGATTCATTGATAATTTAAATTATAGATCATGTACTTCTTCGTTAATACATCGGCATCTCTCTGTATCTTTTTGATAAGTGTTTAAAAAACACAGAACAACCACCAACAGCGCTAATATCGCTGTTTACTTATTTATTTACTATTGATAGAATTTACTGGATACCTACATAGTCGACACAAAGATAAAATTTGATTATATTGAAAAATTTATTTATTTTTATCAAAAAATAGACAACTTTACAATTATGAGTATTATTTACCTATGACTATGAGGTACATTATATTATAATTCGCAAACTGGAATTGTATTCGATGTAACACCTGTTAATGGAAAATCCGTCAAATGTCGATTAGTTGGCTTTGAAATGTTACCAATGATTGATGAAGCTCAGGAATAAGGATACTTTACACATTTGGTTAGAAAAAAGGGGAGAACAGTAAACACATTCAAACAAATAGTAAACAAATGTATATTCACGTTAGTGAGAAGTTCACATCTAATTTGCAATAATAGAGAGAACTTGATCTTCATATTTTACAGAAATTAGAATAATCAGAAATTTATTAATTTTAATCAGACATCATGATTCAAGAATTCATGATTCAAGAATTGAAGGCGTGAAGTGCAAACTATCCTATGTAGCAATTTCAAAATTTTACAGGAGCATCAAAAAATTATTTCATTTCTGGTGAGGGGGGTTGGATTCGGCAAAATGGGGGCTCAATCGATTCCTTGAAGCCTGGCGCATATGTTTGTGTACCAATTTTAGGCCTAAGTCATATGTAGGCTAAGAAAATGAGGGTTAAAGGTCTGCATATCCTAAGTCCATGTGAAATATGAAACAAAAAATTCTAAGTGCCATTAACTTTAATGATAAAATTACAAAGTACAAATTATACGTTTATGGATTTATAATGGAGTTGAAAAAAGGACGATTGGGTAGATCGATATATGGAAGCATAGCCTTCAAATCTTTTACCTTACTTGCATTTAGTTCAATCTTTTCAGAAAGGGCATTGAATTCCAATGATATTATATTGCGAATAGTATAACCTGGCTTCAAAATTCTTATAGCTTTAAAAGGTTCCATTGTTGGCATTTTTTTCCCCATTGAAGTGTTGTAACTTTTGATGGCAGTTTGTAATTTTCGTCGCTGCATCCTTTTACTTTCTGATTCTTTTTTCTCCTTGCGGAACGGACTGATCTTTGTTGGTGTTAAATTGTTTGAGGTTGAAGGAATAGGATCCATCGTTAAACCTATTCATAAACTTCAGAGAAAATAATAATCGTACTTGTACAGTATCCAAAATTGCAAAGTCATACACTTGCATACACTAGCTCAGTTCACTGATAATCTGAACAGATTCTTATCAAAATGCTTCGTACGACTTAAGATGTTTTGCATGCATCACTCACCACCACATATGCATGCTGCAATTTTTAGGCTACAATTAGAAGTACCTCGAGGCGCTGTGGGCACTTAGAATGTTTTGTATTGTACGTGCGCTAGTTCATAGGATAATTTGCATGCAAAAAACCCATTTCAGAAAATTTGGCACTTAGGATACTTTGCACTTCATGCCTTCAATTCCTGATAGTGATAATAATAAACAACAATAACAACAATTATTTTCAAATTTTACCAAGCAACGCTTCGGGTGTTCTGGAAACTTAAAACAGTTTTTCAACATTAACACAGAAGATAACACCCCATGATTCGGGCACATTTATGGTTTATGTTGGTCTGTGAATTATTTCTGCGTAGCGGCATTGGGTACTCTCTAGTTCGATATGAATACTCGATTTGTAGCAGCAGCGGCGACAGCTGTGTGTTCACTCTTTGCTGAAGGCATTTGACGACTTTCTCACCGTGCAGCTTCCATTAGACGTAGGTGACATTGTTGTGGACATAATACAACATATGAAACAGTATTATAGATGCGATTGAATGGAAACCCTATTATGCAGAGGCGTTTCGAATTTCATTGTGAATTTTTTACAAAGATATTGAAATTGTCAGCCGTAGTATGAACGTGTAATTAATAAATAATTGTCGTATTATACCCATGGGTTGAGTAACCTGCTACGTTGATTATCTAACCTGCTTCTATTGTATTTGCAAACAAGTATTTGTACTTTATGTCCTATGACTTGTTGCAGATGATAGTTTCCAGCATTTCGAACAGACACCAGCCTGTGGCCTTTATTAATACTTAAAATTTTGAGATATTGGCACTTTGAGTATAGTTTATGACAAAACATCAAACTTTCGAAGATACCATCGTTCAGTTTTGAAAAGAAATATTTTTCAGACTGTTTGAACGGTCATCCTCGAGTTCAGTTCATTTTTTATTTTCTTCCGTTTTGTAAATTGTCCGAAACAATTTCGAGATTATTTTATTTTTCCCTTTAAAGTTATTCTCAATTTATCTATTTTGTTAGTTTTTTGACAGTCAAAAAATATGTCTTAACTTATACTTTCTATTCTTCATGCTGTACTAAAACTTACCTCAGTACAGCATAGAGCATAGAAAACTTGAACGTTCTTACTTTCGTTAAGAATGATTTTATTTGACGATGAGCTCTTATTATGAATTTGAAATTGAAATCTGTTTCGGTAGACCCGTTTCAAGTTGGCAGTTTCGTCGACGCTGAAAAAGAATGGTTCATTTCCACGGTTGAAATTCTGAGAGAAGAAAAAAAAATTTACTAAACGGTTGAGATGATGTTTTTGATTCGATATCAGATGTTTGTAAAATAATACCTACTGGGTATTAATACTGCAACTTCTTTTGTCTCCATTTCAACAAGTGCTCCTGCAGTTTCGGGGACAATAGATCAAAATTGATCAATATTAAAATAAGTTGATTTTCTGAAATATTAAAAAAAAAAAAAAACTATATTTTGCAGAGAAAGTCGATTAAAAACGTCGCCGGAAAAATTCACTTTCGAATTTGTATTTGACCTCAAATTTTGTAATTTCTTATCAAATCTGTTTTTTTGTTTTTTTGTTTTTTGTTTTCTGGCTATTCATTTCAATGAAGCCTATGTTTTAGAAAATTTTTCATCTTTCTTTTTTCGTTCTGAAGAAATCTTAATTGTGTTTTATTCGGAGAAAAAATTATGAGAACTTATCTTAAACCTTATGGCCTTATCTTGTTGACTGTAGGTACCTAAATTACATATTTTCGACATATTGTTTTGTAATTACATACTTCGAATCACATTGATCGTTATTATCCGAAATTTGTTGTGTTTGCTACGAAAATTTAAACATTTTAAATCGCAATCAACTTGATCAAAAGAAAAAAAAATCTATTTTTTTAGTTTGAGATGATCCTTAAAAGCTTTGTTTGTTATTGCGTTTAAGTTTCAAAAGATTTCGAAAGTCCCTTTTCGCCACGCCTACAGAAGATTGTAACCGCGGTTTTTAATAGGTTGAACATCTCACAATCAGTAATGCGTTGGTATTCCGTAGGTAGTTACTGTAAGTCAGTAGGAGCGTTCTAAATTTTTTTAATACGTTTGCTTTGATATGTAGCATCAGTTTGAAACTTATCTCTAATGAACGTCAGACGCGTAGGAAAGTTTTTCGTTTGGGAGGTTCAAGTTGAAAAATCGAAGAATCGAGAAATTTGAAATATCTTTGCAGCAGTGACAAAACCGGTGGGAGGAGCTAGTGGTAATTATAACCTTTCCTATCAACTAATAGAATGATTTAAAAAAACTCTAGCGCTGTAATACTTCGCTAGAAAACCTAGCTGCTAATTTTCAATTACAATGTTGAAAAGAAAATGAAACAAACAAGACCTAAATTAATGCAATGCAAAAACGACACTCATAACCCCTTGCGCTGAAATAAGAAAAATATACTTCACTTTCTACCAAACTTGCACTCTCATAATGACAATCCATCTCGAAAATGTCAGCCAGATTCCTTTTCTAGTTTTCTCAAAGTTCTTTTGCAATTTCCGAGAAAACTACCAAGCGAATAGGCATCAAACTTCTATCAAACTTGCTCAGATATAAGGAAAATTTATTGTGAAAATTTCAACCCAATCTCTTCAGCGATTTCCTCAAAATTCTGGGAAAACCACTACTTCAGCAATTTTTTCTTTTCTAGTTATCTTGGACACTTCTGAACAAATAAGCAACAAACTTCTGTCAGACTTGCACTAACCTAACGGAAATCTGTAGTGAAAATTTAAACATTCCCTGTTGAGGCGGGTGCTCATTTGTGTCATTCTGCCGTGCCATATCATTAATGCATATCATGATACAATACGCACCGATGATAAGGCTCTATTTTTGTGAGGTGTTGCCTGGGATTGTATCATCCTCAAATTTCATTGAAAATTTTTCATTCCCAGGTAGCACCTTTTGATGTGAAGGCAAAATACCGACATCGAATGGAAAAGGACCCTATCGTATAATTTTTTGATATGGTATGAGGTTACCTCGTATTGAGACAATACGATGATGTGATTCGGGTAAATGATACAAATGTGTATCCACCTTTATAGTTCCTTAAAAATTCTGGAAAAACCACTTTTCAATGATTTTTTTTCTCCAGTTTTTTTGGAAACTGCTGGACCAATAGGCATCAGACTTCTTCCAGACCTGTCCTATTATATGGACTGTGTTTCGTGAAAATTTCAGCCTTTTACTACCTCTTTTAGTTTTCTCAAAACCATGAACCAAAATTCTCTCCAGCAATTTATTATTTTCCGATTTTCTCAGAAACTACTGAACGAATAAGCACCAAACTCATATCAGACTTGTACTAACACGAGAAAAATCTATCGCCGGACCACCATGAGATCACCATTTATAGGTATCATTTGAGAAAAACTTATGAAAATAAGTTCTAAGCAAGGCTGTCAAGCTGAATAAATAAAGCTTGAGCTGTAGGCTTTTGATTTGAATATTTTCTCAATTTTTAGTTAAATAAAATGAAATCAATTATTTTTAACTCAAAATTTACGAATATAGGAGTAATTTGATCATAAAAAGAAAAACTAATAAAATTTTAGTGTGGCAGAGCGAAAAAAAGCCAAAAGTGGAAGAAAAAAAATGGCTTTCAGCTAACTTGATAGGCCTGATTCTAAGAGTGGGAAGTTATACTCCGCAAACATTAAAAAAATAGGCTATACAGTATACAGATCGAATTGATATGGAGCCTCCTCTTTTTTTTGGATGTTGGTTACAAATATGATCTTTCTTATTCTTCAGGTCACATGTAAAATTTTGGAACATAATTCCTGTTGTGCAAACAATCGTTTTGTTTATTAACAATATTTTTTGGAGGTACAAATGATACTTTATACCACCATTTTTCGTTGGGGGTACATTCTGCTCCTTTTCCCATCCCTTCGTCACTCGCGAGTGTAACTGCTGATTCAAACAAATTTATTTCTCTTGAAAATTTTCCTCGAAATTGAAATGATCAGATAAAATGACGATTTTTTGGTTTTATTTTTCGAATGTTACATCATGTATGTCGGTGTAGGCCTATTGGATAAAATATTTTGTATAGATATTTAGACGTCGATGTGTCGATGTTTTCCAGAAATTAAACAAATGAGCTCCTCGATGTATCGTCACAGAATTCGTATCCTCTCAGTTCGTTAACACCTAATAGAATAAAATAAAATAAACTAACATAGCATATTTTTGTTAGAATAACCAGTTTCTTAATTCATCCCATCATTTTAAATCTTAAAATCGTATAAACCTTTATGTAGACTAAATGAAAGTTTAAAAAAAAATTAGATGCAAAAACATTTAAAAAAATATAATTAACACACGAGTAAACTAATAAATCTTGGCTCCTAATTTCAACTAATTCCAGAATCTCTCTCCTGGTCTTCTAAAATACGTTTAGAGAGAAGATCCTTTTAACATTACAATACAATGCGCCTTACGTATGAAATTGCTGATAAATGCAGTGCAGAAAAGACGCTCGGTTTCCCATTACGCCGTAAATACGAAAAGAAATACTTCAAGCAACACAAAGGATTTGTTTTTTTCCGGTGATTTTTTTTTTTTTTAAATTTTCCTCAAAAACTACCAAATTAATAGGTACCAAACTCCTATCAGTCCTGATTCCACATAAGGACTATCTTCCGTGAAAATTTCAGCTCGATCCTTTTTTTATTTTTCTCAAAACTGTAAACAGATTCATATATATATACATGCATAATATACTGACATTTAGACATGAAAAAAGAAATTAGGTCAAATTGGAAAAATAGTGTCAATCGTTTTTACCGTTTGCTGAAAACGGGCTATTAAAATTTTATTTTTCCACGAAATGTTAATTTTCATCATCCCCAACCACTAACCCCTCTACAAGGTCAATTTTAATACCTCGTTCGTCAGAAAATTGGCTAAAAAAGACGAAACGTAGCTATAGCCAATCTGAATTTGATTTTTTTTCTCCCAGTAAGTTTTCCCTTTTCGTATATTCCATCGCATGCGCAAACTTAACGATTTGTAGTCACAGTATAATACCTTTTTCAAGCGTGTCCCGATCGATTGATCGTAAACTCAGCCTTACTGGAAAAAAAAAAAAAAAGGACTTGCCCTCACCCCTTTGAATAATTCGCACGTATGTATGTATACTTTATACGGTACGGTTGTACCGGACCTTACTCTTTGCGATAGGCGTTGATCCTCGATGCTGTTATTGCGCTTGTGTCACGCAAACCATTCGAATTTGGGAACTCCTCTGTTTCTTTTACTGTTATACGTAGAGATTTGTGTAATATGTATTGTATGTGTATGTGTCTACAGTTTTTCTGCTGCCTTGTCGCCGAAAATTCGTTTGCCAATGTACCTACTCGCCATTTATTGCGGCGATGATGTCATCGTTTAATATTAATTTCTTGAGCGGTATTGCTCGCAGTTAAACCACTTGTTAACAGACGGTATGGTGTGAATACGGTATTCGGGCATCGTAAAAGAGCGAAGGAATTGACTATTTGGTACTATGGGACATGACTCACGTAACATTGAGACTATTTAATTGACAATAAATGTCAAGTTGAACCTTCAACTGCGTAATCAATTTATTTATTTATTTAGTTTTTTTTTTTTTTTTTTGCAAATTAGAAACGCTGTGAGAAAAAAAAGTGTGTTGTGTTCTCTCTGTGAAGAACGTTTTTCCAGTTTGGTTAATCGTTTTTTTTTCTTGTTTTTTTTTCATGAACGAAAATTTGAAGAAAAAATTGCAGGTCAGTAGGCCTTCGCGGTTATATAATGAGCAATAAATGTTATATGGGTTACTAAAACGGTTTTTAGTGGTAGCCGAAATCTCTAATTTTTTTTTTTTTGTTTTTTCAACTGTATATTGATTTCGTATTTTAAATTGTTAGAATTCCAGCTATGTATAATGGTCCTCAGTACTCACTAGTCTCCATATATACGAACTCCACAGTGTATATAATTTACTTGAGTGTTTTATTTCCGGCCGTCATGTATTCATGTTATTTCACCTAACGTGAACGCATACTTGACCGTTTACCAGTTCTTTTCTGTATATCTGATGGTGAACATCTTAATAAAACTCCTCCGTGGATTTAATGTGTTTAATTGTTTTATTCTTATATGAATACATCAAATTCAAACCGAGTTCGATTGCTTGGCAAAAACAACGTCGTATTTTCTACCATCGAGTGAAAGGTCACCTATTGTACAGGTACTTCGACGTATCCCACTGAAGAGAATGATTATATGTGTTCCGCAAAATGAATTCCTCAGTTTACAAAGATGAATTTATTATGCATGGCTCGTGTTTAAAAAATAACATTATTTATTTTTTAATTCTCATATTTAACAAATTCTTGAAAATTAATGTTTTGTTTTCCAGGTAAAATGTATTGTGGGAGCTGCAAAAAAAAGTGTTCCGGCGAGGTGTTACGCGTCCAAGATAAATATTTCCACATCGGCTGTTTTAAATGCAAAGGTGAGTTTATGTGCCAATTTGTTTTTTTAATTCCGTCTACTGTTGGGCTACATTCGTACGTAATGTTAATACCTTTGCTCTCTTCGCCAAATTCTGCAAATTAACGAGTAAAAATCGATAAAATCAAACGAAGTAAATTATTTATTTATTTTTATTATAATTCTTTTGTAAAGAGGAGGAAAACAAAGGAAGGAAAACATTTTGATTTTGATCATCTAATTAGTCCAGGCATCATAGAATTTTCATTTGACAAAATTGGCATCAAAGTTCTACCGTCGTGTGTGTGTGGAAATAGGACTTCAAAATATCGCCGTAAAATTCATCCCCCTCCTTTACCATCGTGACCAACGTGCAAAATACAGCCTCTAATAGGTGAGTGTTCAACTTCGTTCGTATTGATTTTATTGCAAAAATAACTCAAGTTAGAAATTTTTATCGTTTGATTTTCAGAAAAAAAAGTTGGTCATTTATTTTCACGTTTGTTGCACCCGACATCTAGAAAATGCTACTTGAAATTACTCCTTCTTGTTAACTTCTGATTTCGTAATATATTTTATAACATTAAAGAATGTATGGGTTCTCCTTATTGTTCTATAACGGATTTTTTTGCAAGACATTTGAAATCATTTGGATTTCATAATGTATGTTGTTAAGAGAGGGACAGTAATTGACCGTCTTTGAGAAGAAATAAAAAAAGTTAATTCACGTAAGAAGTAAAAAAATAAACTTGTAGTCCAATCAACCACTTTTTCGATAAAATTGACACGTAAATTTCCATTTCATAAATGGTTCGAAATGAACATCCCAAATGACGTTCTAAAAGTCTCATCCCTCAATTCCGTTTGCACTGCCCTAAAGTAGTAAACGTGAGAATTATGTCTCCTAAAAAACTTGTTCCCGTCAGTATTAATTTTATGGTAAAAATTGGTCTGTGAAAAAGTGTTCCACACAATTTACTCCGTGAATAATTTTTCTCAGTTTTCCCATAAAAATGCCTTAAACACCTGTTTAATTCACTGAAATTTTCTAAGCATCGTGCTACAACGCACCCATATTGATGGTGAGAATTCGAATTAATGCGACAATAATAGATGTTTTCTTAGTGTTTGATGCATTGTGCACTTTGACTATATAGTACTGGACCAGTAAAGCTCCATAAGACCAATGTACTTTTTAATATCGAGACATTTCGGCGTAAAAGTAGGCAACCTAAGAGTATCTTCTTCGTATTTTCGATGTTTCGCTTAAGTTCACTAATTTAGAGTACATTTTATAAAGACGACCCTTAAATTCACAAAGATAACGTACATGAATGTGGTGCAAATTATGTCAAAAGGCACTCGATACTTATACCTGTTCAGCGCCGCCATATCTAACTAGAAATCATCGTTCTTTACTGGTCCAGCACTATAAAGTCTGAGATTGTGCATAAAAAATGATGTGCTGAACATTTTTTTATGAAGCTACTTGTGTAATAAAATCAATGTTGACGAAGATACAACCCACTGGTGGAGAGAATAATAAGTCTCATCCCTGAAGCGACAAAATCTTTTATGTTTCGAGTTGTGAATGAAATATTTTAAAAATGAAAATGTTATTTTTGCCCGCTCATTAAGATTTATTTACAAGTACGAATGACTATAAACACAGCATATTTAATTTTGTAGAAAATAGGTACTGAAATGACAAGATGCATACTGTGCATTCATTGGTTGTCTCAATCAAGTATCTCGCTTGAAAAATCTGAAAGAATCAGCATCAGCCACCATTTGGATTATTTTGAAGTTGCCTTCCGTCAGTTGAAGAATCGAAAAAGTTTATTCAAATTATGTGCAAACTTCGCCGACATTCTATTTTTCAGATGGTATTTTAAGTGTTTTTAAACTCCCAATCTTGCTCTCGCAGAAAGAACCATTGTGATCTTATTACCTGCATCACAAATTTTGCTACTTGTAAAAGTGTATGTTTGATCGAAATAACCGGACTTATTTGTTCCGTTACATAAAGATATGTAATTGCCACAATCACAAGCCGTGTTAATTAAAATTTTGCTTATTAATTATCAAATTACAATCTTTATTGTTGATAAACTTTTCATTCAGTTTATGGATTGAATGAAAGTCTTAAGACGTTGATTGAAAGTCTTTAGACGTTGGTGTTGTACTGTGTATGTTGAAACAATTTCTCATGACCAATTTATTGGTTAATAAGATACAGATTTAATGCCCCACTAAGTTTTTCACCTTGACTCAGAATATTTTGTTTTTTACTATACAGATGTTTTTGAACCATCGAACTGACGATTACGCATTTTGAAATGATTGCATCAATCAGTAGTTGAAAAAACTAATTGCTCCGTTTATTCTTTTATCTAAACATTGTACTCTGAAGTAATTAACGTAACTGTTATTCAAACCTTGGCGCTGAAAAACAATTTACTTATTTTTATCGACCTTATTATGTTGATATTCGTGATTCCGATTTCCATATCTAGATCATCGGAATCGGTTACAATATCGATGTTTCCCGTCGTTTCCAAGCTTTGTTGAATTGGTTAATTTAATGACTGGGTCAATGACTATACGTATTATATTTTTTCGTAAACATTTATTTATGTATCTTCTCATAAAAAAAGGTGTACTTGCTATTGGTGTTGGTGGTTTTTTTCAGACGGTGCTTCTCTAATAACGTGAATTTTAACAATTTGTTTTGGAGAGTTGAGGCAAAAATTGCTGCTTTAATTTTCGATCCTCTATTGATTGTGGCCATTCGTCCGTTGATGCACCGAGTTAAAATCATATTAAAATTCGCTGCTTTCTGAATATACGATGTGATTTTGAAAAAATTTTCAGGTCCTTTGGACCTATTTTGCTACGGGTACAACGTACCTTCACGCGTCAGTTAAAACTTGCATTTTGTTTTTTATTGCATTTTTTATCGACTGCGTGAAAAAGAGGTATTGCGTTTGATCCGTTTTCTGGCAGTCTAATGAAATTTTGTGCCACTCTGCAACATTCAATATTCGTAAAAATACGAATGATGGTTCAAAAAATTGGTTTTTTTATACGGTAAATAACACTGACCCAAGAAATGCAAAAAATTTCCCATAGATGACCCAAAAAATGCATTCAAAATTTGAGAATATTTTTCATCAAAAAAGTAGGTGACCAATCACGAGCCCCGATTCCAAGTAAAACGGAATAACGCATCCTGATTGGATCACCCAAAAGTGTCTAGGATACGGTATTTCTTATGGTTATATAAATATTTCAGATAACACCATTGTGGAATACCTTGTCGTGAGAGATATTCTCACCAGAAGGAAATTCTACAGAATTTAAGCGTGTTCAGCCACTTCATACGAAAGTATGGGCAAGCCAAAACCAAACCGAACACTGGCGATTTTAGAGCCGGTTCTGTGAGTTTTTATACAGGTTTTGGCGGGTGCACACAAACACACGTACGTAGTAAAATACGTACGTTGTTTAAGTACGGCCAGGTCGCATCATCCCCTACTATAGTAGGTGGCGGCTGGCCGGTTCGTGTACGAATCGTGACATTGATTGATGGATGACGTCACGATTCGTACTCGTACATTATCTGCAAGTATTCGCAGGTAATTACGATCGAACGTAATTTCGTGTGTTCGTTTAACGTCGCAAGGACGATAAGTTGCCTGCCCTATGGGGCGGCGACTGTCGTCGGGGGTCCGAGCCCCTGCACCTCATACCGATGAGTCCCCACAGCTACTCCCCCCCAGTTTTTGCGCCACAAAAACGACCAAAATTGCGCAAGGCCTGGGGGACATGCGGGTTTACTTACGTTTTTGATCGGCCTCCCATTTGGCCAGAGCGCTGCCCACCGCGGCCCCGACGCACTCGTAGGATTCCCTACGGGCGTTTGCTCGGGCCAGGTAGTTGCTCCGGCTAGTTTCACCCCTATGCCTCGGTCTCGCGTTTTTCGCGTGGGCATAGGGATGATGGCGGGAGTGAGGGGGCAGCGGACGTTTGAACTCTGGCTTTCGGTGCATCGGGGAGTTAGTGTTCCCCGATGTCCATGCAGCCATCCTTGCTCGTTCGTTCGCGGCCCTCTCTGCCGTGAACAGGAAGCCCATCGCTTCCTTCTTCTCTTCGGGTTTCGGCTCCGGCTTCGGGGGTTCCGGAGTCGGAGTCGTCTCCTCCGGAGATCGAGGAGGAGAGATGACTGGCGGCAGTGGAGTGGTCATCTCCGCCAGTACATCAGCAACCGGAGGAGCTGTGTCCATCAACAGCTCCTCCTCTATCCTATCCAGCTCCGTTTTCGTTTTCGTCATCTGCTGAGTTTTTGACTTCTCAGCGGATGTCTTAGCGAAGTGGAAGCTGGCGGACATCGGGATAGGTATACGTGACATGATTAGAATGGGTTATTAGTTAGGAGAAGGCACCAAAAATAAAGCTCAAGAAGCGACTAAGTAGTTCAGAAGTTCGAGAACTGCTGTTTTTACCTCATTTTTCGATTTACCTTTACAGTTATTTTTCTTTATTTTCGGATCTTCTTATCTACACGTAGAGGGGATAGCGCTTAAAATTCTCGGCCGTATACAAGTTTTCCGGTTAAGATCTGATCGGGTTAAGCAGAGTTATGCCTGAAATAAGCTCAGTGAATATTATTTTTCGAATTCTAAGTACAAAGGAATCTCCGTTTGTGACGTCACGTCGTAGAGATTATCTTTGCGGTTAACGGTACTCGCACGTTGCAATGTTTTGTTTCCGTATTGCACGTGGATTTGTTTATTCCTGTCTTCTTCTTTTTGTTAGCATTCCTCGTTTGCTTATCTCCGGAGTTTCTTTGTCTCGCGGAGTTCCGATATTCCCCGTATGTTTTTAGCGGGTTTCGATTTCTTAGTACGGATATTACTTTTCGGGAGTAAATTTTTATTTTCGTCGCATTAACCTCTCGGACGTGCGGGAAGGATGTGAATTTTTGCGTTTTTTCGTACCTGGAGGTCTACCTCTTTTACGTGGGTGTAAGGGGGCCTCAGGATCGAATGTTTTGATGATCACATCGTCCGAAAATCTCACTGTTTTCTTGAGTTTTTCTTTATGTGAGGTGTTTTTCTCACTTTTTTCGACGGATTCTTCCGTTTTTGTTTCGGAATTCGTCTGTGTATTTTCGGGGTTCTCCATTTGTACCCTTCTAATTCTTTTATCGTCACTTACCAAGTACGCAGGCTTCAATCTGTCGATTGAAATTGTTCTTGGTTCGCCTGCGATGAGTATCACAAAGTTTTTCTCATCTCGTGATACTACTTTATAAGGACCGGCGTATGGTTTCTCCAGCGCAGATCTCATTTTTTCGTCTCTAACAAATACGTGTGACGTATTGGCCAAGTGTTTTGAGACGTAAATCTTGGGCTGGCCATGACGAGCTGCCTGATTTAGGAAGTTGTTGGCATCATTTCTTATATTTTGTACCATTATTTCGGGGCTAACTTCTTTCGATTTTGTGAAGAAGTCCCCTGGAAGGCGTAGCTCTTCGCCGAACGCTAATTGCGCTGCAGAGTGACCTGTATCAGTTTGTAGGGCGGATCGAAGGCCTAAGAGGATGGTAGGGAGTACTTCTACCCATCTCTTTGTATCATGTGACATGATGGAGGCTTTGAGAGCTCTATGCCATCTCTCTATCTTGCCATTGGCTTGAGGATGGTAAGCTGTGGTATGACTATGTTGAACACCAAGCTTATTTGCCAGCTCTTTAAAGAGCGAGCTCTCGAATTGGCGACCTTGGTCCGTGACTATGACTTCCGGTACGCCATACCTCGCAATCCAGGTATCGTACAACCTTGCAGCTACTGTTGGAGCTGACATCTCATGAAGAGGGATTGCTTCCGGCCATCGTGTTGCCCTGTCTATTATCGTCAACAGGTATCTGTGTCCTTGGGATGGTGGCAATGGGCCTACCAGATCCATGTGAACCGTTTTAAAACTGCTGTGTTTGCTTGAATGATTTGAGGGGCGAGCGAGTGTGTCTTCCTACTTTGGATTCTTGACAGTTCAGGCAACTGCGAGCCCATTTGTTGCAGTCAGACTTCATTCGTGGCCATACAAATCTTTCTGAAATTAGTTTAGCACTACATTTTGGCCCAGCATGTGACAGATTATGTACACTGTTGAAAGCCAACCTGCGATATTTTACCGGTAGAAATGGCCTATTCTTACCTGTACTGATGTCACATGTTAATAAAACATCAGTACCGGGAATTCTTCGCTGTCTCAATTTGAGGGTAGTATCATCGTTCGATAACAGCCCCTGCAGTTCTGCATCCTTAAGCTGTGCTTTAGCTATTTCAGCATAAGGCAATTGGACAGGAACCGAGATAGCTTCGATTCTACTCAAGGCATCAGCTGGAGTGTTAAGTTCTCCACTTATATACTGAATGTCTGTAGTCAGTTGGCCAATATAGTCCAGCTGTCGTGCTCTTCTCGGAGATGCCGGTTCTGCTTTTTGTGTGAAGGCATATGTTAGGGGTTTATGGTCAGTATACACAGAAAAACATCTACCCTCTAACTGGTGCCTGAAATGCTTCAACGCAGCAAAAATTCCGAGCAATTCCCTATCGTATGTGCTGTAATTCTTTTCGGTTTTTGAGAGCTTCCTCGAGAAGAAAGCTAGCGGTAATTTGATGTTGTTAGTGTCCAGTTGGTACAATGTTGCACCAATAGCAAAGTCTGATGCATCGGTACTTACGCATAACGGCAGACTTTCGTCTGGATGAGCCAACAGAGTTGCATTTGCCAGTGTTTCTTTGATATTTTCAAAGGCCTGTTCGGCTTCTTCGTTCCATTCGAGTGGAGTTTTATCTTTCTTTTTACTTGTCTTTATTAGTGCAAACAGCTTACTTTGTTCGGCTGCTGCATTCTTCATGCAACGTCTGTAGAAATTCACCATCCCCAAGAAACGCCTAAGTTCTGCGACATTTGAGGGCTTCGGGAAGTTCAATATTGGCTCTACCTTGGTCTTCAAGGGGGAAATGCCTTCGGTCGAGACTTTGTAGCCGAGGAAGTCAATTTCGGTCTGTGCATATAAGCTTTTGCCTACGTTGATAGTGAGTCCGGCTGCGTGTATACGCTGTACCACGGTTCTCACATTCTCCTCGTGCTGATGCTCACCGCCTTCTGAGCAAATGCAGATATCATCCAGGTATGCATATGCAAACGGCAATTCCCTAAACAGTCCATTGATAAATCGTTGGAAAGTTTGTGCTGAGTTGCGTAGTCCAAACGGCATTCGAAGGTATTCGAATAATCCAAAGGGGGTTATAACCGCTGTCTTTGGAACGTCCTGGTCGGCCATAGGAATTTGGTGGAATGCCCAGTTGATGTCTATTTTTGTGAACATCGTTTTACCCTTCATATTCGCGTTGAAGTCCATTATATTGGGGACTGGGTAGCGATCAGGAACTGTTATGGCGTTTAAGGCCCTGTAGTCGCCAACAATTCGCCACTCTCCACTTGCTTTCTTTGTCATGTGGATAGGAGAGCTCCATGAGCTTTTTGAGGGGCGACATACGCCCTCCTCAACGATGCGATTGAAGTACTCTCGTGCCGCTTTGAGTTTGTCGGGTAATAACCGTCGTGCTCTAGCATGGCAAGGCTGTCCTTTGGTTTCTATGTAGTGAACCGTGTCGTGTTTGTACGTAGGATGCCTGCGAATTGAGGGTTGTGTGACTCCAGGATAGTCTGACAGGATCCGTAAGAGTTGTCCGTCGACTTTAGTACAGCTGGATATGTTTGTGTCCAGTCTGTATGCTAGCGTTTTGCCTTCCACACTTTTATTTTCACTATTGATCAGTTTACCGTGTTTGAGGTCGATGATCAGGCCATAGTGTGCAAGAAAATCTGCACCCAGGATCGGGTTTGGGACGTCTGCAACCGTGAAGGACCACGTCATATTTTTGCTGAGTCCGATGTCTACTTTGCTTGTCTCAAGTCCGTATGCTGGAAGGTTTTGACCATTCACAGTACGGAGATAGTATTTCGGAGGAAGTACTTTTTGGGTTCTGTTTACTGGCAATATGCTCAGGTCTGCTCCTGAGTCAATTAAGTAACGTCTCCTGTTTGTCCTGTCCTTGATGAACAGGCGGCGTGAGTATTTTTCCGAGGGGTCTTCGGCCGCACAGATGGCCCCTCGTTCTAGTTTGACGCTTCCTTGTTAAAGGTTTTGCCCCACCATCTGCACCTGTTGTTACATTTGGTGGCCTCAGCGCCAAATCTATTATGGAAAAAGCAACTCTTATCATCCCAATTTCGAGACTGGGTTTTGGGAGATGTTGTTCTAGGGGGAGTTGAACTCTGACCCCTGCTTCCGGAACTAGATCTGCGGTCTCTTGACCGGGACTGACGTCCTCTGCTGCTATTATTATTGTTGTTGCCTCTACTTTTCGATCTTTGTCGCCAGCTACTATTGGGCTTTGTCGAGCTTTGGCTTTTGTTCCTCTTTACTTCCTCGGTCAACTGAGCTATTTGAGCTCTAAGTTGAGCGAGTTCCCCAGTCTCTGCAGATACTGCGCTGACCACCGGCTTTGACCTTGTGTATTCGAGCGCATTGTCTGCGGATTTCGCAAGGAAGTCCAGATCCGCGGATGTATTGATTACCGTGGAACCAACGGCGGCTAGGCACTGCACAACACTTTGTGGTAGTTGCTTACAGAATTGATTGCCTATGACAGAAGGGGCTACGATATTGTCCGCCTTCTGTCGTAACTTCGCCATGAAGATTGAGGGTTTGTCGTCCCCCATCTTCATACCACCCATCACATCGTCTATTATTTCGTTTTTTGTTTTTCCAAATACTTTTTTAATTTTCTTGACGAACCAGGCATACTTGTCCTCTTCTGTCGAAGGGGATTCCATAACGTCCGGAATGTGGCGGATTATCTGTGGGGGCATGCCTCCACAGATATGTGTATACCGCTGGTTCAGAGTTATGTTCTCTGTTCTGAACCTGCCTTCTAATAGAGTCAACCATAATTCTACCTCATTCGGTAGGAATTCCGGGATGTCTATCCTTCGTCTATAGAGATTAGGGTTCTGTCCTGGTTGCATTTGTAAAAGTTGCAAGATTTGGGCCAGGACTTCGGGTGTCAGCTGCGGCTGACTACTGCCTCCCTGTGATGGTTGCGGGTTTTCAGTTGGTGGTGGAACCATTGCTGTGTCTTTTTGTTGACAAGCGTATTCCACAGTACTTCTGCCTTCCTTACTGGTCGAAAACACTGGCTCCTGTGTTTGTAGGACAGGTGTTTTCGGGTCGGAACTTTGGCTTAAAGTCCGACCACTTCTCAACGTTTTAACTGCTAGATCTCCTTTATTTATTGCAGTTCCCAGTCGTGCTAATTCTGGGTGTTGAGGGCCTTCTTCTATGTTTGCTAAATTCAAGGAGTGTCGAGTCGAAGTCGGGGGAGTTGGGGGATGAGTCCAACCTTCTTCCTCCAGGTCTACTGTCTTGTTTCTCTTTATTTATTTATTTTAAAGAGAGGGGTATAAATTCCCACTTCAGCAGACTCTTACTTCGACGACCAAAAGGTGTCTTAGTCTGGGTAAAAAAATATTTTTTAATTTGCCGAGCAAGCGAGAATCTCGCCAGCGCTACTGCGCCAAGTTGAATTAGCGCCGAAGCGCCTAAGACTCCTCACGACGTGGCCGAAATCACGTCGGGGTCACCACTGTGGAATACCTTGTCGTGAGAGATATTCTCACCAGAAGGAAATTCTACAGAATTTAAGCGTGTTCAGCCACTTCATACGAAAGTATGGGCAAGCCAAAACCAAACCGAACACTGGCGATTTTAGAGCCGGTTCTGTGAGTTTTTATACAGGTTTTGGCGGGTGCACACAAACACACGTACGTAGTAAAATACGTACGTTGTTTAAGTACGGCCAGGTCGCATCATCCCCTACTATAGTAGGTGGCGGCTGGCCGGTTCGTGTACGAATCGTGACATTGATTGATGGATGACGTCACGATTCGTACTCGTACATTATCTGCAAGTATTCGCAGGTAATTACGATCGAACGTAATTTCGTGTGTTCGTTTAACGTCGCAAGGACGATAAGTTGCCTGCCCTATGGGGCGGCGACTGTCGTCGGGGGTCCGAGCCCCTGCACCTCATACCGATGAGTCCCCACAACCATTCTCTCAGTTTTATATTAGCCTTCCTTAGTTATGCACATATAAACATTCCACCAGAAAAATTTTTAATTTTGAAATTTTAATGTTTGATACATTACCAAGTACGTTTTTGAGGTGCTGAGTCCGAATTAGGTGTTATTATTCCATTTGACCCATTCCTCAACCACCAGTGAGGCCCAGAAGAGAGTCAATTTTGATTTTTCACATTTTATTGACTGATACATTACCAAATATGTTTTTGGAGGTTCTGCATCTGAACTTGATGTTCACTTCTCCATTTGATCGATTCTTAAACCCCCAGTGGGCCTCAAAATTAGGTTAATGTTGAGTTTTCATATTCTAATGTATGATACATCACCATGTATTTTTTTTGAGTTGCTGAGTCCGAATTTGGTGTTCATTTTTGCATTCAAACCATTCTTCAACTGCCAGTGGCCCCCTAAAAAGGGCTCAATTTTGAGTTTTCACATTTTATTGTGATACATCATAGCATACGCTTTTTGATATTCCTTTTTGTTAAATCATTATTACTATTACTATTAATATAGTCCAATATAGTAGATCTAGCAGTATTTAAAATCAATTTTAAACTTTGAATTTGTTTTCCTTGCATCTAATCGATATTTGGTTGTTGACCAATAAAGAAATTTGAATTGCTGTAATTGAGAAAAAAACAATAGGTTGAAAATCAAATTCAGTTTTGTCCAAATATTACAGTATCAACAATTATCTGTCACTTCTAGAGTAAATTCTTCTTATTGTGAATAACTTCATTTTGCACTTCATAAAAAATTATTCAAATAATTAAATTCTTGAAAAAAAAATTAAACCAATTGCGTATAGAGACATAAAATATAATAGAACTAAAATTTTGAAAACAAGTTTTCCAGGTTTTATAGTTGTAATTTTTTTACAAAGTGGAATTACAACCAACGCAGTCGCTGGCTGAAGTTTTGTTATGAAAATCAATACTGTTTGGTTCTCACTAATTAAATTGAGCAATAAATGATATTTAAATGAATGTTGATTTCATAAGTATCTATCATTAAGCCTAATATGAAATTGATTGAAATCAAATGGAAAGTGGAGACTTTTTGACAGCACATCTAAGGAATTTAAACATTCTTAACAAATAAAATCCTCTAATGTTTTGAATAAATGTAGCAAAGCTATGTATTTCAAGGTTGTCAAATCTATGTTAAATTTACTAGAAATTACGTCAGGGAAATATTTAATATGAAGGAATCTACATTGCTTCATTCAGAAATGTTTCATTATAATGTTTATAACATGTGACTTGGAAGGCATTTCTGCCAGTGACTGCGTTAGTTGTAATACCACTTTGTAAAAAAATTATTATTATAAAACCTGGAAAATTTGTTTTCAACATTTTAGTTCTGTTATGTTTTATGTCCCTACACACCGTTGGTTTCATTTTTTTTTCAAAAATTTAATTATTTCCTAATTCAATAATGTGATTTTTTTATCCAAGAATTAGCAAATATGCTTTTTTTTTATTTTTTTATTTTTTTTTTTGTAATTAACTAAACTTTTTTCTCGTTGTCACGTTTACTTTTTTTTTTCCTCGACAATTTGATAATATCTGAAGTGATGTTGAATTTTAATCACCGCTCCGCTAAAACATTCTGTTTTTTTCTCGATGAATTTCGTGTGAAGTTTTTGAGAAAAAAAGTGCTATTTTTCCTTGCCTTTTTCGAAAATTGAGCTAATTTTTACCAAACATTTGTTTTTCATTGTTTTATATTGAGGAATATACTCAGTTGACGAAGACATTGAATGGGTGATGAATGAACATTACTAAACCTCGTGCAACTCCAAACTTCAACCAGGATCTGTGTGACGTATAGAGGCTTGGTGTCCTCGGACACATAATCGTAAAACTGTAAGTTTGAGATCACAGTGGCTATTAAATTGCTCACTTGAAAATAGTGGTTTATTCTTTAGCCATATTTTTATGGCAAAAAAGTTCTGCCCACAAGTTCTAAAATCTACCTGTACTTACGTTGTAGAAGTGAAAAGTCAGTTCAATCTTAGAACGTACTTTTCGAAATTGAATTGCCTGTTAATGAGAAGCTCTAAAAGTTCAGTAGTTTTTTTTTATTGTAAACAGTATAAAGAACATAATCTGGAAAATATTATATTGTTGAGAGTAAAGTGTAATGGCTTCCGAATTCTGACTAATCTACCCCCTCCCCACGTTGTCAAAATAACCTGCAGATGATTAGCAAAATGGTTTCGATATCGATACCCATTCAAAAGAAGTGTTGAGTAAAGGAAAATTTCTGACGTAAGTCCATCTCTAAAATTTTTTTTGTTTGTGATTAAAGTATATTGAAGAAAAATTTCATCTTGTGTTGGACCACTTAAATCAGTGTTGTATTTGTAGTACCCAAGCTAAATTTAAAAGCTGTTTTGTGGCCTCTTTCTTCCTTATACATGAAAACTTTCCTTGTACGTACACGTTTCGTTGTATATCGATGGAATTATTGCGTTATCAAAAAATTTGTTCAAAATTATTGGAATGAACTTCAAACGGGTATTGAGAAGCGTTAAAATTTTCTACGTTGGCCAAATGTGAACGCTGTAGTCTAGAAAAGAGAAAAAAATTCATCGTCTGTTCGTTTTCTTTGCCTCTTATTTCTGTTCTTGTGTAATTATTTGACGTACTTTAATCATTAAAAAATTCCACGATGATTACGTTTAATTGTTTCTTTCCTTTCTATCTCCCGCCTCGACTAATTGTTTATTTTTTCATTACACGTTTAGTACCATGCATGGTGTTTTATCGAGTTCTACACTCGACCAACCTGTAGAATTCGTAGAGATAAGCAAAAAATTTCTGATGCAGTATTGTCTTAAAGTGATTAAATATTGGCCCACTGCATTTAAAAAAAATAAATAATAGACTAAAAATTCATGAAGTTTTCTTTTTTGATTTGAATGAAATTTTTGAGAATAATTCGCGGGAAGCACAACACAGACGGTTACATACAAATCTGTTCTATTTTTTCTTCAGAACTTATTTTTTATTCTTACATTTTTGCAGTAAGTTTTCAACACTGAAATCTGTTAAAATGATCTTTATACATTCAACAGAAGTTGTGACCTTTATGTTGATGGAATTTGTAACCTGCTACCACTAATTGTCGTGTATTGTATTACAGCCTTCCATCAGACTACGTAATAGAGAGCCGATAAATTTTTTAATTGATGTCTGTGTGGCGGACTTCCGACTTCAGTCGAAGAATAGTGTATTCTAGCATATTCACTGTGGTAGGCCTAGCCCTTTGTCAACCCCAAGACCACAAGCATAGCACAAATCAGCCCTATACTTAGGTTATCATCATCAACTAAGCTTGATGATGGTAAGAAAGAAGTCTGGCCTAGCCCAGTTCATCCTAGCCAGGAATCCCGTCTACCAATTTAAACCATGCACTGAGATTTTATTTAAAAAATCACCAAAGTATGCTATGTACTCGAGGAAAAGCCATTTGAGGGGAATATTTACCAACAAACATAGAGAGTTATCATTAAGATTTACACCATTGCCACGTGAAATTAAACCATAAGATTATAGAAATATATCATGTATTGGAAATAATTTACAGACGTGAAAAAATAAAATTATCTACTAGAATAAAAATCAAAGTGTTGCCTCTAAGATGGACAAATGCTAGTTAAGTGAGCAGAGAAAAAATATGAACATAATAAGGAAAAGAAATTGCTGCTTAATGAAAAAAATGAATGGGAGAATATGAAGAGAGGTTTCCAATGTGTCATGCACAGAGGCGCACGTAACGATGGTTATTATTATTATTATTATTATTATTATTATTATTATTATTATTAATTATTATTATTATTAATTATTATTATTATTATTATTATTATTATTAATTATTATTATTATTAATTATTATTATTATTAATTATTATTATTATTATTATTATTATTATTAATTATTATTAATTATTATTATTATTATTATATTATTATAACCACATAGGGTAAAATATATGTGGTGGCGTAAAAGAAGTGAAGTTTAGTTAAGAGAGAAATTAATTTGGAATGAGAAAAAATGTTGAAGCAAGAACAAACCTAAGCTAAGGTTTTATCCTCCTCACTAAGGAATTCATGGTAAATGTAATTATTATTAGGGAAATTTTAATTTGATTTTAATTTTCTAAATGGTTTGCATCTAAGATGCTTGTAATTTTTATATGGTAGGCTGTACTGTTTTGATGTCATTTTACTGTTTGGTACATATTCTAACTTGACCTATCAATATGACATCTGATTACTTTCAATTATGCTTGATGTAGGTGAGAGTAGTCCACCTAAATACATCTATTTTGATAACTGTAATAAGATGAAATTTAAAATAGTGCCCTATGCTCAAAATTATTTTTGGTGAGAAAGAACAAATATCACCATTTTGAAAGTTAGTTAGAGTTTTTATCACCTTTGCTTAGTGTATCCGTGAAATAGTCCAAACTGCTGCATACTGAATTCCTCGGAGATTACAGTAGACATTGGTTATAACGAATTCTAAAAGACTATCACATTTCTTTGGTGTAGCCAGTAGCTGGCCACATCAATCAGATTTGTGCGTCCGAGTTGTAATGGATATGTGGGCCAATAAAATTATGGTGTTTGCAAATTGATCAGTATCAGTCATCAACAATACAAATAAAGAAGGACATTAATGTTTATTCTCACTGATCATTAAAATTCAATTTTATTGTGGCTGATTAATTCACACATTGTATGTTTTAGAAACGCGAAAGGGACCAACGAAAGAATATTGGAATTTAATGGAAGAAGTGATTTGTTGTTTGAAAGAAATTAAGAAAGCATGGGTCCATGAATTTCTCTTAGCTGGTTTCATGGCTTCTCTTGGCACCAAAATCTGTTTGTAGTAGACAGATTTGTTGTACACCCTATTTTTTTCTACAAATAACATGACGTCATTAGGGCAGTTACATATTATACTAACGTAGTTGAGCGGTATCATAAACAGTGAGGAATTTTACTTTTGACGTCACAGAACAGTGGATTTTGGAAAAAGAGTTCAACTTTGCGGACAAACAATGCAATCAACCAATGAAAATTCCCAAAAACGGCAAAACCAGTGAAATTGAAACAATGTCGAATTTTTTTATTATGTCAGCTTCTGAGGGCTCAAATTATTGTTCTTAGTCTCATTTTATTCCTGAAAGTTTCCTAATTAATTTGGTATGTGTAATAAAAAGCCAAATGTTTAAAAAGAATTGGGAAGAAAAATTTTAAGATTGCCATATGCTTACCATGCTTTTATTTCGTTTGTTTGCCAACTTAGTTATATACATACTATAACACGGTAAATTTCATTATCTCTCATTAGAATTGACAACTTTATCGGCCATATAATCGTGAATTATTGTTAATTCCTTTCCCCTGTGCCTACAACCTGCCTGTGACATCATATTTTTGTTAAGGTGAGTAGAATATACCCGATTCTCCTTAATGTAGAAGTGAATTGCCAGAACCGGGCATTTTGTGTGCTGTAGCTGGTGTTTTCTATTGTATTTTTCATTTCTTACCTATTAGAATATTAGTTGTTATCGCGTTTTTTTTTTTTGTTCTAACCCTTCAGGGTGACACATATTAACCTCATTTATTTACCTCATAATAATTTTTTTCCTTATTTCCCGGGTTCCTCGGCTCCTTTTCGTCTTTTCTGTCACCCAAAGAATATGCTCTGGATTGTTTTTTTGTCCACGTAGAGTTCAGTGGTGTGTCGAAGAAGCGTATCAAATTACGTGAAGGCGAAAAAATGGACGTCATTGATTCGATAACGCGTGCAGAATTTTTCATCGTCGCAACCCGTTTTTTTTTTTTAAGAACTGATAAAACGTATTACTTAATACGTTCGGAATGTGTGCAACAATTTTTCTTTTGTGTTGGAACGGTACGAGAGAAGATCGACTTATTTGCCCATTATCTCATAATTTTGTTTTATTTTCTTTGATGACGTTGTCGAGTGGCGTTTACCACAAGTGTACAAGTATTTTGACAGCGTTATTTGCTACCTGCACCTCTGTGATACAATGCTATTTTTGATGTGCCCGTGAATTTCGATGCAGCGTAGCCGGTCACAATGACCCTTTCTGAAAGGAGTTAACACTGACAATATTATTTCGACCATTACTAATAGGTGTGGCGGTATACAACTAAAAAGCTCCGTAAAAACCAAAAAGCTGCAGTGCAGCAACCCTCGCTAGGAAATGTAGGTTTCCAGAGAAAAAATTATGAATTTTGATAGTCACTTTTAACTGTCTGAGTTTAACGCGTTAATGGTACGTTATGATTATAATGAAATGTGTTAGCTGCTGACAAAATATTAGACAATGGGAAATATAAAAGCATTTTTTCTTGAAAAAATGAAAAATAAATTAAGATGAGAAAGTATGGTACATCACCATCTAATTTAAAATAAAACCAATAAAATATAATAACGTTATGAAATAAAAAAAAGAAAATACGAGCATGTGGTTAATTTTTGTAAAAAGAAAAGGTCTTCACGCAAATTGGAAAAAAGAGAAAAAAAAGGCTTTACCGGAAGTTCCATCCGGTCGATCTGCATCAAAATTGATAGCATGCCACAATAAATTATAATAAATATTTATTTCAAATTTCGTACATATAGTTCCAAAATTCCGCATTTTACGACCAATGTAATAACAAAAATGGCGGTACCAGAAGTATCGTCCAGTCGATCCATACCAAAATTAACAGTATGCTACAATAAAATATAATAAATATTTGTTTCAAATCAAATTTCGTACATACTGTTCCAAAATTACGCATTTTGTGGTCAATATAATAAAAAATGGCGGTACGGAAGCACTGTCCGGCCAATCCACGCTAAAATTAGTAGTGTACTGCAATAAATTATGATGAATAATTCTTTCAAATTTCTTGGCTATTGATGCAAAATTGAGCATTTTATAACCAAAATAAAAACAAAAATGGTGGTACTGGAAGAACTATCCGGCCGATCCGCACCAAAATCAATAGGGTATAAATGTTCGTACCAAATTTCGTGATTATCTGATGAAAATTGTGAAATGTACCGTGGGAACAATAAATAGACATATATATACATATATATAAATTTGAGTCATTGGTGTCAAAATTTTCCGGAGGTCATGAAACGAAAAACGTACCCACCGCTAATTCTGGGGGCTAACACCACACCAACCGTAATAAGTAGATTTTCTAAAGAAAAACCTACTTAAAAACTCATTTTTACCACAGTTAGTAACTTCGTGTTGTTTGTGGAAATAATTGGAAGTGGTGATAGTTTGATTTTTTAATTTTAATCAAATTATTTCCAACATTTTCGCAATTAATTCGGTGTCTGGTTTTCCTTCAAGAAGATTTATGTGCAGCCTATTTAGAAGAAGGAAGTGAAATTATGTTTGTGGGGACTCATTGGTATGAGGTAAAGGGGCTTGGACCCCTCGACAACAGTCGCCGCCCCAAAGGCAGGCAAATAATCGTCCTTGTGACGTTAAACACACTAAATACGTTCGATCGTAATTACCTGCAAGTACATGCAGGTAATGTACAAGTACCAAATCGTGACACAATGAAACAATGTCACGATTCGTACACAAAACGGTCAGTCATCTCTTATCACGGTAGGGGATGATGCGACCTGGCCGCCCTCACAGAAGTACGTATATTCTTACGTACGTGTCTTAGTGTGCGTGTATAAAGCCGTATATAAACCACCCAAATTGGCTCTAAAATCGCCAGTGTTCGGTCTGGTTCTGGCTTACCCGTACTTATGTACAAAGTGGCTAAACACGCTTAAATTCTGTAGAATTTCCTTCTGGTGAGAATATCTCTCACGACAAGGTATTCCACAGTGGTGACCCCAACGTGATATTTGGCTATATCGTGAGGTGTCCTTAGGCGAAACACAGGAGCCAGTGTTTTTGACCAGCAAGGAAGGAAGTAGTTCTGTGGAATACGCTTGTCATCAGAAAGACACAGCAATGATCCCATCACCAACTGAAAACCCACAACCATCGCAGGGAGGTAGTAGTCAGCCACAGTTGACACCTGAAGTCTTGGCGCAGATTATGCAACTTTTGCAATTGCAGCCAGGGCAGAACCCCAATTTCTACAGACGGAGGATAGAGATCCCGGAATTTCTGCCCAATGAGGTAGACTTATGGTTGACTCTATTGGAAGGCAGGTTCAAGACCAAGAACATAACTCTGAACCAGCGGTATCTACACATCTGTGGAGGCATGCCCCCACAGATAATCCGCCACATTCCGGATATTATGGAATGCCCTTCGACAGAAGATGATAAATATGCCTGGTTCGTCAAGAAGATCAAAAATGTATTTGGAAAAACAAAGAACAAAATTATTGATGATGTGATGAGTGGTATGAAGATGGGGGATGACAAACCCTCAATCTTCATGGCAAAATTGAGGCAGAAGGCAGATAACATATTAGCCCCTTCTGTCATAGGCAATCAATTTTGCAAACAACTTCCACAAAGTGTTGTGCAATGCCTAGCCCCCGTAGGTTCGACCGTAATAAATACATTAGCAGACTTGGACTTCCTTGCAAAATCCGCAGATAATGCGCTCGAATACACCAGGTCAAAGCCCGTGGTCAGTGCAGTGTCTGCAGAGACTGGAGAACTTGCTCAACTTCGAGCCCAAATAGCTCAGTTGACCAACGAAGTAAAACAGAACAAAAGCCAAAGCTCAACAAAATCCAATAGTAGCTGGCGACAACGATCCAAATCAAGAAACAACAACAATAACAATGGCAATAGCAGAGGACGATAATCCCAGTCCAGAGACCGAAGATCAAGTTCCAACAACAGGGGTCAGAGTTCAACTCCCCCACGTACATCATCTCCCAAAAACCAGTCTCGAAATTAGGATGAGAAGAGTTGTTTCTTCCATAATAGGTTTGGTGCAGAGGCCACTAAATGCAACAATAGGTGCAAATGGTGGGGTAAAACCTACAAAAAGCAAGCGTCAAACTAGAACAAGGGGCCATCTATGCCGCCAAAGACCCCTTGGAAAAACACTCATACCACCTGTTCATAAAGGACAGGACAAACAGAAGATGGTACTTGATAGACTCAGGTGCAGACTTGAGTATATTGCCAGTAAATAAAAACCAAAAAGTACTTCCTCCGAAATACTATCTCCGTACTGTGAATGGTCAAAACCTTCCAGCTTACGGACTTGAGACCAGCAAAGTTGACATCAGACTTGAGGAAAATATGACGTGGTCCTTCACGGTTGCTGATGTTCCAAACCCGATCCTGGGTGCAGATTTCCTTGCACATTATGGCCTGATCATTGACCTCAGAAATGGCAAACTGATCAATAGTGAAACTAAAAATTGTGTGGATGGCAAAACGTATGCTTACAGGCTGGACACAAATATATCCAGCTGTACAAAAGTTGACGGACAACTCTTACAGATCCTGTCTGACTATCCTGGAGTCACTCAACCATCAATTTGCAGGCATCCTACATACAAACACGACATGGTTAACTACATTGAAACCAAAGGACAGCCTTGCCATGCTAGAGCACGAAGTTTACTGCCTGACAAACTCAAAACGGCATGGGAGTACTTTCATCGCATCATTGCAGAGGGCATATGTTGCCCCTCAAAAAGCTCATGGAGCTCCCCTATCCACATGATCAAAAAAGTAAGTGGAGAGTGGCAAATTGTTGGAGACTACAGGGCCTTAAATGCCATAACAGTTCCTGATCGTTACCCAGTCCCCAATATAATGGACTTCAACGCGAACATGAAGGGTAAAACGATGTTCACCAAAATTGACATCAACTGGGCATTCCACCAAATTCCTATGGCTGACCAGGACGTACCAAAGACAGTGGTTATAACCCCCTATGGACTATTCGAATACCTTTGAATGCCATTTGGACTTTGCAACTCAGCACAAACTTTCCAGAGATTGATCAATAGACTGTTTAGGAAATTGCCATTTGCATATGCATACTTGGATGATATCTGCATTTGCTCTGAAGGTGGTGAGCAACAGCACGAGGAGAATGTAAGAGCCGTCGTACAGTGTATACACGCTGCCGGGCTTACTATCAACGTAGGTAAAAGCTTATATGCACTGACTGAAATTGATTTCCTCAGCTACAAAATCTCAATCGAAGGCATTTCCCCCTTGAAGACCAAAGTAGAGCCAATATTGAACTTCCCGAAACCCTCAAATGTCGCTGAACTCAGGTGTTTCTTGGGGATGGTGAACTTCTATAGACGTTGCATGAAGAATGCAGCAGCCGAACGAAGTAAGCTCTTTGCACTAATAAAGACAAGTAAAAAGAAAGATAAGACTCCACTCGAATGGAATGAAGAAGCCGAACAGGCCTTTGAGAAAATCAAATATACATTGGCAAATGCTACTCTATTGGCTCATCCAGACGAAAGTCTGCCGTTATGCGTGAGTACCGATGCATCTGATTTTGCTATTGGTGCAACCCTGTACCAATTGGATAAAGACAACATGAAGTTACCTCTAGCTTTCTTCTCGAGGAAGCTCTCAAAAACAGAAAAGAACTATAGCACATACGATAGGGAATTGCTCGGAATTTTTGCTGGGTTGAAGCATTTCAGGCACCAATTAGGGGGTAGATGTTTTTCTGTGTATGCTGACCATAAACCTCAAACATATGCCTTCACACAAAAAGCAGAACCGGCATTGCCGAGAAGAGCGCGACAATTAGACTATACATTCAGTATATAAGTGGAGAACTTAACACCAGCTGATGCCTTGAGTAGAATCGAAGTTATCTTGGCTCCTGTCCATTTGCTTTATGCTGAAATAGCTAAAGCACAGCTTAAGGATGCAGAATTGCAAGAGTTGTTATCAAACGATGATACTACTCTCAAATTGAGACAGCAAAAAATTCCCGGTACTGATGTTTTATTAACATGTGACGTCAGTACAGGTAAGAATAGGCCATTTCTACCGGTAAAATATCGCAGGTTGGCTTTCAACAGTGTACATAATCTGTCACATGCTGGGCCAAAATGTAGTGCTAATATGATTTTGGCAAGGTTTGTATGGCCACGAATGAAGTCTGACTGCAACAAATGGGCTCGCAGTTGCCTGAACTGTCAAGAATCCAAAGTAGGAAGACACTCGCTTGCCCTTCAAATCCTTCAAACAAACAGAGTGGTTTAAAACAGTACATATGGACTTGGTAGGCCCATTGCCACCATCTCAAGGACACAGATACCTGTTGACGATAATAGACAGGGCAACACAATGGCCAGAAGCAATCACTCTACATGAGATGACAGCCCCTACAGTGGTTGCAAGGTTATACGATACCTGGATTGCGAGGTATGGTGTACCAGAAGTCATAATTATGGACTAAGGTTGCCAATTCGAGAGCTTGCTTTTTTAAGAGCTGTCCAATAAGCTTGGTGTTCAACACAGTCATACCATAGCTTACCATCCTCAAGCCAATGGCAAAATCGAGAGATGGCATAGAGCTCTCAAAGCCTCTATCATGTCACATGATACAAAGAGATGGGTAGAAGTACTCCCTACCATCCTCTTAGGCCTTTGATCTGCCCTACAAACTGATACAGGTCACTCTGCAGCACAACTAGCATTTGGAGAAGAGCTACGCCTTCCAGGGGACTTCTTCACACAATCGAAGGAAGTTAGCCCCAAAATCATGGTACAAAACATAAGAAATGATGCCAACAACTTCCTAAAACAGGCAGCTCGCCATGCCAGCCCAAGATTTACATCTCGAAACACTTGGCCAATACTTCACACGTATTTGTTAGAGACGAAAAAATGAGATCTGCGCTGGAGAAACCATACGCCAGTCCTTACAAAGTAGTATCACGAGATGAGAAAAACTTTGTGATACTCATTGCAGGCGAACCTCGAACAATTTCAATCGACTGATTGAAGCCTGCATACATGGTAAGTGATGATAAAAGAATAAAAAGGTTGTAGAGGGAGAACGTTGAAAATATATAGACGGATTCACCAATAAACACAGAAGAATCCGTCAAAAAATGTGAAATAAATAATTCACAACAGAAAACATCAAAAAAGTCTGTAAGATTTTTGGACGATGTTTCCACTAAAACATTCGATCCGGAGGCCCTCATAAGCCCACGAAAAAGAGGCAGTCCCCTAGGCAGTACAAAACGCAAAAATTCCCATCCTTCTCACAATTCTGAGAGGTTAATGCGAAGAAAATAAAGTTTACTCCCAAAAAAGTAATATCCGCTACGTAAGTTTAAACCCGCTAAAAAATATGCGACGAAAATTGGAACTCTGTGAGACAAAAGAAACTCCGGAGATAAGCAAACAAAGAATGCCAACCAAAAGAAAACGACAGGAATAAACAAATCCACGTGCTATATGGAAATAAACATCACAACGTGCGTTTACCGTTAAACAAAGATAATCTCAATGTTTTTACATCACAAGTGGAGATTCCTTTGTAATAAAAATTCGAAAAATATATTCTATGAGTTTATTTCAGACATAACTTTGCATAAACCAATCAGAACTTAACTGGAAAACTTGCATACGGCTGAGAATTTTAAGCGCTATCCCCTCTACTTACTGATAAGAAGATGTGAAAATAATGAAACGAAACTGTAATGGTAAATCGAAAACAGCAGTAAATTCACCCTTTTCAAAACTGCCATAGATCTTGGACATTTTCTCTGAAATAATATTTTTGGTTCCTTTTCCTCAAATAACCTATTCTAATGTCGCTGCCAATCAATACCATCCTGAAATCCGCCACCTCCCAAATCACCTGGAAAACTCCTGAGTTTTCACAAACTCAGCGGAAGAACAAGCAGAAGACGGAGCTAGATCGGATAGAGGAGCTGCTAATGGACACGGCTCCTCCAGTAGACAATGTCCTAGCGGAAATGACGACTCTGCTGCCTCCAGTAATCTCTCCTCCCTGGTCGCCGAAGGAATCAACTCCAACTCCGGAACCCCCGATGCCGGAGCCAAAACCAGAAGAAAAAAGGGAGCTGATGAGGTTCTTGTTCACAGCTGAGAGGGCTGCGAACAAAAAAGCTAAGATGGCCACCTGGATATTGGGGAATTCAAACTCCCCGATGTTAAGGAAGCCAATGTTTAAACATCCACTGCCCCCTCACTCCCGTCATCACCCCTACACCCGCTCAAAAAACGTACCACCAAGCTGTAGGGGAGAGGACAGCCGGGCAAACTACCTGGCCCAGATACACGTCCGTAGGGAATCCTATGAGTGCGTCAGGGCCGCGGTAGGTAGAGCCCTGGCAAAATGGGAGGCCAATCAAAGGCGAAAGTAAAACCCGCACATCCTCCCAGGCCTTGCGCATTTTGATCATTTTTCTGGTGCAAAAACTGGGGGAGTAGCTGTGGGAACTCATCGGTATGAGGTAAAGGGGCTCGGACCCCTCGATGACAGTTGCCGCCCCAAAGGCAGGCAAATAATCGTCCTTGTGACGTTAAACACACTAAATACGTTTGATCGTAATTACCTGCAAGTACATGCAGGTAATGTGCGAGTACCGAATTGTGACACAATGAAACAATGTCACGATCCCTACATGAACTGGTCAGCCATCTCTTATCACAGTAGGGGATGATGCGACCTGGCCCCCCTCACAGATGTACGTATATTCTTACATACGTGTCTTAGTGTGCGTGTAAATAAGCCGTATATAAACCACCCGAATCGGCTCTAAAATCGCCAGTGTTCAGTCTGGTTCTGGCTTATCCGTACTTGTGTACGAAGTGGCTGAACACGCTTAAATTCTGTAGAATTTCCTTCTGGTGAGAATATCTCTCACGACAAGGTATTCCACAATGTTCATCGTAAGGAAAGGATGGCTGCGTTTAACGTTTTATGGTGCTTTTATACTGGTTGAAAATGTTGGAAAATTTTCATCTAAAGATTTGAAGCTGTAATTAATTGATGTTCATTTTTTATCAAAATCGTCGAGGTTGACTTGTTTTCTTAGATTGTAAGTGTAAAAACTAAAATTCCAGCGTGGGAAACCAACCTCCAGCCATCAGAAAGTTAGTTGTGCGTTCGTTTCTGTGATGAGCTAAATTGGTTTTCATCGTGCAGTCTTAGCCTTGGTCTTACACTTTCTTTTATACCAAACCCAGACTAATACCATTCTTGCAGTAATTAGACCATAACCCACTGTGCAAAGCCAAGATCAAAGGCAAAACTTGAGAGAAAAATAAACCGTGCGAAATATTGAATGGTTGATTTTTCTCCTTGTTTGATCTTTTATCTGTTTTTGGGCCAAGTTGAAATACTTGGATATTACGAAATGATTTGAAAGGTTTGTACGTTAGATTTGGCCATTCGTAATGGTAAAAGTTTTTTGAAACTAATACCAAGACTTGACTGTGCTTCATCAAGATCACTGCGAAAGTATCGATGCAAGATCAATACCGACCTTAAAGATGCGATATTAAGACCATGACTTGATGTGCAAGGCCAAGAACGTCGCAATTTTACTTTCTCTCATCGCTTATTTGTTCTTGTTCAGGAGATAATGTCGGAGAGAGGACAAAGTGATGAATTATGTGTAAATACACGCGTTTAGAATGAATCAGATCACTGCTATTTTGTTGGTATTTGAGGAATATATCTCATTCTTCTTTTCTCTTCAAAATAATCTCTGCCTAAGTCGCAAGCGTTATTGTGCTATTAAATGCCGCCGCATTTGTTGGAAGCTATGAAAAATGTGTTACATATTATATGGGATAGAAATATTTAATGTCCAATTAATTTCGTTTTTATTATGGCCAAAGTGTATGACGTTGAAATCCTGAAAAATCTGTAAAGAAGCTTGAAATATGTATAAATCATATTTAGCGAGTTATTTTCATAATATTATTTCAATCTGGATTTTCCAAAACGTGAAGTGATATTAATTTTTTCCCATAAAATTGAATTGGTTTTCAAGTGTCTAAATGCACTTGGTGCTGGTAATGAAATTTTTTGGAAATTATAAATTTTTTCTACGACCACAAAATCCTCTAAGTACTAAGCAAGAATTCACCTGGGTCGTATATGAGATACATCCCCCATAATTTTTAAAACTTTTTTGAAAATGTGAGAATTAGTTGTTTATTTTTCTCTCTAAAACTCTTTTCCAATTACGTCAGTGACCCGTGAATGTAACCATTTTTTTTGGCCGAAAAAATTCCTGAGAAAACCTTTGTAAGTTGAACTTTTATAAAGCTGTTGGTTGCTAATTTTCTGAAGAAAATCTCATAGGCTGTTTTTGTTATTTCCGCCCTTCCTCTTTGGCATTTTTAAATCCGCCCAATTTTTACCTTCGTTAACGGAACTGAGCATGCCTATGACCTTTATAGCGTTCTTACGAACGTTATTTTCGTTATCTAATCGTATTTTTAGCCACGTACTTTTCTTTTCACGAATGTACCAGTGTAAATAATTCGGGCTAAATGAAATATTTCTTCCCCGTACCTATGATCTAGAGAGAAGACTGATTTAAAAATAATTTGGCCCGACGTTTGAAAATATCAGAGAACATTTTAGTATTATTAATTTAATGCAGTTATTATTTCTTTTCATTTCGAACCTACAATTTGAGAATGCCATTTTAAGTGGCATGCGTGTGTAAAAATTAATCACCAAAATTACAAATTTAGTGATTAAAACTATTTAAAAACCATAGCTCATGTTTATTATGAAACACAAAAAAACAACAAGAAAGTAGAAACACTCACGAATATTCTACAATTGCTCCTAATTTCCTTATATAATCTTGAATTGGCAGAGACCAACGTCGTTAAATGGATTTCTAGGTAAAAGAAGAACAGAGATGTGTGGGTATATTTTCATCTTCTTTCTGGGACCATGAGGCAATGGATAGCTGCACTTGCACTATACTGTAGTGTGGGTAAATACAGATCTTAAAACCCACTGCAGTGTTTGATGAAATTCTGACCTCCGTCAATATCATTCTCAGTGAATAACTAAGCGTTTGTATGTGGCTTTGATAGTCTACTTCAGATGTTCTCGCATAGAATATTTTTATGATTTCTTCACCTTCTTCTCCTCTACTGATGTAAATTTCCTTCTATTCGTAATGAATGTATACATGTCATGAGTGAATGGCAGGTCTTGTTTAACTTGCTCCTCAACGAATGCTCTTATATAAATCGAAGCATTTTCAAGCAAAAAGGACACGATTTATCACAGAGAGGTGGCAAAAACTTTTCTGTAAATGTTGGTTGGTTAACCCGTTGAAAAGATCTTAACAAATCAATTTGTTTCAGGTGAATTAAATTTTTTCAAATTCTCTTGTTTTTTCTTTCTTTTTTGCTTCCGCTTAATCCAGACAAATCTCTGTTGGTCGAATTTGTCCCTGTAAAGGTGTAACCACTATATTTAAAAAAAGTTTTTGTGACAAGCCGACTTTCTGTTTTTAAACGTCGAAGGTCTCGGAATCCGTAGACTGTGATTAATAAAGTATTAAAATTTTATAACGCTTGGGCTTACTTTTATTAAATTGGAACTTTTAAAGTTGTAATAGAACTACTATCTAAGTTTCAAATGTCAAACAACAAATTAATTTTTTGATTGAATTTAATTCAGTCGATACTAGTAGTTTTCAGGTTTCTGCGTGATGGTCAGTGTCAACGTTATAAAATTCAAATTCTTCATTAATTTATTGCAGTCTTGAGGATTGTAATACGTGCAGTATTTCAAAATAGAAACTGGAAAGTAGGTCTTTCACAAAAACTTGTTTCAAACGATTTAGTTCAATTTTAATCCTCCCAAAAGATAAATTACTCTGAAATGATTTTTATTTTATCATAAATGGAAACAGTGTTTGGTTTTGGTAACTTCCAACGACGTGCCAAGTGAGTGTGGTGTCACCAATTTTTATTGGCTCTTAATAAGTGGAAGAAAAAATCATTTGCGATTATCGTATTTGCAAATCTGCGAATATAAAATTCACTTTTGGTTTTACCAACGATTCAAACCCATGGGAGAAGCGGAGGATTTGCATAATTATTACACAAGGGAGCACACTGATGGTGACCTTCATTTTAAAAGGTACACGCGATGTAATTGCAGCGCTCGTGTAATTTACCGTCGTTCTAATTAGTCGAAACATTCACGAAACTCGTTTTTGCGATATGAAAACTTTTAACATTTTATGGCTCGTAAGGTCGTTACTCAAACTATCGATGCTTGCTTGCAGTTTTTTGCAAGCTGAAGGCGAAAGTTATCAATTTTTATGATCTCACTTTTTTGTGTCATTATGCTTCTTCTTTTCGTTCCGTCCTAGAATAATTATTTTCGATTTGAATATGTCATGCATTTACACCATTTATTTATTTATTCAATTTTTTCTTTCTAGTAGGCTATGTTTAGAATTTTTATTATTATTTTGGTTGTAAGTTTGCTGTTATTCTGATGGAGTTGTTTTTGTTTTTGTTTTTTTATTTATCTTCAGTATGCAGTAACTCGTTAGCACAAGGTGGATTCTTTTGCAAGGATAATAATTACTACTGCAAAGACGATTACCAGCGGTTGTTCGGTACAAAATGTATCGTATGTCGCGAATTTGTCGAAGGAGAAGTGGTTACCGCTTTAGGCAACACCTACCATCAGAAATGCTTCAAATGTGCTCGATGCAGGTACGTCCTATCAATCACTTATGTTTGTGAAATGTAATTTCTTAATGTACGAACCTCCCCTGTACTTAGGTGGATGCGTAGCGAGTTTAACACGTGGGAAGTAATGAATTTTATTAACCCAAGCTCCAGCCTTGACACTTGCGAATAGAGAAAAACGATGAAGATGTAACAGAAAATTTAATACTTTAAAGTAGTTGAGATGTGATATTATGTAACTAGACGATGTTCTGTGAGAAATGTCGATTACAATTGAAGATAATTTTCAGCTTGAATAGATGGCCAATATCGAAAAGTTACGATATCGATGTTCAAAAACTATCGATAATCTCCAGTCTTCATTGCCTTCGCTTAAAAACCTACAAAAAATAAATAAAAAACACTCAAAAAAAAGCTAAAAACAAGTCATTTGGTATGTTACAAGATAAGAAAAAAAAAAATCTGCACCATTCAGACTTTGTAAGAACGAGAGGGGGTATTGAAAATTAATAAAAATTAAAAAAAAATCAAGTGTTTGTTTCGCTTTCTTTCAGTTTTGTATTCGCTCCTTAAACAAGAAACTACGTTGCCACTTCCACTTTATTTTTCATTATTATTTTCTCCCTCCATTTCTTTTACTGTTGTTATCTACCTCTTTTTTGCTAAAACATCGTTTAAAATCAGGTGATGAACACTTTCATGAATCGACTCAAGGAGCATTTTGAACGTTAAACATTTTCAATGCTAAAAAAAAAGAAAAATGTGAACATTTGGTAAATTTGATTGGTTAAATTAGCGTGTAAGTTATTGAAGAAGAAAAAAAAATTGAAAGAAATTCGAAAACTATCTATAGAACTTGATGATATCGATAGTTTTCAATAATGCGCCACATCTATTAACTTCATATTTCAAACCAGATTGATTATTCGGAAACAAAATATTTCGTTTGAAGAAGTTTTATTTTAATTTTAACGGTATAGTAAACGAATTATGAATTTTTTCTTCATATTACTTGGAATAATCTGTTTTTGTATTAAAATAATATGCAAAAGCTATTTTTCTTTTACTTGAAGTAAAATTTCTTGGGTCGTAATTGAGATACAGTGACGTATGAGGACGTAAGGCATTATCGAACGATCTCTCATTTACATGATCTAGTCCACTATGACCAAAGTTACAGACGAACAAAAGGATTGAGGTTTTCTGATGTTTTTCGCCTCTCATTGAAATTGGAATTTTTAGGGACGTAGTTGAGCTGCAGTCAGTTACGTAGATCTATATGACACTTAAAAGCGTTACGATTTATAAAATGAGCTCTTATTTGAGTATTTTATCCATGTGGACTTAAGTTACAGCGGAACATGTATCACGAAATTTTAATTTAATTCACTTTCTACTGAAAAATTGGAACATCATGAAACCCAATTGAGCTGCAATGACGTATAAGGGATTGAAACCATTGAATTTTTATCCATTATCAAATGAACCCTCATTTGCTAGCTTCAGTCCCCTGGAACCAAAGTTACGGTGAAATGTAGGAGATGACACTTAATTTTATTCACCTTTCATTCAAACTGAATAGTCTTGTGACTTAATTAAGTAACAATGACGTATAATAGTTTGAAACGCTTGGGATATGAGCCCTCATATACCGAATTCTGTTAATTTGAACTTCAGTTTTGATTGATCAACCTGCAAGTTTGGAAAGGCCACGAAAAGAAGGGAAGTTCCATAAAAGTGAATCGTACTATCAATTGTACCAGAAAAAGTATCTGTTGGACAATTTGTTGCCACATTGACTGTGTACTTTTCTCCAAAAAAATTATGTAATTTCGATACATTGGCTTTCAGCGTGAAGATCAAGGAAGCTTAAGGCCAGACATTGAATCAGTTTGGCATTTATTTCTTAGAACTTGTATTCAGTCATGGACAGTTCTCAGCTGAAACCATCATCACTGATCAATGATCGTGACTGTCAAATTTGACAGCTGTAAATCATCTAATACCTCTCTTGACTGCTAAAAAAATTAAGTTGTATCCATAGTGTATTCATAAAATTGTCATTGGAACAGTGGTGAAAGATATTACATTTAAAAAAGGAAACGGCTCAGCGGCTAGATTTTGTTAAAAGCAAATGAAAAACCGTTTTAACATTAGGTTTTGTTATTATTTATGAAAAAAATTTATGTTTGGACCTTGGCGTTGCAGTTCTACTGGTTTACCAGGAGAATAAATACGTTTAAGAATAAAGAAACATTCCGAAATCCGCTAGAAGACTGACTTATTTCAAAGTTGTGAAATCTGTCTCCTATTATAGAAAAGTTTGTGTCCAACTTTAACTTGAACCTATGATATATGAGCCTTACCATTTCTGCCTCGTGACTGATTCATTACATACAATCATTTCAGAACCTCGATTTTTGAGACGCCTCTGCCTTTCTAGTTGTCATTTTAATTCGACCTGCAATCTTCCATCTTCGAGTAAAATCTAATATTTTCATACGATTTTTGCCATTTTGGTATTTGAAATTCTACGCCAAGATATGGTATTCATAGGTATAACGTATAATCATTTATTTTATCATCGAGATAGCCGATTATACACCTTGTACAAAGTAATTGTCTAGTGTCGAGATTACTGTCTAAAAAAAAATTATTCCTTTGTAAGCAAGTCTGAAGATATTATTTACTTAAACTGTATGTAAATGTTGGCGTTTGTGATGTGCGTTGTTAACATTTCACCTTCACTCTTTTTGAAATTCATACGATAAATTTTTATTATACTCGATACGGTGGTGTTACACTTTTACTATTTTCGTTTCTTCGCTACTATGTACTTTGAATTGTTTTCTGTGATTTGGTCTTTAATTCATTTTTAGTAGATCTTCATCTGAAAATTTCTTCTGTTTTGTTGAATTTCTGAGGGTTAAGAGTGAAGTTCGATTAGGCTGCATTCGTGTATTCAGTCTCGATTTTAGCTCGCATTTTAAGTTTCGAAAGTGATATTTTATGCCCGAAAAACAGGTTTCGCCACAAATTGAAATTTTGACGGTTTGTGTCCCTTCTCTGTGTTGTCATCTAATTGTGTTCAGGGTGTGAATTTTATGAGGATGAGTGGTTATTAGTGCATTATTCGATGGTTTTAGACTTCCGTATTTTTGCCTCAATCGGTTGCTGGATTCAATCCTTCCATTTTACTGATGGACTTACTCAGAAAAGTGAAAGGTAAAAACCCATATCTGTCACGAGTGTTTTTATCTCTTCTGCTGTGTCAAATTGTTAGCACAGACGAGTGAAGTCACTATTTTTGTATTTGGTTATAGAAATAAAAGTATCTCCTTTTTAGCCTTTTTTTCCCTTCCCGGTGTTATATGTTTAGATTTTTTGAATAACTTAAATATAATTAATTTCATACTCTTGACTCGTCATGTATTCTATTTAAATATGTGTTAGACAAACCGAGTGGAGCTAATTTCCAATGAGCTTCGACACCGTATATAATACATGGAATTTCGTCCTTTTTCCGAATTTTGAAAATAAAATTCTTATTTTTTTCCTGCTTCTTCGTAATAAAGCATATGAAAATTAACAAAAATCTACGAACTTGACCTGAATTATCCAGGAATGAGCCTGAGATTTAAGATACCTCTGCTGATAACTACTGAACAGTGAATATTGATAAGCTGTTTATAATTGATTTACGGATATCGAGGAAGAGCAATTCTTGAACCACATGCGAGACGTGGAGGATCAGTAACAAGATTTTCCCAAGAAAGGGGTTGGTGGTCAGATATAAATTGTAGTTTGCACTTGAATTATTTCACATTCCCTCCAGTGTACTCTCGTACGGGTATTCCCTTCTCCTTCTCCATCGCAACTGTTTCCTCAAAAATATTCAGTCTTAGCGTGAACCCATATTTTCATATTATTTTGGCCATGGTGAGCCGGAACCTAACCCCCCGTGTGGCTACCGGTCCTGAAGACAGTTGGTATCATTCAGTTTGATTTGAAGAAAAAAAGATAATCACGACAGTGTTTCGCTGTCTTCTTATGCTTATGGAGTATAACAACGAACATTCATATAGGTACTGACTTGAATGAACAAAATGTAATGAAAATGAGCGAGTGAGAAGAGCGATTAATTTTCGCCAAAATTAAAAGAGAATTAGGAATTAATCCTTTTTGCTTATTATAGTCAGGATCGCTAGTCATTTGAATCACGAGGCACGATCTGCGTGACCTGTATTCATATTTGTGTTCTGCGTTCTGTTCTTGCAACAAGAAAAAAAGAATCAAAAGAGCTGATAACCAGTATATGGAGAATAGATTTTTGAAAAGAGCAATAGCGGCGAGAATATATAATATTTATCAGAGAAATAATTTTGCTCATTGCTATTCATTAATAATTTCAAAGTTTTTGTTTTTTTATTTTTTCAATAGTTTGTCATAATATTTTTTCGGTTACAACCCACGAAAGAGTTCGACTTTGTACCATATATCATTTCCTGTTATTAATGAACAATTTATTACGATCAACCTTTCTTTATTCTTCACCCTTTTTTGACTCGCATATTTTTTTTTATTTTTTTTTATTTTTTGTTTATTCGTAGGCAAACATTTCCTGGAGGCGAAAAAGTTACGTACACCGGTAAAGAAGTGTTATGTGCAAAATGTTCTCATATTCCTGTCAAAGATTCAGATTCTCGATCGCAAGCCAGTCCAACGTCTGTTAACGGCACTCTTACAGGTACGAAAAAACCTACGATTTTTTTCTTGCGTTATCGATTTTTAAATCGGTTTTCTTTGTTAAGAAAATCCAGGTACTTTATAAATATTATATTTTCTTAATTTCTCGTTTGATTTATTTGCCAGTAAAATCTGTAGGAATTCCTTGCACATACACGAGTAGTGTTGTTATTTTATATAATTACCATCGCTTTATGGCAATTCGTCAGATGTTATTTTTATTTCTACCCTTCCGGCTCCGTCTTATTTAAGAAAAAATGCAAAAAAATTTCTTCATAAAAACGCCTATATAAAACGATATGACAGTTAAACTATACACATCAGTCATCGTAACATCATCATCGGCGACCTCCGAGTATCGTTTGTTTTTCATATTTCTTCCGAATTAACGCTAATTAGCCAATGATATGCGCATTTTGAAATCTCCTGTCTTTGTGTAACTATTTTTGATGAACGTTTGTCAAGGCTTACGTATTACATAGTTGCCATAAAAATTCGTTTAAATTACCAAAGCGGACCGATCAAATTGAAACCGATCTTCTAGGATCGCGAGTTCGGATTAAGTAGGAGAGGTGTCATTCTTTCACCTACTCATTGAGAATGTGCTGAACCATTCATACGTTTCTGTTTGCCCCTTTTGATTTCGTTTTCTCGAATTTTCGGATTTTCAAATTTTGTAGCCCCTCCAATTTTGACTTGACTGTGTGTTCTGAGTTGATAATTTTTCCCCAATTTTTATTTTACGATAACAGTCCAAATACAAATATGAGTAACCGATTTTGGCTTAATTATTTATGAACTAAATCAGTGACATGTTTTCGATAGAATCGTAGTCGCCCTGTTGTATCTTATCGAGCATCTAATCAAATAATTTGGGGTTCTTCTTTATTTAGTCTTTCTTCCTAGGATCTGGCCTGCTATTTTTCTCATGTTCACCACCTCCGGTGTTCATTTCGAAAAATTTATGTGGACCTACTTTACGTGCGTATGACACTTTACCGCTTTACTTATATCTCTCTGGCATTTATTCCGAAATTTTTGAATCACCTCGTTCCACAGTCTCAAATTGGCTTCAGATAGTTTAGATGTTTTGTTTCGCATTCTTAACGTCCATTCCTTGCTGACATCTATAAGAAGTTGAATTGTTATTGAGACACCTTATATCAAAATAATTAATTACTGGTCAGCTGCTTAGTATATTACCTCGTGTCTCTGCACTGATGAATGTGTGGGATTCTCCCTTCAGGTGAGCATAAGGTAAACCTTTGCAGCTTTAGAGAATTCGCACATTAAAGTATTACTTGTTGTTTCACTGGTTATATTGCTATACTGAAAGTTTGAGAAAAAATTTAAATATTAAAAAATCGAAATTATCGTCTAGCTCTTGTTCAATAAGAATAAATATTTTTTTTTTGTTTTCTCTTCCTTGGTTATGAAATAAGAATTTTATGACGAAATTTGTAACTCTTCAAAACATAAATAATCCAGGCTTATTAGTCCTTGAAGAGTATTTGATTCGTATTTTTTTATTGAATTACGCTTGTGTCTCGCGAACCACACAAACTTAATTTCTTTTTCAAAATTAACCCTATTGTTTGATTTTCATACAGATCATTGATGTTATTGGTAGGCCGAAACTATCTGTGAACTTGAATGAAAGAATTTTATTCCCGTACTGTCGGTGAATTTTGCTCGTATACCTTCCATTCGGTTCTTCTTTCATTCCTTCCTTCCATTTTCCTTGAAAATATTGTACAGGATGACAGGATGTTCTTGGTTATTTGGGAAACTTTTTTTACCCTCTTTGATGTATACGGGGGTCCTAGGGGTTTGGACCCTCCCTTAGCAAAGAAAAAAAGACTCGACCTCTACAAATTGTGTTTTTTTGTCGACTCTAGTGATTTTTTGTTTGAGAGGTGGTCAGAAGAGACCACTGCGAATATGTGGACCCTACATTTATGACGGACCTATCTACGCCCTTGATGTATAAAAACATCTTTGTATTGTGTAATACACGGAGACTTTTCTACTTAATCGAAATCTTGTATAAAAACTTAACAATATTCGAATAAGAAGAGGATTCAGCGTTCGCAAACTTTGCTGCATTTCTTCTGAACCTTTTTTATTTATATTCAAATCATGTTCCAGTTTTAATCATGTGATCTTTGTCTTCCGTTTCAAAAATTTTTCATCGATGATTCAATTAATTTATTTTCTCTTCTCGTAAAATGTAACTATTCTCCAACTTGTTTTTTTTTTTTTTTTTGTGCCACGGGCCATGTTAATCGCTGTAGGTCAAATATCTTGATGGGGATTAGGTCATCAAGTAGCCGTCGGCTGAGTCGGCATTCATCTGTCGTAAATTCAATCAAGGATCGAGGCATTAATTCTGTACTCGATGATTTATATGGTCGAGCTTCAGTTCAACTTTGTTATTCTTGTATGGTTAGTCGTAGAAATTTGTTTTTTCATAATGGTGATAAGACACCGCCATGTGAGAGTAGGAAAAGTACCCTCACGGTGGATTTTCTGGAACTTGTAGAGAAAATAAGTCCTCATCGTCATATATATATTTATACGGTAAGGTCACATCCTATTTCTCCCTTTTGCGTCGCAGTGGATGGACGCATTTTTATGAAAAAGGTAGTAATCGAAAGAGCTTCGAGCGTAGAATGCGTGGAGGCGATGATATTTTCCAAAATTCAATTGGAGAGTGAAAATTTAGAGAAAAAAAAAAGTAAATGTGGGCCCAGACTAATGGCGTCTGAGCAGATGGACAAATATGGCACTCGCAGTACATTTATCTTTTTATGTACGATTCCGTGTGAATACTATTCGCACGGGCACAGCTAGTTGAATGTATTTCTCGATAATTTCAGCTCGCTTCATTGGTTGGTTTTTTATCGAAAAATTTTTTTGCTTGATATATTTTTCTCATTAGTTTTTTTTTTTAAATTCGACGTTGATCAGGGTTTGCGTGTTGAGAAAAATTTACCAATTATTTCGAGGATAAGTTTGGAGTCTGGAGTAATCATAATAGGATGGCATTATCTGTTTGGAGGAAAGAGTATATTTCATAGGCATTTAATTGTGATCGACAGGAGGACGCTTGATGAGCTATAAAAATTTTTTATACAAGACAAGAATTTGCAAAAATTTTAATATGTGGTCTGTTTATAAAAATATTGCCCATAAATAAATAAAAATAGTTGCAAAAATTTTTCTTGATTAAAAAATTAACAAAATTTTTTTGGTTTTGTGAACATGGAAAAAATAATTTTTACGGTTATATTCGTGCACTAATTTTGACCGAGTAACCAGCCATTGTATGTAGGTACTTGTATCAGCGACCAGTTTAGTTTGTATATTTTCATGTATTCGTGTGCTCGTCGGCGTTGTTTTTCAAACGAAAAATTCGACTATCACCATTCATAATGTTCGTAATTTAAAACAATTCTATGTAATTTGTGTAGATTGTGCCGGATGTCGCGAAGATTTAAAAGAAGGTCAAGCGTTAATTGCGCTGGATCGTCAGTGGCACGTATGGTGTTTCAAATGCCACACTTGCAGTGCTGTACTGCACGGAGAGTACATGGGAAAGTTAGTATATATGGACTTAATTTACTTTTATTAACTGCATCGTGTTATGTGGGTGCATGTAAACGACGAGATGGATCTTTGCCTCGTTATTTCTAACATCTCGTTTAATGCCTCTCAACATGTAACAAATTGTAACCTGCTCTTATATTTGTTACACCCTGATCAAGTTCAGATCGGAAGTACCATTTTTTTAAAGTGGCCTTCGTTGGTCATCCTAATGCAATCAATAGCGTAGATGTTATTGTGTGCTCAGTTAGTTGCATAGGCGGATCTCGAATGGAGGGCTTGGTATTTTTACCAGTACTGACTCCTTCTTCTTTTTGATGATGATACCTATTATACAACCATGCGTCTATGTGGAATGAAAGAAAGCGAAAGGCTATGGCTGAATAATTTCAGAACCAGAACTGTCTGATTGGTACAACATGTAAAAATTTTTTATTGAAATGTTAGTTGAAGCATCAAAAAATTCTCTCTCAGCAAGTTCCGCTAGAAAAGCAAGACTTCAGAGTTCATTAACGTTTCAAAAATTTAGCGGAGAAAGGTTTACTAAAATAATCACTTATCCAAAATACTTGCTGAAATTTTTGATGTGAAATAAAAAAGTATCTGGGTCGAAGTTATAAATCTGCCCTATGTTATAGAAAAAGAGGTTTTAAAAAGCAGTCGGAATTATTGCAGAAGTAAAAAAAATGAAGACAGTACTCTTTCTGCGTGGTTGTTTTATGCGGATGGCTATGAATTTCTGTTTGTGGATATTGAGACCATTTAGACAATGTTCCATTATTAATAGGAGGAAGCCCATCTGAAAACGGATAGTTTAGTCCGTCAGATATTTTCAAATGTCAATCAGTGAAAATTTTTGTGCCTTTGTTAGAATTGAACGGGTCAAGAATACGTCTTAATTGTCTGGTAATATTAAATATGCATTATGAAATACTTTTAAAAGCTGATGAAATTCTTTAAGAAAGCTGTAAAAATTTTACTATTATAAGTTGTGTAATTTTTATTAAATTTGATTTTATACAGCGAAGAATAGTGTACGTGATATTGGAGTGGTTGGGTTAAAAAGCGGTACCCTTTCCTCCTTCAGCCATGTCTTACTTATTAGTTTCAATCATATCCGATCAGCATTCAGCTTTTGAGGGTTTATTATTTGTCCAGAATTTTTCATTGTCGATATTTTGTTGCAGAGACGGAGTTCCGTATTGTGAAAAAGATTATCAAAAGCTATTCGGTGTAAAGTGCGCTTATTGTTCACGATTCATCTCCGGCAAAGTTTTGCAAGTAAGTATTTTCTAGCGATTGCGTAATTCGTAGCTACGTGTTATTCGTGGGGAAAAAGACTCAAAAATTTATGTACCAAATTTGGTTTACCTTCATTTGTCATCTCACTACTTTTCAGCCAAAACAACAATTATTCTTAGTAAGGTAATTGTAAATGTGAAAAATAGGCTTCTCTTTTGGGCCAATTTGGTTTTTCGTAGTTTTTTAAAATTCCAAATAGTTGAATTAATTATTTCTTTTGTGCAAGATTAACCACTACATTATCTTGATATAAGCCCACAACACTCAACTGATACAAAACTTATGTGAACATCTACTTCTACTTCCAGTTTTCCCAACCACTCTCACACTGTACCATTCAGTGAATCAATCTCTTTCTATCCTCCTTTGAAAGCTTAGAGTAGACATTCATTTAGCCCACAATCGCATCGTGTCTTGTCCCCTATTTTATCATCATTTCCCACCTTTGTCCATGTTCTGTTCTAAATCTATTCAGTATCACTCGTACTCCTCTTGGCAAATCAAAACCAGCCGATGTGTCATTCGTGTCATTTATGAATCTGCTATTTGAGCCTTTTATTTTATGAAACTGCTATTCTTGTCATTTTTGATTTTCTTTTTGTCCGTTCTATTTTCTCCCCACTCCCATTTTCAAGCTTAAGCTATGTCGAAATTTGGCGAAATGAGCTTTGCTGTAGTTACTGTATTGATTTTCTTTATCGCAGTATTTCTAAATTTCAGTATGTTTATGTATTGGCTAGATCTTTCACCCCTTATGTTGTGTCTATTCCTTTGCCGCTGTAGGTTATTCAGAAATCTCATAACTACCGTAAGTTAGTTTTTGTGGAAGTCCTCGCTATTTGAGGGTCGTTGTCCATTTTCTGAATCAATAATAAAGAATGACGTCTTCCTACAACATTTGAGTTTATTTTCGTTCATTTTTTCTTTCTTCTTTTCTTACGGAGAGGGAGGTTTGGACTTGAACATCTTAAACTCTCATCCATTACAGGTATCATTAATTGGTCCCTAAATCATCGGACGATGAGAACAGGAAGTGTGTTTACCAAATGTTTCAAAAATGGCTCGTATGTTTTTCAAACAACTTTCATAATCAGTAATTTTTCTTCCATTCCCTGTAGACTTTGCTAATCGATTTGCTTCCAAATTAAGAGAAGTAGAACTGATGCTGAGTCCCTGAAGTTTCAAACTCGCAATCCACCTGCGTATTAGAGCCTAGAGGGTGTTCATTTATCATCAGACTTGTTCGTCGGAATTTTATCAAGAAAATTTTGGCAATAAAAAAAGTTGATAGTTTATAATTAGTTGCTGCCCAAGTGTGTCAAAGTGGAAAATTTGAAATTATCGGCTTAAGTGCTGGTTTTGCCAAATAGTCTAACCAACGATAAGAGGAGTTTAACCTAATTTTACCGTGCATCTTATCATTAAATCTAGTTTATCTCCCAGTTTAAAGTTGGTGGTGATGTTGCAACCGGCAACTGTCGTGCTCTATGCGCGCTTACCTTGCGCAGGAACAATATAAACCGTGTATAAAGCTTGGAGCATTAGATTTTTTTTGCGCCTCATCTATATTAAGGGTAACAAAACGACGTAGGAATACAAAAATTGTGAATTTAAAAAGTATAGAATTGAATTTGAAAGTGATTAATTGGCTGGTATTAAATAATTGAATTCTTTTCTGTTACTTTTAGTGTGAAAATATGATTTTTAATTTTTGTTTTGTTTTTCACGTATTCCTTTCCATTTATGGCAAATCGTTTTAAAAGATATTTATTTTTGCTTGGACAAAGTCCCCAGAAATTATTGAAATTCTGAGCTCAGTTCATTGTTGCTCGTTAAGTCTTGTTCTGCGGACTCGAATTTAATAAAATTTTTTTACTTTCTGTTCTATAATATCATACACTGTTGAATATACCAACTTTTCTTGGCGGCTACTTTCAGATTAGAATCTTAGTTTTCATGGCTCTTATTCATTTAACCTGGACCTTATAATAATGATTCTTTATACGAAGTAATTTATTTTCTAGTCGAGATTGAAAATATTCCGTTAGTTTCGAAAATGTTTTCGGGGTGGTCAATGCATAAACGGAATAATTTATCAGAATTCTTTCGTTTTATGCCGAAGGAAAATTATTTTTTTTTTTTTAAACTTCTTCCGATTGTAAAGACAAGACGCTGGGACAGTCGGTGCGTGGAAAATGGTTAAACGAGCGATTTGATTCTGCGATAAATTTTATTACTTCAAAAGGTCGAAGACTATTTATGAGAAAAAAGTGATTGAAATATCGGCTCGATTTTGCGTGAAGCCTTAAATGTAAATGTAGATGAAATTTTTTATTTTTTAATTTTACGTTATTTTTTTCTTGGAGTCGGTCGATGTTTTTTCCTCACATGTTCAGTGGAATTAATTTCGAAAATTATTAATGTTTGAGTGTCAACTGCATTTGGCTTCAAATCTTGTAATTGAATTAGGATTGTTGTGTGGGGTTCAAGAGTGTTGGAAAATTTTAGAAGTATTAGAGGCCCAGGCTCCTATTGAATTGTTTATTAACTGTTGTTCGGCCTACGTATTAGCTGTTATTATTGAATCCACCTTGGTGTCTTCTAGCTTGTAATTTCATTTTCATTGTTTTGTGTACAAACTTTCTGTTGAATTTCCCTTCTGCTGGCCTTTTCAAATTATGACTCGCTATAATTTCACGAGTAGAAAAAATACAGTTGTCGCTTTGATGCAAGAATCAATATCATATAGGTTAAACACAATAATGCTGGTATTCGCTTATGTTTTCGTGGATGAATTAGAAATTAAATGAATGAAAATTTCATGAAATCTTATTATATCAGGTATTAAAATTATCAAAGTCGTGGAAATAGTAACGTGTGAGGTAAAAATTTGCTGAGAAAGAGAGGAGAGTGCAAAGAAAGGGAAATGCGAGGAAGTAAAAGACAAAAATTGTTATTAAATCAGTGGAAATTTTGTTAAGAATGAAAGAAAAAAGAAAATGGAATTTGTGTTGAAAAAAACAAGATGAGAGTGCGCAAAAAATTATCTATACTGCATAAACATGATTAACTGCCTAAACATGAATATTAGACTTGAAAAATAAGTTGAAAAATTTAATTTAAGGGGTTTGGAATGAAGGAAGAAATAAATGACACGAGTAATGAGGGGTGAAGAAAAAAGAAAGAAAAATTGGAGTATCTGAGAGAAAGAACGAGTCCAAGTGTGTATTATGCGAAAAGGAATGAATGGAAAGTAAGGTAATTTGAGTATGTGTAAGCGAAAGGAGAGTGCGAAATTGGAGAAAGAAAAGTAGATATGTGAGATATAAAAGAAATGAGAGAGACGAGTGAAAAAAATGAGGCTAAATATATGTGTGAAATAGAAAGACAAGAGAGAGAGAAGTACGTTGAAAAAATTGGTATTTTCAGTATTTAAATCAATTGCTTTGTCCTAAGATGTATTACAATTTGTCGTTTTTTTCGAAAATTTTGAGAAAACTGACCATGTAAAAATACTACATTATATTTGTATTCGATCTTATTAAGAATTTTTCTATCTTATATTGGACCTACTCCAAAGTTCTGTAAAAACATTGAAAATAATTTCTCTAATACCTTCTTATATAACTTAGACAAAAACGAATTTTGAAGATAGGTGAAAGGTTGTTGCGCTGCTTCTGCTCTAAGCTCTTTTGGATGTTAGTAGTGAATTGGAATGTTTCATTGAAAATTATTTTCAGTTTTATACCTTTTTTATCATGAATATGTACGCAACAAAATTCTTTAGAATTTATTTTTGGATGAAACGTTCAAATTATTTAATAAGTTGATGAAAACAAACTGAGTGATTGATAGATACGTTTCTCAGGAGTCGACCGGCCTTCCACAGGATGATAGCGGAAATAATTATTTTGGTGTTTTCCCACAATAGACTTTTCCCTTCTCGCAGTGTTTTACTATGATTTTTTAATGTCTGTATCATCCCGTAGCTCCCATCTCGCTTGCTCATGCTCATAACTGATAATTATTCGTTTTTTCTGATAGGATTGCTATAAGGTTTTTTTTAGTTTAATATATTTTTTTCGTTTGTTTCATTTTATTTCATTTTGGATTTTCTTTATTTTTTTTTCGTACTGGATATGGATGTGTTACGTGTATGGCTTTCCTTTGTAATTTGCTGTTGAGAAAGCCGAAATTAATTAAATTGAATTAAATGCCCTGCAATATACGTTATTATTTCTGTGGATGGAGAATTACGTTCGCTCGTATACGTCTGGCTAAGTGCCTCTTAATATCAATTTTGCGCTTGTATTTTTCTGTTTAGGCCGGAGATAACCATCATTTTCATCCAACATGCGCTCGATGCACGAAATGTGGCGATCCATTCGGCGATGGAGAAGAAATGTATTTGCAAGGTAGGTAAACCTACGTAGCTCAATTTTTTGTGATTCCGCTACCGCTGTTGCCGGAGTGTAGTTCATTTAATTTTCTCCGCGTTCTTGACGTAGGCGGCGCTATTTGGCATCCGAAATGCGGACCCGGACCCACCGAAAATGGAACGATAATCAATGGTTTGGGAAGCGGTTCCCATATCGCACTGAACGGAAATCTCACCGACACGGAAAGAGAATTCGATCGTTTGAGCAGCTCCGCAGCCAGCGAAACGCAGGTACGACGATTTGAGGGGGCACCCCATTTATTTTTTTTTGGTTTTCGTGTTTGCGTAATTTTTTTCCCTTCTTCCCCATTTTAGCCTCTTTTTTTATAAATTAGCTAATGCCGCTCGTCTGTCTCAGAATTAACCGTAATCACATATTGTTTATCATACATTTTTTGCGTAATTTGAAAAATAATAAGCGGCATTTAAAAAGTAGAGATGGGAAATTCGTAAAGTATAGTAGATCGGATTCGCACACACTATGGAGTGTGTCAGGCTGGCAAAGAAAAATTGTCTTGACCCTTCCAACATTACTAGACTCTCTTGGAGATCAGTAAATTAGGTAATTTAAAAAATGTTACTTATCCATATTTAGTAGACTATTCTATGTGACGGCAAAATTAATTTCCTTATACACCGCCAAAAATTTAGAATTTTCGAACAGGACGACTCATTAACGAGAAATTCCAATAATCTATAATTTCGAGTTGACTCAGTGAATGTAAACATGAATGATAAACTTCGATGCCTAAACAAGTCTAATGTTAGAAACCGTCTAGTTGATGAAACAAAGTAAAAAATCTGAAGAATCACTCAATTTCTTTTCTAATAAAAAAACTGAAAAGCGGTTGAGGCTTAAAACAGAGAGGTTGAAACTCCACGGTTGGGGGAATTAGAATATGAGAGAATATTTCTCATTCAAGGGTGGACGACCAAGAATTGTTTGGGCGTACTCGGCCCTTTTTTTGGAATTTTCGAAAACAAAAATAGGACAACCCAAAAATTAATTTTCGAGGAATCACGAGTACATCTTTTTGGCATCGTATTACAAATCCATATCTTTGAATAAAATTTTACTAGCTAAAATATGAATGAGCATTGATAAAATATTTGTAACCCGTAGGTGAAAAATTAATACTATGGAAAGTACTCCTTAAATGATAAGAATTCAGAGGATTTTGTTTTTAAACCTGAGTATCCTATTTCTGATCGAAATTTGGTCAATTAATAAATTATTCAGTGTAAACCCAAATTTTATTCTATAGATTGGTACTAAATATGTAGAAGTAACATTTTTCAGATTACCCCGTAGATCTCTCGAATTGATTTAAGGGTTAGAAAAATTTTCTTGGCTTGTAGCTATGAGTCAGTTCTCGCCTCGATGAGAGATTCAGTCCTCCATTTTCCGTTTACCCCTCTCTGTGTGTCTATTCAACTTGCCAGCTTACTTGTGAGTGAAAGGATCAGCACGATTGCGGCCGTTATTCAACAATTAAAGTTATTTGAAATTATACGTATTAACTTTTTTCTGGATCGACCGTTTTCACTGCGAGGACCAACGAGTAGAAGGTCACGAAATATCCTTTTCTCTTGACCCAGTAGGGATTAAACTGTAGTGTATGTAGATCATTTTACTCGGAGTAAATCATCGTTATTCCATGATTTTGATATTTTGTGTAGCTAGCATATGTTAATGTAAGAGAAAGAAAAATTGTTTTTTCTTCTCGTTAGGCCTATTATTATTTTTCTAATTTGATCACGTATTATTTTTGGTTTAATAATTATTTTTTTGTATTTTTATTTGGCTTTGGCTTCTGCAGTTTCTTGTATTCGTGTTTTATTTTGCAGTTTTCGCTTCACTCTCGCACGTCTAGTTATAACGGATCTCTATGCAATAGCGTTTGCAATAGTATAAATCATAAGGTAAGTTTTTTTTCCTCGCTGTATCGGTGATAAACATTGCAATTCACTTTGATGCTTTTTTTTTCTCTTTCTTTTCGGCGATCGGTATTTCTGTTCGGTAATTTTTAATTTTGAATACTCGTTTTGATTTGCTTCTGCGTTCTACTGCTTAGAAAAAAGTTTTCAGTATCTCTCTATTTTAATATTTGTTAGATTTTTTTTTTGTTCATCAATTATTATTGCTCATAGTTCGCGAATGCATTATTAGTGAATAATAAATCAAATCGGTTTAAATGTAGATTATTTGAGCAGTATAAAATTTTTTTTTTTTTGTAGCAAGTTTATTAGTTGATAATATATCTTGATGTAGATTTTATGGATTGAAAAAGTGATATTCGTTGAATAGTGCATAAATTGTTATGGTTTACAGAGAAAAAAGAGTTTCTCTGTACGTTGATAAAAATTAATGGTCAATCGCTCATGTAATAAAAATTCTACGTACCCGCATGTATTTAACGAATGATATTTTCTTATAGATCTTGGATAATTTTTAAAAATCTGCAGTCCAATGAAACGCAAATTATTCGTCAACGCTGACGAAATTTTTGATCGTTTCAGATTCCTAATGTCAATGGAAATAAATATTGCGAAAATTACAAAAATAAGGTTTACCTACGATTTGGAATGATAATGATAGTGTACTTATTGAGCTTCTATTTTGTAATTTCCAGTGCTACTTTTTTTGTCAATTTTGAACTTTAGTTCAGTGTCGCTCATTTAAAATGAAAAATTTCTGCCGAAAATTTTCGTTTCCATTGCGTGTCTGGGGCCGAATCTCGTTTTCCTCATTCTTAACTTTTTTTTATAGGTGCTTCCGAATTTTGTATTGTCGCATCATTGAAAGCAGTGAAAATTAGAAAATTTATAAAATTACGCCATAAAATTCCTATTAATGCCTAAAGTCTGATTTTTTGTTTTTGCTTGAGTGTTATATAAATTCCACCATTGAGTGACGATTACATTATTCAGGTTATAAAGAATTTAACATCTTAGTTTTTCCTTGCATCTGGAATCTGGTAATTGAATTTCATATATTTATGTATTAGTTGGATAACCAGTGAGCAGTTGTATTAATTTTCTGACTCGTAGCGAATGGAAATTCCGCATTTACATCATTGCATGTACATAGTACAAATTTAATTTTCGAATTTTCGTTTTCAGCATTACCCATTCAGAGCTGGTAGTCCAGGTCTTATTTTACGAGAGTATAACAAACCACGTTACGAAGATATTAGTCGAATTTATACGTACAGCTATCTAACGGAGGAACCATCGTTGGGATATCTGAAACGACCCATTGAACCGTACGACAAACCGCCCACATCGCCGCATTTCCATCGTCCTGCCTGTTAGTACTCCGTGATTTTTATATTTGTATCTTGTCTCAAGACTATTTATTTTTAAATCGTGTATTGCTTTTCGTTTGCAGCTGCCTCCAGTAATCGTGGCAGCAGTCGAAGTTCAACGCTGAAAAGTGGCTGTGGCAGGTCGGCTATGAAAGTGCTGATCGATAGTATTCGCAGTGAAACGCCACGACCCAAGTCACCGCACATGAATAACGAAGAGCCCATCGAGTTGGCCCATTTTCCAGCCGCCAAGCCTCCACCACCCGGCGAACAACCGAAAATCGAACGAGACGACTTTCCCGCACCACCGTATCCGTATTCGGATCCTGGTATGATGAATTGTTTAGTTTACTGGTAGTATATTATTGTAGGTACTCGTGAGATGTCCTGTTTGTACAAAAAAGTTGTACACCTTCGGTTCTTCGGTTAGTATATAGATGGGCGTTTTTCGAAGAAATAATTCTAATGAAATGAGAAGTGAAGAATATTGAAAATTATGGAAATGTGGTAAAAATGGAAAGCTGGTGTAAAAAACTGTTTTACCGTATGAAAATAACTTGACCCTTCCTGTCATGTATTCTTTTTATTATTCAAATAATGATGAAATTACGATTTATCGATTACTAATTAATAATTCCACCAGCGAATCTTCCTGAGAAAATTCGAAATTTTATTTTGTGAGTCAGTATTATCATTTTCATCAACTCAAAATTGATTTGTAACATAATATTGTTTTTAATCAAAAATTTCGTTTCAAAATTTAATTTTTCACTTCTCACTTTTCCTTTACTCATCCCGAAGAATGCTCTTGTGCAGTCGCAAGTCTCAAATGATTACTTGCAGTTAATGTGTGTGAATTATTTTCAGAACGTCGTAAACGATTGTCTGATAGCTACAAAGAAATTTCGATTTCTGACGACGAAGACGAAGTTGATAAAGCAGCGCCAGCGAGAGTCGTACCCGAAGGGGATAAGTTGAAGGTATGGTTGAACTTTTAAAGCTCAGTTTTATTAAAAATTTTTGTATGTTTTATCGCCAAGGTAGCCTTGAAAAATTAGTTGTATTTGGTGAAATATGTCTGAATCTAGGTTATACGATCATAATATCTATCGTCAGATTAAATGTGTATAAAGAAATAAAAGTGCGATTCTGTATAATCATTATAATTACGTTCTGTCTGAAAATCTAAATGACTTAGGAAACCATGGATGTTGCCAGGTAGTTCGAAGTTTTTTTTTTTTTTTTTTTTGATATTTAAAAAAAACAATTTGAAATTTTTCAAAAGATTTTGAAATTTTAACATTATCTGAGATTAATTTTCGTAAAAAACCCTTTAGTTACGCTAGTTTTGGTCAAAACTGGCACCATCATATTAAAATAATTATCTGTTTATAAGTATCCCTATTTTCAAACTGAATTTCGACCCAATTGGACAAAATTTGTGTTTAATTTAAGAAAAAATAAAATTATTATAAATCATTTTTGTGGAACTTGTCTAGGAACAGACTTGATTGTGGTGAAAAATTTTTTATTTGTTTAAGAAAGCTGTGAGTTTGAAATTATTTCCAATAATAGATGAACCACGAAAGTGGATTTAGATGTATTCACTGACTGTGTATTGTTCAGTTTATAGTCTTTAAGTTCGATTCTGACAAGAGCGTCAGCTAGTGGATTATCAGACTCTGGAGGAGAATTGTGTAAAATTGGTTGAGAAAATGAAAAAAACTGAAACTGTTTATTTTCCCTGTTCTTTATTTCGAAATTTTAAACTTATTTAAGTCTGGTTTGGCTGAGAGAATTATATTCAATTTTTGAGCCGATAGAACTTTTATTAACCGTGTAAAATGTGAGGATAGTTTTACCTTGAAAATTTATTCTTGATGATTTTATAAATGTAATAGTTCGACGAATTATCCCAATTTGAGTTACGCATTAAAATTTAATGACAATATTGCCGAGTGTATATGACGAATCGCCATGTACCTAGTGTTACTTAATTAAAAACACTTGGAAACAAGCTCGAAACGTAAATCAATTATATATTAATTAGGTAGCTTCATAGAAATAATGTTTTTTATTTTTCATATTTGAATGCTGATCGTAGGTACAATCAAACTCGTCAATACTTTCATAGGTTTCTTACGTTTTACAGAAAGAAGAGCAGGAACTGAGTAAAATCGCTTCCGGAATTGGCAAAGTATTCCTGCAGAATGTGAAAGAACGGGAGAAGTGGAAGAGATGGAAACAAAGCCATATTGATCCTCGTAATGCTTCCCGTTGTCCATCAGCGTCCAAAGAGCCAACGTATCGTTTACGTTATCAGTGTCCAGTTAACGCATGTAATTTAATGCATTCGTCCACTCGTCATAGCAATAATAAACCCGTTTCGTAAATTTTTGTTGCGTTATGGAATTGATTTTTTTTCTCTTTTTTCCTCTTTCCAGCGCCATCGAGAAATTTGGACCATCCAAAACCGTGGGAGGAAGAAGATCCATTCGAACGTAGCTACAGCTGTCGAGGATCGTCGATGGGTCGCTCAACTGGAGCCATCTCGAGTTACAATGGTAACTTGAACTTCACTTTTGTGCTATTTATTTTAAGTTTCGAGCACGCGATGGGATTCAATTTCGAACCTGTGGTCGTCATTGCGTCGTTTGAGGAATGGGCATAAACATCCGATCGTTTAGTCTAGTTGTGTTCTTGCTGGCATAGGAATAATTAATTCTCCACCTGGCCAAGGATTGAATAATTTTCAATGTAGGAAAAAAAAAAATATTTGTTTCCAAAATAGGTGGTTATGAAAATTTTCCAATAACATTTTTTTTAATATTTTCCAAGATTATATTTTCACTCTGCACACACTGTCATATTTTTTTCACAAAATCCAATGTTTTTCAATCTAAGATTTTAAGTACCTACGTTCTCACGGTGTATTTGTTGGAGATATTGTTGCGTTTATGTGATGTTTGGTTTATGTTAAATGGAAGATTCAGGAATAAAATGATATGATTCAGATTTAAAGGCTCTCATGTTTAGCCCATTCCTCATCGCGTTGTGTACTAGTTCGACTGAACAGAATTACATCAAATGACTTCAAAAATCAACGCGGTAATGTAAAATAAAATTTTGACCAAGTTATTTCGCCGGTCAGTTTTGTCATTACCATTTGCAATTTCACTATTTCCTCCTAAAATTCCGTTCATGATCATTATTTTTATTTCATTAACTTCATATCTAATTTGACAGACATTTAACATTTTCTGTTTTCATAATCTGATTGGTAATTTCTCGTATACCTGTAACGTATTGTAGATTTGTTATTTGTTTTTTTCATTATTGTTTTTTTTGTTTTTTTTTTAATATAATTTAGCATTTTTATTAACAACTTGCTTTTAAACTACCGTTTCCTAACTTGTTAATTAGTCCGTTTAATAGTGAAAAATTAATGCGCGGTATTTATAGAAAAATCTTATCGATGCATGGTCTGTAAAGTATTTTCCACAGAATGAAATAAAAATAAATAAATTTTCACGGTATATTTGGGTCACAAATACACTTACTTTCGATCACACTCTATATCGGTGATTTTGATTTTCAGTTGATTTATTTAAAAAACACCAAAAAATAAAAAAATAGTCCTACTAAGTTAATGCATGATTTTTCACTGCACGGTTAAAAGTTTCTCTGTTCTCTAGCCTATATTTGACTCATTTAAATTAAATTAATTTTGAAAATTATTTTTTCTGTTCAGTTGAAACGTGTTCAAATTGTGTAATTATACATATACAGCTCGAAATTATCGTAATTTAGCTGCATGATTTATTTAAACAGGGTCGTCCTCCGCTGTTAATTGCGAATATTTTCTTCTGTGGGATGAATAATACCAGCCTTGAGTGGTGGAGTCTTACATCGATATATTTTTATTTTTTCTCAGACTGGAAAGTCAAAATAAAATGAAGGATTTTCGAAAAGATAGTGTTAATAATTAGGCGGATAAGATGCAATAATTGCTTTTTACAGAGGAAGTTGATCTATCCTTAAGATCGAGAATGAAAAATAATTTTATTACTCCAAAAAATAAATGACAATCAAAATTTTTCAAATTAAAAATAAATTTTTTATATGTGAAAGAAAATTAATTGCAGTCAAATGACAAGCCAAGTGGAAGGGAAGGGAAGGGTAGAGGAAATGTTGCCTTTGGTTTTTCGTTCTTTGATAGTTTTTTAATTCTTATTTAGAATCGACCATTAACACAGAGCAAGGAATGATTTAGTTGTACATGAATATTTTTTACTTTTTATCATTTTGTCTATTTGAGTGAACTTTACAGGAACATGGGATTCGAATTTTTGACAAGAATTTGGCAATATTGAGAAATATTTCATTATTATAAATCAACAGATGATAAAATTTCACATGGAAAGGGGAATATGTTTTCTGTTTATTTATCTGTCTTTCTCTCGTTTTACTTTGTTACATTCAAACATCATGTGTTCTATAGTTATCCCTGGTGAGGGTTCATTATTATAATTATGCACCATTGGAATTAGGTTTTAGGTGATTGATTCTTTATAAATGAGGGAGAAGTTTAACGGGTCCCATTCTAAAACTATATTAATCCTATCAATTTTTCTATTTTTAATGAATAAATTAATTTTTTATGGGCATAGGCTTCCTGGCTGTTCTCATGATAAACTCTTTCTCATTTTAATTTTGGTAAGGCGGTGCAGGTACCTAATGAAATAATTATTGGTGAAGGGCTACGGTAATTTGTGTAGTATTTCATGCTGATTCATAGACAAAACCCAGCTCAATATATTCTTTGTGCACTTCGATTGAAAAAATAGAGAGGTTATTCGCAATGATGTTGGGATTTCTCCTTTCACCTGGGCTGGTACCATTTCTCGAGAAATCTTTTCAATTAGACACGGCGGACTCTGTTTTTTTGTCTCCTTTTTTCCTTGCCCTTTTTCGGTTATTTTGGTATCTTTCGTCTGTTGTTATTGTTGTGGTTGTTGTTTTTTTTTTTTTGTTTTATGTAGCGGTTACTGGCGACTTAATACCTCGTCACGCTTCATCTGCTTTGAAATCTTCTACTCTGCCCGCTTCACTTTCGACACACCATCACACCATGGACGCGGTAAGTTCGGTACGAGTTGTCTCGGTATTTTCTTGAGAGGTTTTTTTTTTGTTTTGATTCTGTTTCCAGTTGTGAGCGCACTTCGTCACGTACCGAAACCCGGCTACGGTTTAGCACCCCCCAGAAAAATTTACGGCTCGGCGAGGGTAACTAGCGTATCGGTAAGTTGGTCTTCGAGCTAGCCATTCAGCCATTGCTGGCACATGGGCTGCGAAGTGCTGAAAGATGTTGTCGACTTATGGCTCAATGGATGAAGGTCTATGTAGTGAACAACAAATCCACGATATTCTTATTGATCCTGGCTCGGTGTCAACCATACTTTCCAAACGATGGAGAAACGACTAATTTAATTTAACTCAGGAAGGCTACCTTATTGGGGTGGATACATTACTTGTAATTTCTCAGTACTAATCTGCACCATTAAAAGCGTACCTTTGAGCTTGATATTAAAACATTTTTGACGGACTAGATGGGCGTCGATTCGTTACTCTTGGAATTTGACATTTTGGCGGAGGAATAGCAGAGTTTTGCATAGGAAAAATTATTTCTCATGTTCTTTGATATGAAACAAAAAAGTCTGCTTCAAAAAAGGCCGTATTACCTGTAGTTAATTTTGTGTCACTCAAATTGAGTGCAAAATTGAGGTTTTTCTGAAAAAACAGTTTTTTATTATTTTTCCCTACTGAGAGAAAAAAGCAAAATACTGAACGAAATGGATTTTATTAAATACATTTATGTATGCTAATTCTTGATACGGTAACGGCCGTAATTTACTTTCGATAGGGCTTAAATTTTGTGCATAAATTGACCTTATATTGAAATCAGACCGTGTAAAATTTTATATCAATCAGACAGATGGTTTGAAAGTGAGATATCCAATTTGGTATCATTTTTGTCAGTTTCTTATTAGGCTAACATGATACAGGCATGTGCAAGTTTTTTTACTCTCGTTTGCATTCAAAGGGGTATTGAAATTGACATCACAAAAGGGTGAGGAGTAGGGATAATGAAAATTATCCGTTTCATGAAAACATTGGCGGATCCAGGGTGTCACAAGGGCCCCCTTGAGAAGAAAAATGGCGATACCGGAAGTACCATTTAGCTAATCCATATCAAAAAACAATACGTCTGGTTCATGACTTAGTAGAAATATTTATACCAAATTTTGTGATTATCAGACAAAAATTGCAACTTGTATGTATACAGTGGGAACATGAAAATAGAATTTCTTACATATAAAAGCTACGTAACCATTGATAAAGATGTAGTTGGCTATGCATTATTTCAGTCAATCTAAAATCATTTTATGCACCTTAATGAATATGGCCATTATCAGAAGTGTATTACTTATTTATCTATGGCTATTATTGTTGAATTTTTTTCACCGTATAAATTTGAAGTTATAATACAATTATTATTATTGAATTTCATTCAATTTAAAACTGAAAATTATTATTAGTCATAGTGCCTTAATAATCACAATACAATTCCTGTAACTTCATCGACTCCAGAAAGGACCTTCTCCACACTGAAATGTTTAAAAACATACGTGTGTGCAACATTGACCGAAGTACATTTGAATGCTTTTATTCATAACGATATGGAAATTGATCTTCCTTGTGTTGGGAATGAATTTTATAAAGTTAAATCAAGATGTATGGTACCTAACGGGAGATTGGAGCAAAGAATAAATTTTAACTTCATTAATAAATACCTAAGTATCTGATAAAAAATATTCAATTTTTTATGTTTTATTTTTATAACTTTTGTTAAGTTAATTAGGTATTTACTGGGTGTGGGTAAATATTATCAAGACCTTAATCAAGTCTTCCAATCCCACTTCCAAAAAATGTAATAAGCTGAAAAAAAGAAGGTCATGATTAACGGTTTTTCCTACTCGATCCTTTTAAAGAAAATCAGATTAAAAATCAAAGAGAAGCGTTATCTTTTATGTGCTATACCACTGCCCATCCTCTTTTGTGTAGCCTTCCTGGGTTAATAACATGATAATTGTCAAATAATAAATTTTACTGTGTAAGTAATCAGCTCTTATTTATTTTGTCGGCTGATTCGAACGTATTTTTTCAGGATTTTTCGATGAGTGCCTTAGGTGATAAAGTTCGAAGTACAGATTTCAGCAGCGGAAAATCCGATACTGGTAGTAAGTCAGCTTATTATTTATTTTCGCTTAACCCACGAGCATGAATTTATGAATAAATGTCGAGAAATTTCCATAAAAGTAAGAAAAAAATAAGGTGTTCCAGAATTCCAATTTAACTTCTGTGAATTTCCTCTGATAAAGAAACAATTAATTTGTAGGCCTATGATATTGTATAATTTACTCAAATATTTATTGAAAATAGTGACGGAACTAAAAATTACTTTCAAGATAACTCTCCTATCGAACGCATCCTACCTACCTATTGCAAAGAATAAAATCGTTTATTATTTTTTATCATTTATGTTGTCTCGTATTGATGTATGGTATTTCGGAAGATTTGTTTCGTTCGAAATCATTTTAAATATGAAAGTTTTTGGAACTTGAAACTTTTATAGTTCTTTCAGTAAAGGATATAGATAGGCGATATGTTGACATAAAATTTTTTTACTTGTCTCAGCGAACAGGCTGAAGTTCAGAAATCGATTCTTAGCGTTCTAAAATTGCCCCTTTCAAAGAAATGCTGTGCAATTTCGTGTACATTCATACCCGAAGCGTAATCTAAAATTTGCATTTGATACAGAATTTACGAATGAAGAAATAATGGATATCTTAATTGGTAACTTTTATCCACGAGATATTCATAAATCGAAAGTGTCTCTGAATTTTCTACTCATTCGTCTTGAATCTCACTTTTTCTTCATTATGTTTGTAAATATTTCTGTTGAAAGTTAAGTACGTGGAGCTTCGCTCGGAAAATTATTACTCCGCTTAAATTTGTCGTAATTTTTGAAAAAATCGAAAATGACTTACATTAGCTAGGTGCTGAATTAGACTAATCTTTGATTCGTGAAACCATATCATAAAATAAATATAATGTAATTGCTTTTTTCACTACTCGAGCTTATTATTTTATTCTCTTGCTATTTATTCGAATTCAGTTCGAGGATTTAAACCATCCAAATTTAAAATATTCAAATAATTGCCGTTCATACGCGTATATTGCTTCATGTACTCAGTCATTAACATCATAATGCTAAATTTATAGCCTGGAAGTGTTCAAATACAGAAGATAACGTAAATACTTTAGGAAATTGTGATTCTTATCATCAACTCACATCAATTTGATTTCCGATATTTGTAAATGAATTACTAAAGTAATTTTTTTTTTCTGAGGATCGTCAATATTGTTTTATAATTTTTAAAAAAATACTCCTTTCCTTGCTACGTCATTTGCTTGTGTATTTAACCAAGTACGTAACGTAATATTCCTGTGGTGTAACGTAAATGTTTTTTTTTTCCAATGCAGTTTCTGTTGGTTCCTTATCTGAAATGGATCGTGGTGGCGCTATGGTATGTAAACTCTTCCCAATAAATTTAACTTAATGCTTTTTCCAAACACGCTTTTCGTGCATCTCGGGCAGCTAATTGTTGACAAACTGTGTTCATTTTATCAAAAAGTGATACTGTACAAGGCAAAGTGCAAATTAATATTCTATATTTCTATTAAAATACATTGTGTATACTTGAAATCTTCGAGGACAATCTAATTTCCGAATTGCTGGTTAAGACAAAAATGTTTTATACTGCTGTAGGTGATAAACAGAGATCGATATACTTAATTCTGGTGTTGAAACCGTGGAATTTTAACCATTTTATAAGATGCGGTTACTAAATAAAAAAAAAAAAAAAAAAAACAAAACTGGTAATTCTATCATATTCTGTACTGATTCAATAGCTTGTCAGTTTTTTTTTTTTTTTTTTTTTTTGAGAAGGGATGGATTTTTATTGATGTAGTTCGTCCGTATAGCAGCAGCAGATTGCATTTCAGGGTTGGTTGTCACTGATGTAGTTAAATCAATTTTTTTGGATTGGAAATATAGCAGCATTCGGATTCAAACTTGTAAAATTTGGAAGTAAACTGAAATCCTGAAATCCTTAACCATATTAGGTTACGTTATGCAGATCCCTTTTTCAAGATTTTTCATCGTCTCAACTAGTGCCAATTTTGGATAAATTATTTGCGAATAGCTGCTTTGGACTTTGTACATGTTTGCTTTTTGTTAACTGCAGGTGATTTGTGTCGAATCTCTCGTGTATTAATCGAGCGTTGATTCAATTTATGTCTACAAAACGTATAAATACTGAATTGTGTTTCGTATTTACTTTTTGTTTTCTGTTTGTTATTATTATTTTTTTTATTTTTTGCAGAGTGCGGAAATATGTCAGTCGAAGGTACCGATGGCGTACAGCGGAACATCGCTGCCGTTTAGTCCTCACCTTCGTCGATCGCTACCCAACATGTCTGCCACTGTACACACACCTTCCGAACCACCGAAAATCTATCCATACCATTTGTTATTGATTACGAATTACCGACTGCCACCGAACGTTGACAGGTTAAATTTAGAAGTGAGTATTTCTCGCGACTCTATACGTAGGCTACGTTGAACCAGTTTGGCTTGGAAATACTTTATGAGCTTGTGAACTCATTGCTGCCAGTCAGGGGTGTGCTCAAAAATTTGGAGGCCGATGCATTTTATATTATGGAGGCCTCTCTAAGACCATAATCTTAGTAAAATATAGCAAAAAATACCAATTTATTTCATTTTTTGGGGATTTGTTCTGAGTTTGAGGCCTAATTTTTTCTCTCTGAGCTGGAGGCCGATGCATTATGCATTATTGCATATGTGGGAACACGCCCTTGGTGCCAGTTGAACTTTCCACCCGAGCAATTCCTAGTGGATTTGGTATACGAGTCATTGACGGTAAGAGCATCTTGCTGCGACAACTAGTCGGCATCATTGGCCCTGGAAAGTGTAAGAAAATATCTGCAGATCGCAATCGCACGAAGCTTATTGTTCTGCAAAACAGTTGCAGGATTTTCAGCAGGCTATTCCTTAATCCAGTGAGATCCCGCCAGATTTCCGAACATTTGATTTGACATGACGATCAAAAAAGTTTAAATTCCATTGAATTTAAATTATGAAATCACGTGAATATTTGTAGAAATGGATGAAGAGAATCCTGATGATAACAAAATCGAGGGAGTGGGACATTCTGAGTTGAATTCATGACGTACGCAAGAGGAAAAAATCATTTAGTTAGATTTTTAAGTCAGTTTTTTTGCGCGAATTTATTGGATTTTTTGATCTTCGACCCTTTAATGTGCAAATTTCTGTAAAAAAAATTTTTTTTTCAAAGCTTTGTTTGTTAAGGGAAAATTCTTGGTAATCGGCAGTTGATTTAGAAAAGTGTGGACCCAGTTTAATGCAGGGACTGTTCGATTTTTCTATATATAATACTAAAAACTTTTTTTTTTCCCTTATAAAGCTATTTACCATTCAGTTTATCATGACAGTATATTTATGATGTCTTGAATAATAATGAAAATAAACCTCAGGAAAATAATGGACAAAACTGTATTTCTCTTAATTTTCAGCCACCACATTACTTCTGTGATGTTTCATCGCTATTATTGGGGAGGACACCACGTATGTACAGGCTGACTACATATTGATTGAAAATTTCAAAGTGCTAATTTATTCGGGCATTTGTATGTCTCTATATTTATTTCAGCTTTCGTATTAAAAAATTAAAAAATTAAAAAAAAAAAATACGGATTACATAATTATTTTGATTTTGAAAAAAAGTATCCCTCCATCTTGTATCTCAGTCTTTATGAAGATAATGAACATTATTTTCATTCTAAAAATTTTTTATTGTTTATCTCTTAGTTATCGGGAAAAATAACTGTAATTACACGTTCGAGCCCCTCCTGATGGAAGCACAGAGTATAAGAGCGGAGCATTTGGAAACTCCTTCCTTTTTATTTCTGATGTAACATTTTTATAGGTTGCTAGCGTGGAGAATCAAACCTGTAACCTACAGATTTAAAAGCGACAACGCTATCGCATGGCTGTAACGCCACCGATAGCTCCATGAAGATGTGGGGCCTAAAGGTTCACATCCCCACAACTACTCCCCTCTAGTGATGTAGTTACAATGCAGCATAACATCACTACAGAGGGTGGAACTAGGCTTTTGCAAGGTGGTAAACACACAAACCTGCATGGCTCAACACCACTGTGTTGAAGGGGGTGTGTGCACCAGTAGAGGTGCGTATTCACATCACATAGGAGTCACCATTTCTGTAGGTTGCCGGCGTGAGAAATCGAACCGACGCAACCTACAGATTCTAGAGCGACGACGCTACCTCGTGGCTATGATGCCGCCGATAGCTCTTGTGAAGGTACGGTGCCTGAAGGTTCACATTCCCACAATCTTTATTATCAGTTGATCCCATTTCAAACCCATATCTTTTGCCTCATTTTACTGGGCTACTTACCCGTATGAAACACCATCCTGTATATGTGAGTTACTTCCAAACTGCTGAAGTAACTTCAGACTCAGTTGTGTGCGAAATATTTCCGCTTTCCATCACTTCCTATCGCTACGAAACATTATTCCCCTCCCCTCGCATTTTTATTTCAAAATAGATAAATATTAAGTAAGCAACAGCACACTCTACATAAAATATTCGAATACAATCGTGTTCTCTTTTAATAAATGCTATATTCGGTGTCTCGATTTTCAATTTTATCCTAGCTAAGATACATATTTTGTTTGTTTTCAGAGACACTTATCAGATGTAGAATTCGAAAGGCTGTTTCAGTTAACGCGCAATGATTTTTATCGATTACCTCAGTGGCGACGTGACGAGTTGAAGAAACGAGCGCGTCTGTTCTAAAAGCGAGCTTCAGTATTCATTTAAAAAATTTAAAAAATGAAAAAAAAATAAAAAATAAAAATCACCTTCACCACAAACAAAAACCCCAAAAAATAACTGCAAATTGTTCTTTGCGCATTTTATGACATCAGCATTCGACGTTACGTTATAATTTTTATTGCGTTGTAACATGTTTTCATGACCAAAAATTGATCGGAACTTCGATCCTAATCGAGGCTTTTTTGTAAATTCTATAAGTTACGTTATCCGAACGTTTTAAATGGAAAAGTATGACAAATTTTGATCGCTTTTTATAGAGATGTTTTCCTCCCTAAATTGTTAACAATTTTATTTCATTTTTGTTGAAATAAAATTATATATCTTAGTTTCGATCGAAATTTAAAATATGCGTTGTTGTAATAATATTAATTTACGTATGTATAAATTACGTTAATCGAAAACCAAAAAAAAAGTTGTTTTGGCTTGGAAAAAATGGGAAAAAAATTTAGGAGTTCAAAATTGAACGGTTTGATTGCATGAATTGAAAAAATAGTGTAAAGTAAACGAAGAGTGTTCAACAGCCCATCATTTACAGGCAAAAAAAATTGAAATTTGCAAATGATTTATTAGATCTGTGCTACGATTTAGTTGCGAAAATATATAAGTAAACAAATAAATAGATGGAGAATAATTATACTTCTCCATTTTACCCTCGAAGAAACGTAAACTTGGCTTCTCCTTTTCCCTGATGTAGGAGTTGTTTTTTTCTTGTTCGCATTTTTAATTTTTCTCTTTCTTAATTCGGGAATAAGATTTTTCTTTGGTCAGTTGTCTGAAATTAGTACAATACCATATTATATTCTCGAATCTCGAGTAGACTTCACGGAAGAATTGTGTTTCCAAGATATTTTGTGCGTACGCTACCAAAAAACAAAAAAATTCGCGAGCTGCTGATGTTTGCAGAATAACACCGTACGCAGGATGTTTCGACCACGTATTTAACTGTTGAGATCAGGGAAATCGTAACACATGCAGACTTCGATTACTCTTATTTGTCCACACCCATTATTGAAGGAGCCAAGACATTCGAGCTTAAAATTATTTTTTTCTTTAATAGTATTTTGGACGTGTATTCCAGCACAAATATCTTGATAACAAATGCTTTTCTACAAAGAAATGAGAGTAACTTTTTGTAGCTAATTGAAAGAGGAAGAACTTTTGCACGTAACTTTTTACCTTACAAACAATAATGTATAATAAGTATGATCAATTATTTAAATAAAAAAGAAAATTTTAATTTTCTAATGTTTTACTGTATGACAAAACTAATCAACGTCAGAACTGGAGAAAAGTTCTTCTCATAAAAAACGTTCATTTTTCAATTTCCTACCCACAAGCGACTGCAAACATTTCCTGTACAATTAGCCAAGAATTGTTAAACTGGACTGGAAAACGCTGTCATCAGTAACTGTAAAATTGAAAGATCATTCGTTTTAGCTTTTTGGTAGGTTTTCTACGAAAATCGGCTTATTTTATTTTATTTTATTTTCTGTTTGAACAATGGTTTAGGGCTTAGGGTGATGTGAACAATTTTACAAGAAAAGTTGATAGAATTTTTTTTGTCGAAGGCTCAATGATTGACATGAACAATTTTTGTCTAATGTTTATTATTTTTGTATTATGTACAAGGAAAAAACGATTAAAAAGTTCATGAATTTTTTATTTTATGGTTTTTGCCGATGACGTTTGAATTGCTTTTAACTTCTTATTTTTTTAAAAGGAAAAATTTTGTACAAATTACGAAAGTTTTTCTTCTTCCAATTAGCTACAAAAAGTTATTCTTCCATTTTTGTTCAGGAATACTTTTTTTTTCGACGAGATATTTGTATTCGAATGTATGTCTAAAATATTGTAGAAAAAGAAAAAAAAATGTTAATCTCCCATATCTCTCAAGGCATTCAATGTGGTGAGTAGACAACCTTGTATAATCGGAGTGGCGTTGTACGCGCAGAGTATTAATTAATATTATAGGGGACGTACGCTCATCTGAACGCTGTTGCGAGAAATGGCCCCACTTTTGAAGCTATTGTGCCCACTCCCACGATACCAAATTGAAATTTGCTTGCCCGCATTCAGGCCTAGTGGCAGTAATCCGAAATTAAAAAAAAAAAAAAAAGGAATGAGTAAATATAATTTTTAATTCATAAATCACAACAAACACGAATTTAGTTGATAAAAATGAGATTGAAAATTGTTGGTACCTACCTTCAGGGCGAAGATATTTCGATCGTGAAAGTGGTGCCGTTTTTCGTTTCACGTGCGTTCTCTATTATATTTAGTACTCTGTGGTCGTACCATATTCCTTAATTCATTACTTGACCAAGAGATGGATCTATAGAATAATACAAAAATAATTGTAACATGCGGAAGTGTGATTGTGTTGAACGGATTCCTCAAAATGTTGAAATTTGATGGAACGTAATCCCCTGAAAGTGGCTCAGCTCATGATTTGTGATCTCGAAGTTTTGAACGGGTAAAATCTTGGATTATTGTTTTTAAATTATTGCGTGGGTAATATTTACCTACGTTAAACTTCATTCTTTCTGTTCTTCGCCCATTTTCCTTGCCTAATGACCAAAAAGTAGAATTTATCGATTTAACGAGTAAATATTTTTACCGTCGAAGTACGACAATTTTCAAAAAGCTAATGTTGCACGCAAACTACAATTTTTTCCTCTGTAACCAAAGTGCCTTGGTTAATTAAGCCATTCTAGTTTTATACGGTATTCGTATAATTCGATTAGATTCTACTTCTTTTCGTTTTTTCTTTTTGCTGCGTAAGTGTTTGTTATTTAGTTTTAATGTATTTCTTTACTGATCAGTCCTCTTCTTTAAGACAATTTTTTTTTTCCTGCCTACCAGCACCTTAGACACACAATAAAAACATTCGTGTCTCTAAAACTACTTTCTTGGTATTACTCAAAGAAAAAGTTCAGCATTGCCAAATGGACTCGCGTTTCGACGTTTTTAAAGCCAAAGATTTAATGCAACTCGTACACACTCGAGTTACTGCGTGATTTTTCGTCTGTCGAAGTACATAAAACTTACGTAAAATAATATTTTATTATTTTAGTTTCCCTAGTCTTATTATGTTTTTTTTTTTCTCTTTGGCGTTATATTTACTATTTATTGGACGCGTTATTATTAGTATAAACTTATAATCACACGCTTTTATCAAATTATTAATTTAAAACGAAAACAAAATCGTTGAGAACGTAACGAAACTACGATTTTTGCATTTTTGTTTTCTTTGTTGACGAAGGAATGGAAGGCGTGTGTTGCGGATTCTAAGCATGCAGTTAAATCGGTTGTGTTATTTGCATTACTGTTTTATTATTATACCTATGGCAGCTTTTTGTAACTTTCTTTTACTGCTATATGAAGTTGAGTATATTTCAATAAATGGTATATTCCTTTTTGTGGGATTTGATGAGTTTTGATTGTCAACATCTCACTTCATTGCTTTCATTTTCTTTTATGTTTCTGCAAATCGGAATCAAGTTCCATTAAAAGATTTTAAATATTGCTCAATTGAAAACATCGATAGCTTTTGGCTCCTGTTTATGGTTAGGAGAAACAGAACAAGAATTATAGTTATAATTATTTCAATTAGAAGAACTAATTTTCATTTTAAAACTGAAACTTACTTGAAATGAAGTCGTTACCCCCCACCCAATTGACAACTTCTATAAGATAGGTACGTGCTTATTGGAAACATTGGGACTATTTTCATTAGATCTGAGAATAATTGAATAAAACATTTTTGATGATAAGTGTGGATGTGTATTTCTGAGTTCAATGCAGCTTATATACTTATATAATGCGAAAATTATTAGCAGGAGCGTAGATTTATTTTAATCAAAAATTATAAATGTTTATAAATTTGAAAAGCTTTGATTTTTGAAACAACCTGCAATTAAACTCATAATTCTTGAATAATTCGATTACAAAACCAATTAATAGAATCTCACGGTTATTCATTAAACGCATTAAACGTCTGCCTAACTTTCGTGGTCGGTAAGTTCTCGATGAGATGAGATGAGAAAAACGTTACAGTCAGATTTTTGTAGCTCTTTCAATATGAAACACAGCCACATGTTGACATAACATTTCTCACTCATCTCATCGAGAACTACCTTCCATCGAAGTTTAGCTGTTAACTTCAGGCATTTTAATACTACTTCTATCAAGGACATGCTATGCTACTTAATGTATACACAAAATATACGTTTGTATTTTTTGTATTTTTTTTTCCAAATTGTATTTTAATTTCTTTAACTTAGGTACCTATATTTTTATTTGTTGGCCTTTGCCCGTGGTTTTGTTCTCGTTTATGTCATTATAATTATGGCAAATTGGTTGGTACGATTATAGGTAGGACAAAAGTTATTACCTACACGTACCAGATAATCAAAAATAACTTATTCCTAAATTCACAATGCATTGGAGGTATTGAATCAATTTCTTTTCTGAAATTATGTTCCTCGCGAAAAGTGAAGGCACAAAGGTTGATGTCTTTTTTGTGTATTTTATCGTCTCAAATAAGATTGTAGAACCCATTATTAAACGCAACAAAGGGTTCAATAAATAACTTAATACGACTATCTAAATTTAAAAAAGAGGCAACTCCTGATCTCCTCATTCGTACCGCAAATTCATATAAAATATTTCAAATTGGGTAAAAATTGGGAACGTAAATTTTTACTTCCCTATAAATACCAAACCAACTTAATTTCATTTTTTATCATTTTCGAAGTTGTTCAAATTCATATTTAGCTTATGTTAATCGATCGGATTTTTTTTTAAATTTTTTCACTATTTGTGTAAAACATAGTTTTAGGCTAAGTACGAATTTGAAAAAATCAAATGATATGTTGTTCGCATATCGCAATTGAATCATGCAATGCTAACAATAAGCGAGTTAAATTTCCAAACGATTTACGTAATTTATGAAAGAAAACGAAGGTTATGCAAAATTATGTTTGATGATAGTTAGAATATGATGAATTCCTCACCCTCAACCAAAAAAATTTCAATTCGATCGGTATGACAAAAAAAAAATCGGATCGATTAACATAAGCTAAATATGAGTTTGAACAAATTCGAAAATGATAAAAAATGAAATTAAGTTGGTTTGGTATTTATAAGGAAGTAAAAATTTATGTTCCCAATTTTTACTCAATTTTGAATATTTTATGTGAATTTGGGATAGGAATGAGGAGATTAGGAGTTGCCCCTTCTTTAAATTTAGATAGTCGTATTAAGTTATTTATTGAAACCTTTGTTGTGTTTAAAAATGGGTCCCACAATCTGAATAAATTGAACAATATGTTCTTTCCTTATATTGCAATCAAGAGCCTAATAAAAAATTTTTAGGGGGTAGAGTAAGTTTTATCGAAGTAGAGACTAGCTAGGGGGGTAACAGGCAATGATATAACTAGGAATTTGCGTCAATATGCTGTCTTCAACTGCAATGGGGCTGTACTCAGAATTTACTTCTAGAGGAGGTTTTATAGGGTGACAAAACAATTGAGTATTTCTCGAGCTGAGTGAACAAAAAAAAATTTTTAGTATTTTCTGGGTTCTGGAACGTTCATGTATAAAGGGTTGTTTTTGTTTTTTGGGTAGATGGAGGAGTTTCCAATGACCCTGGTGCATACAAGAGGCCTTGGCCCACAGTGTAATTATTGTATAAATTGTTTGAAAATTATTTTCCATTTGTAATTTTTCCACTTCTAAAACTCAACAACCTGTGAATAAGTACCCTCTTCTCCACTAGTTGTGCCACTGGTAACAAGCGACCTTGAAATCCCAGTCACAATCGTTTTTATTAAAAATATTTTAATGAAAAAAAATATTACCTATATTCGGCTTTTATTGAATAAAATTTTGGTTTGCTTAATCAAAATAAATAGATTTTATTTGAAAGCCCACTTAAAAATTTTGTTGGATAGCCTAACTTTTTCTAATTATTTCTTTATTTCTACATAGATATTATCACTAACATTAGAAATGAAGAAAAACATTCACATTTCTTTTATTTTTAACTGGTCTTTTATTGATTTTTCTTAAAATCCTGGTGGGGCAGTTGCTCCTCTTCCCCAAGCTAACTACGCCTTTGATCGCAATCGAATCATGTAATACTAACAATAAGTGTGATAAATTTCCAAATGATTTAGGCTACGTAATTTATGAAACAAAACGAAGGTTACGCAAAATTATTTTTGATGATAGGTAGTTGAAATAATATATGATGAATTCCTCAGACTCAATCAGTGAGTTTCAACAAATCGAACGATATGTTCTGTTATCATATAATCAAATTTAATTGCTGGTGGCTGAGTGATCCATATTCAAATACCAGCTCCTTCATCACCATTATCACTATCATCACCTTCATCATCATTATCACTATCATCATCATTATCATCACCATCATCATCATCAACAACAACAAAAAGACTCAAAAATTACAAATTAATTTGTAAAATATTTTTTGGTAATAGAGGTGATTTTAAAACAAAGAAAATCTACTTTTTCTTGCAAAACTTGCTGGGCAAGATTTTTTTTCTTTTTCATTTGTTCAAATTGATAACATGAGCATTATACCAACTTGAGAGGTAAGTAGCCTATAATTGGTTTATTGAACTGTTTCCCCCTCATATAAAATATAAAATAAATAAACACGAAAAAATTGTCAGATTTAAATCATTATATCCGTAAGTCATGAGCCAGCCATTTACACATCTGGGTTGTTACCTACTTTTGATGATCGCTTAGAATATATCTTAGCAATAAATTAGAAGGAATTAAGTTATTTGCTGATATGGATTTTGGTAACAGGACAATGTCAGAATAACATGTGAGTATGGCAACTTCAGGAACAGACAGTCTATGAACCTGGAGAGAAACCAAGTTCCTTCCAGCGCCAATTGGTTCAACTTAATGATGGTCACAATAACGATACTGTCATCCTTTGTCTACTGCATCACATCCATCCTCTATCATCTAACAGCCATTGTCAAAGCAGCAATCATAGCAAGTTCGTAATTGGCTGCTGTCGTTGCTGATGAAGCAATGGCATTAGAGCAGCCATTTGTATTGCAATTCTCAGACACTGCGATCACAATACCAGTTACCATAACAGTTATTACAGATCCACCAGTTAGCACTCCTTTTCACTCTAGTACTCCTTACACCAGTTGAGAGCATCATGGTAACCCTACTCTTGTACCAAACCTCAACAGTCCCTGTGTCCAACCAAGTCTTGGTGGAACAGTCTTCAATAACTTACTCAGATCCTGTTGCCCCTCATTTACACTGTCTGATTTCCACCTACCTTCTCGTGCTTCACACGACACAACTAGGATAGACTATCTTATATTGCCTCATCCTTTATTCAGTACCTATACTTGGTTATGGCTTTGAATGGAGATTACCAATGAGCCACTGTCCACAGACTATCTCACTTGATAGAGCACTTGCTGCCAGTACCACTGCCATCTACCAAGCATCAAACTACAAAGTTCCACTCCATCAGCATTGAATCAACCTGATTCCGCTTCAGTATTGAGCCCACAGGCTTTGCTTCTTCACCCTCCGGTGAGGCAGGTATTGATCAACTTCTTTGTAGTTGATGATGGCCACATCAAATGGGAAGAAACACCGACCCTTTCATGACACTTGTGATGTGCTTATGCCTTCTGCTCCCTTACTGCGAGAGTCTTTTCGTCACCACACACGCATTTATCATGAGCTTGATTTCATCTATTTCCCTCTGGGAAGCATACTGTGAGAGAGTAATGTAGCATCTTCAGATCGGTTGTTGTGGCCAGGTCCCACGTATGTGGGAACAAAAAACAATCTTTTGATGGATGGGTTGTAGCTTACTCATCATCCCTATTCCTAACCATTTTACAATGTTAATTTAAATACCTCATTTTGAAGCAAACTAGGTGAAAATTAACTATCTGTCGAAAACTTTTTAAATTGACGCCCTACCCCAAATAAGGAAGTCTCGATGCGCCCCTGACCACGCCATGAGAAATACGAGTTCCTACACCTGAAGATGTATAACTCGTTAATATATGAAGAAATCATGTCCTCGTATTAATTGTAGCCGACAAAAAGACGGGGCTGGCTCGATCATTAATGAAACACTAAAATGAACCTTAAAATTTGAACTTTCACATCTGGAGACATGTCCGACAGTATAATATACGAAAAAATTTTAATACCTCCTTCTTGGAGCCACATGCATGAGATGAGACCCAACAAATGTCCTGAGTCGTAGTAGGCATAGGTTATCTACTATTATACTACCTAAATTCTAAATTTAAGACGGCGACAACAAAAGATTCCCAACAGGTAGCCTAAGTTAATTTGCCAAAGCAAAATTCACAGTGAAATATTTTTAAATGGGTGGCATCCTGTTTATATTTAGTGAATAGCTGAAGCGAAGACAGCTGTTTTTAGTCAGCAACGATGTGCAACTAGTTTCCCAATCATATACAATCTGCGTACTTAGCGAAAATTATGTGTAAAGACGAGCAAAACTCTAATAGGTATTTCCGTAAACATCGCATCGAAGACTCGATCGACGCGTAAGTAGGTATTTGAAAATTGTGGCGACGGGTGGTCGATGACGAACGAGTGTGTATTACACACTCGTCAACCACCTAGCAGGCCAGTGGGGTAAAACCCACAAACTATCTTTTGGTGCTCACGGCTGTACATTTCGTCTGTGCAGCTAAACTTGTTTACTGGGCTCGGCCCGCACACATACAACTTCGTATACACGCAACCGACCTGCATTGGTGTTTGTGTGGTGTCGTGTACTTACATATACACACACCCACAAAAATTATTGGAATTTCTGGTTTTGGTACCTCTGGCTGCAGCTACGTGTTGCAATATCCAAGAAAATTTATCACCCCCAGTCGGGGAAACGTCAAAGCATGGAAAATATCAATCCGAATTATGTGAATACAAAGCTCATTTGTTATTATAATATTATTTACAACCTTAGAATCAAAACAAATCGAGTCATTGATAAAAAAAAAGAAAAGAAAAAGAAAGAAAGGTGATTAAGTACCTATCTAAAAAAAAATTATCTCTTAATAGTAGATAAATAATTATGGAAAAACCATTTGCTAATTTTCAACTTTCAACAAAGATTTCATGGTAAGTATTTACGATAATTTGATGGAGATAATTTTTAACTTGAATATTTGAAAAAAATAATAATGATCGAGGTTATCAGTTTGACCATTATGTTGCATGTTCTGACGTTCATATGCTTTTTTTTTGAGAGCAGGTAAACATATTTTAGCTCTTGGTAAGGGCTATGTGAGTATTCAAGCGTCGTCAGATCGTGTTTTTTCTGTTTTTGTGTATGAATTTTCATTTCCATTTTTTGGCGCGCGTCGATGATCTACTTGCGAGGATTTCACTTCTATTTTCTCTCAGGCTAAGCAAGGTTGTTAATTGTGTCTGGTTTCGATATTTTTTTTGGGTTAATTCTGTATGTAGCAGTCACTGTACCTAGTATCGGCCAGATTTTGTAAATTCCAGAGCAATTTTCAGAAGATTCTTTTTCCTTGAAATTGTATAGGATAATACATCTTTGAGTTTTCTTCGACTAACGTTAAGGCAGGGCTATGTTAAGTTTAAAGTTTTTTGGAGAATTTTTTCCAGTTTGTTGGTCAGTGAAGAATAAAATGTCAATTTGGCCCACCTTATGTCTTTTTCTTCTTTTTTTATGCTGCTTGTTTGAGAGCATTTTTCCTCTTTACTCTTTTTTTAATAGTTTTTTTTTTCGCGCGCACACACACACACACACACACACACACACACACACGCGCGTATTATGATCTATTCTAACGTGTTAATAATTTTGGCGTAGATTGGCTGGATGGTACTTTGGACGCAGCTATTTTTGATATTATTTTGGCTATAAAATACCTGATTTTAAACCAATAACTCATAAATTTGCAAAAAAATACTAACCATAATTTATTGCGACATGATAGCAACTCCGGTGCGGATCACTTCCAAATCATTTATTTTCGTATCGATTTTGAAAGAGAAAATTGTTTTTAACTACCCCTACGTAATTTTACGTCAGCAGTTACAACATTTAATACAATCATCGCAATAATGGTCTATTGATAACATTTTAGTACCTAACTAATTTTCTACTTTTCAAAAACCTACTTTTTCTAATAGTGCTGCTGCTGCGTTCGAGTTTCTTTATTTTTCATATCCTAGTTAGTATTGTATTGCTTTTGGGCTAGCCGCTAATGATCTTAGGTATTATCTGATTTAACCTGTATCATAATTATTTCAACAAAAAAAGTAGAACAATTCATTAAGATAGAGAATGCCATAAGATGCCACAAATACTTTTTTTTACTTTTCATTTCCTAATTAGTAGGTATTGTAATATATTTTTGAAACAGCAAATGATATTATCATCTGATTTAATCTGTATCTTAATTATTCCAACTTTAAAAAATAAAATATTTACCTACCTACCTACCTAATAATAGTATACTCAACTCAAATTTGAAAATTGTATGGAAAAACTTTTGTAGTTGTGTTTCATATTTTGTCAAATAATATTTGACTTGATCTGACTAACATGAGTAACATGTGGAGCAATGCTACAGGCAAACTTAAAACTGCATTAAAATTTAAGATTAGTATAATCAGTTACAAGTTTTTATTACATTCAATGTTACAAACTTTTCAGTGCTGTGGTCCATTGACTGCATTTTGCCCCATGTAATTTTACTCAGAATTCATACATTTGACTGTATATTACAACATATGGACTGCTCATACTGATAAAAATAGAAAAAGGAGACCCGTAGTAGGGTAAAGGAAATTAAAAAATAAATACATTATGTAGGAAACAAGGGTATTAGAGATGTGTCTAAATTTCACTCGAGGACTCGGGCTTTATGACATTGTAATTGGTTGTTTTCCTAGATGATTTCATTTTCTTATTCGTATACTAAATTGAACTGTATGCATTTTAAATCTAGTTTAGCACCCTCTTGTAATCCGTTGTTTCAATATAGATACTCATGATAACCCCCTGCAGGAACATTTTATTTATTTATTTTTTTCATGAATTTATTTTTAACGAAGTTTTATAAGTGTTTTTATACGTTGATTTAAGTATGTGGTTCATTCGTGGCATTGGTGGTGGGATCTTTTGGGCAAATGAGAGGGGTGGCCCTGGTATGCCACTTTGGGGGCAATGACTGTAAGAGGGTTGAAGAATGTGGGGCTTTGCCCCACCCCCAGGAGACCACACTGTCATCACCGACATATAAGCCTTGGCCAAGGCCCCCACATCGTCCGAAAGATCCCTCCACTGGTAATGTGCTGGTGGTATAGGATCCTGACTTCACATGAAAAATGGAAAAATAAACAAAAAAAAAGTAAAAAAAAAACAATCACAACCTGGTAAGCCAGAGTCTCGAGTGAGATTTAGATGCTTGTGAAATTAGTCAATTAGCCCCTAGCAACGAGTGAAAATTTTGATAACAGAGTGACAACAGTTTTAAATCGCCCTTACCTGCATATTTTTTCCTCTATTAAATTTTCATGTAAATTGCAATATTTATGAAAAATTCTAAAGAAAAATTGTCATATATACATATATTATGTGATATCCATAGGTAGTGATGAGAGGAAAGGCTTAGATAAAGTGGCTCATGAATTCCTATAGTTTTATTATAGATTCCTCAGTATAGAACCCATTAGGTTTGTTTGAGCACTTTCAGTTAACTGTAAGTTACAGTTTTTACTGTAATTGTATTCTGCATATATTATAGATAAACTGAAAGAAGTGCTTAAACGATTTTCTGCAAAGATAATAACATAAATTTGGATTTGAATGATAAATGTAATTAATGGCCTAATACCTTTATAACAATTTCTTTCAAGTTGACAAAGACTTCATTCGAAACTAAAATTGGGTTGTATTTTTACGTTTTATGAACAGCAGTTGTTAAGTTACTATCAAAATATTGGAAATTTAAAATATCAAAGCAAGCATTATCATTTGTTTTCGTTTTCACATCGGTATTTGAACAGAATTTCAGCAATATTTTGAAAACCATACGAAGGATTAAGCTGAAATTAGGCTGAGATATCAAGATACTTTAGTTTAAGATTTTCTAAAAATTTAGTAGCAATTATACATTTGGTTCTGGAGATATTGCTAGAATTTCCCAACTTGATCGAGTTCATATCATTTGAATAATCACACAATCCCAACCAAATTTCAGCAATAACTTGAGAACAAAATATACAATTTCAGCCAAATTTTCACAGTATCTTTATCTAATATAATTCGATGTCTCCACAAAATTTCAACTCTCTACAATGAATGGTTCTCTCGCAGTTGCTCTCCACAACTAAATTGTATAGAAGGAATGTAACTGTTTTCATAGCATGTGATAATAAATTAATGACTTCTTAATTCATTCGAACTTCTTCAAAAAATATTATTATTGCTATAAAATCAAAATAAATCACACGCTAGAGTAGCAACTCACAACAAATAAACAAATATCTAGAAAAAAGTTTTCAAAATGTTCTGATGACACTCGATAAGATTCAAATTATTCAATACATGATCACTACATACTGTAAATTTGTAAAGTTTGCAATACCTACCTTCAGAGCAGACATATAGCTAAAGAGATCTCTAATAGATGATCAAAAATGAGATGAACATCTCAACCACCATCATCATCATCATCATCATCATAAATGATTTCTCAATTTCGTTTATTGCACACGTGTGTAGCTTGATAGTGTGTGTGTGTGTGTGCGTATTGGTACAAAAATAGTTGTTTTCACTACGCTGCGCAGAATGTTAAACGAAGTTGACTTTTCATTGATGATGATGATGATGATGACGACGATAATGATCACATTTTTCTACCTCAGCGTGTATAGTGAGCGAGTTGGACGTCTCATTATAGCTATATTGTCTCTGGTTGGGAGCGACTGTAATTTAAAATGCAGATTCTAAAAAGTGCAAAATACAGAAAAATCGCTGGAACATAATATTGCTGTAGGCGCTCAAACGAAGCTATTATACATAGGTAGTCGAAGATTCATATTCCTACCACTTTCCCAATTCTGCTAATTAGAGTTTAATGTATTTTGAAACTACCGGTAGGTATTAAATTTACAGCTCTTACAATAACAAATTGAATCTATAGTATTTCGAAAATACGATAGGTAATATTAATTATACAATTACGAGTTATCTACCTACGATTAAATACCTGGGATAGGTGCACGAAAGCGTAGACTATGTACGCCCACATTTATTTAGCATTCGCAAAACGACGAATTTGAATGCGCATCGATCGCATATAATTAGGCCACGTTTAAACTGTAAAAGTCGACTTTGTTGGTCAAGAAGGTCAACGATCGTTTGAATTCCTTCGCCAGCTCCATGTCCAAGTACTTCTTCACAAAGGATACGATGAGGGGGGTCATTCGTGCCGTTGGTTTGTCCACCACCCTGACGTCGACGTGCTCGATTTCAAGTTTATGCACCTTGTTGGTGCGGGTGATCAGCAGCTGCAGGTTGAATTCGATTCTGTGCAGATACAGGAGCATCGCCTCGGCCGGATTTGATTTGGCGGTGATCGCCAGTTTGGTGGGGCTGTCCTCCCTGTAGGCGATCGTCGTCTCGACGTAGACCCTCATCGAACCGTTGGTCGCCTCCGTCTTGTAGCTGACGGTCCGATTCTCGTACCTAAATAGGTCGTGAATTCTGATGTTGTACGTCATCTCCGGAATACTGGTCTGGCCGCCGTCAGCCTCCACGTTCAGCGACGGCGTCACGTCGAAAGAGTCGATGTTTATGCGCTGCAGATAGTCGATACTCTCCTCGATCACCTTCTCCAGCACGCGATCCCTGTACGTGAGCGCGAAGCGCTGAGCGACGCCCTTCAGGGCCGGCTCGACGGCGACGATGCCGCCGATGATGCAGGCCGAGTCCAGCCAGTTTTTGGACATGGCCGCCAGCACCATTTCGATGACGTTGCTCGAGTACTGATTGGACAGGCTGGTCGTGCAGTCCATCTTCTCGAAGGAGAGTCGCTCGTAAACGTTAACGGGCCAAATGCGGAAGTCGTAACGCCGCCGCATCGCTCGCTTCGTGTGGTAACTCGCGTTGCTGAATTTGCAGATGAAATCGCCGTACCTTTTGTCCACCTCGAAGTGGCCACTCACCTCCAGATCCTGGTTCGCATCTGCCGTCTTGAATTCAGTCTAAAACGAAAGTGGTGCGTTTTCAACGTTTCAAATGATCGCTAGTGAGAACATAAACCTATCTGTTGTAATTATCAACCCAGGGACGTAGCTAAAGGATGATGGTGGGGGCAGGCTCCCCCCAAAAAGTTTTGGTCAGTTAACAAAATTGTACAAGTTGTTCATTGGTTGGAAAAATTGCGCCTAAGAAAAAAAAAAGGACATAATATATACGAGTGTGTTGGGTGTTTTTTTTTTTTTTTTTTTCGGGGGGGGGGGGTTTATAGCAGTTGGTAATTTCAAAAATTTCAGTTGGCTGTAACGGCATAAAAGAGATGTTTTAGTATAGTTTTAGACCACTTTATGTGTTACACCATAAACAAAATACTAACACCAGAAAAGTATCAGTATCTCTGTAATATTTTAAAATAATTAATTTATTATCCACTAACTATTGTAGACCTTAACTTTTGAGAGACTTTATAAAATATTTCAAACACAAAGATTAATTAAACACTTTTAATGAAATAATAATTTGTACGACGCCAATATTCGCATATTTTCATAATATTTGGTGCGGGTATTTTAGATTGTTTTGAAGGAATTGTAACTGTGTTTTGTTTACAGGGCAAGTACCTGAATTACTGGTATTCAAAACAGTGTCAACAAATATGTTCATCATATTTAAAAATAAACAAAAATATACAATACATTGTCAATTTTCATTTTCCTCCCCCCAAAAAGCCTTTCGCTATATCCCTGCATCAACCAGTAGGTATATGTGAAGGTTAAGTGGAAAAATTATAAAAAACACTTTCAACTTCCGTGTTACCTGTGAATAGTGTGGCAAGAATTTTATCAATGGGGGGGGGGGAAATTGATGACTTTTTGGTTTGTCACTTTTGAAAATTTAAAACATTTGAGAATTTAGCATTTATGTAATTCGCTGTCGCATCCCTACTTATTATTAAAATTTTTTCTAAATTTGAAAAGTGATTAGAAAAAAAACAAACAAAAAATCAAAGGTAATAGTGGCAATCTTCCCCTTTTCTTTCCCTTGGCTACGCCACAACAGGATTAAGTCAAACTTGTTTTTCTGACTTCACAAATCCTGTATACGGCGTGCTTCATGAGTATTCCCCAAAACTTAAATATGGATATAACCAGTACAACAATGAAAACTTTTCTATCTCAATTTCGCCTATCTGAAATATTTGAAGGGGCTAGGTACAGTATAATCAAAAAATTCAATAATGCTCACACTGGGGTTTGAACCTGTGCGACAAACTTGTTTTTTTTTTCTTCATCCTTTACAGACTGACGTTGTTTTACCAGTGCTGGAAGTAGGCTGGCAGCCTGAATTGGTAGTGTTTGTTGGCTGATTCATTAAAATAATGCTGTAGAAAAAATTTATTTTTTTGTTGATTTGTTTGTTATTAACAGAGATCAATAACTGTATTTATTATCTAACTAATGTTTTAAATTTTCAACAAAAACTCACAAACTAACAAACAGATTTGAATAAATTTCCATCAAAATCATCCTCAAATATATATTAAATTTAAAATTTTCACCGTTGACTGTTTGTCTGTTGTGTACATAATTCATTCACAATGTATTGTTTTGAACAAATTTTAAAATTCCATCACAGTTCTGGATGGCTTGCCAACCATTCAAGGGATTTGAACATAATTTTTACGAAATAATCCTCAAACATTTTGAAAAAACCTGTTAAAATTTAAACATTGAGTAGGCAAGGTTTACTTGTGAAGAGAAATTGTTCAAAATGAAACCATAATTGATGACTAAAAGCAAATTGTCTTAAATTCAAAATTATTATGCACTTGCTGACAAATACTTTATAGAGAACAGATTGAGTTTTAAATTCCAAAATTAGTATCAAGGGCTGCACCCAAAAGGCTCCTGCGTATGGCTGATGTGCCAGAGTTCTCCCTCTTGATGAGGAGATACTGGTGTTGAGGCGACGTCAGTTACGAGTTACAAGGCGTGTGAAACAAGTGTATGACTCCAATCAACTTTATATGGTCTCCTTTGGACCTTAAACTACACCAATTATAAACTTCTACCTATTACAATCAGCGCCTAATCAATTTCATAAAATTAATCTCTTTTCAACAAGGATCAACTTTTTCTTGAAAATTAATATTAAAGATGTCTGTAAGTAATTCAGTGACTGATATCTTTGTCAATATTCATGCTGTTTCACCAGTTCATAATAAATTCACACGATGCTTTTCATTAGCTAGGCTGGTGTACCAGCAGCAAAAGTTGAAAAATTTCAACTTCATGAACATGCCAGTAGTTGTTAAACCAGTCCATTCATAGGTCACTGCCTACCGCAAACAGTACAAATTCTCACTAGGCTGGTGAAACAGGGTTTTGTGAAAGAGGCTTCTGATTCTTATTTTACCCATTGCATCTTCACGCATATGCAACTTTTTACGCTTTAGTTTCCTACATATTTCTCAGTAGCGCCTGTAACTTCCAGATAGACCACTTTCATGAATCTTTCAATGAAGTTTGAAAAGTTGCATAAGCGTGAAGTGAAGGCGCAGTAGATAAATAAAAAAAAAGATGCCGCCGGTTTAAATTCCATGGTAGTTATTAATTTTTTTTCAAACTACCTAAATTTGTAGGATAACGCAGAATTTGACTATTTTTTTTTATTTTTCAATGACTCAATGGTCTTTTTTTTGGCTCCCCCAGTGTTGCAATTGGATCATTTTCACAAATGATTTTTTTTTTTTTTTTTTTTTGGTTCTTGATGAGCCTACAACAATTTTCCGTCGTTAGATTTTCCTATAACTCCGATTGCTTTAGCTCCTTCAAATATTGAAGATAGGCCAAATTGTAAAAGTTTTTCTTAGTCGTGCCCAGTTGTATCCACATTTCAAGTTTTGGGAATCACTCATGAAGCTAGTTGTTGACTCTTCATCATAGGTACCTTTATTTTTGCAAAAAATTGAAAGTCTTCGATGATATTTACAGGTGCATGGCACGTTTAATTTTTGAGAAAAAACGTGAGTACTGAAAAAAGACAGTGGCGTAGGCAACTCAATCTTTTGGAAGGGGTTTTCAACAAACAACGTAGGTACCTACTTAGGTAGTTAATAAATTTTACCCACAAATACCCTTTTTGATTGGCTCAAGAGGGCGAGGCTTGTTCAACCCCGAACTTTTACCTTCTCCCTATTTCGTTTACAACCAATTCGAAAAATTAGGTGAGGCTCAATATCTTGGATTTTTACTACAATTTCGGAAACCCACAGCACCTTTGCTGCACAAAATACAAGATAAAGTACAAGTGAAGAGAACCTATTTCGTTCTTTGCGGAGAGTACTGCTACGAGTTCACGTAATCCAGTAAAAATGATATTTTAAAGTAAATTTCTTGATGCCATGCTTTTGGCCTACACACAGTGGCTTAACTATTGAGAACAGAAACAGGGCACACGTGGTATCTTAACACGATAATTTCTTTGGCCAACTTTATTTCAGTACGTATTTTTAGCTTCCCAATAAAATAATAATACGGATTAATACGATTCTGAAAATAAAAGGTAGGTAACGTTCCTGACCACCCTGTAATTCAACTCCTATAACTATGAAAAACATATACCAACACACGCTCTTTTTTTTATGCTTAGGTATACATTATTTTTATTCCAAATCATTATAATTGTACCTATGTGGGTACTAGCTAAAAAGCAAAATTAATCTCTAGTTTTATACCATACCCCCCTCCTCTGGTTGAAGCACAGGCTATGGACTTGGAGCATTGTCATTACTTATTCAGCAGCCCATTTTCACTAATGTCGTAAGTGAAAGTGCAAAATCTTAATTTGTATCCGTCAATAATATTCGATTCGAACGGCATTTTTAAATTTATTCGACCGGACTAACGCATAGGTGGCTGTAGTGTGGCCTTTACCTGAAACAATTTAATGAATTCGGCGTCAACTGTGGCTATGCTCAGGATAGGATTTTTTTTAATGTTAAACAAAGGAAAGCCGGACATGTGAACGCCGTACAGCCGTGATCGAGGAATTGAGATGGAGTAGTCTTCCAGGCGAATCGGTTCCTTTATCTTGTAGTCGATCGAACGCGATTCTATTTTCTCAACCAGCAGAGAACGAACGAAATTGGTCATTCCATTCGAAACGAGTTTCTGCAAATCATGCAGACATGTGTCGTTCTGCTCGGGAGCGTTCGGTACTGGAAAGGTGAGCACATTTTCAGGATGATCGAACATGGCTTCGTCCACTTGGTACGTTCGTTCGAAGTATCGTCCTCTAGTCTCGAATGATTCTGTGCCCACAAACAGAGAAAATTTAAACCTCGTAATATTGTGAATTGAATAGGTATTGCAAACATTCTGCTATTGTTTCACTTTTCTTCTTTTTTTTCTTTTTTTTTGGGGGGGGGGGGTTTATGGTTTTACATTTTGGACTTGATCTTGCACGGTCTAGCCTTATAGTATTAGTTCGGGCCCTGCAAATTAAAAAGTTCAAAACCAAAACAGATTTTTACTCTAATTCACATAGGTGAGGGTACCTAATATGAAAATGGCTCGGCACTTTATCTTCTTCTCATTGGCTGATCCAACGGACGCTATAGCCCAGCATAATTAACTTCAGCTTTTTGCCAAAAGTACTTTTTGGCTTTTCGTAGCCTCATAAAAAATTTTAAGTCGTGTATCTCGTAACTGAAATAGTCTTTTTTAGGTCAAGGGTGTATATTGGGGGTCTTGGGGGGCTTGGGGGTCTGGATCCTCTCTTAGACAAGAAAAAAAGGCCTAACGTCCGAAAATTGTGTATTTTTATCAGTTTTGGTGATTTTGTGTTGTGGAGGGAGAGTCAGAAGAGACCACTGAAAATGTGAACCCCCGCCCCTCTTTAAGACGGAGCTATAAACGCCTTTGTTTCAAGCATTTTGTACTCTGGCTTTGTTCCATATATCCGCCATTTTAGGTCAATTCAGAAAAGAAAAGAAAAGAAAAGAGTGAAGTTTGAAGTTGGAGACTGGAGCGAAAGGGTGGTAGGTAAATGAGGGAAATTTCACATACATAGGTATAGGGATAGGTAGTGAGTAATATGCACGAAATTCGGTCAAGTAAGTAGGTATCTGATTTTGTAATAGGTAGGCCACCGTATTTTCGGATCGACGTAGCTTAAGCATTCCAAAAAAAAAAGTAAATTCTGTGAAAAAACAACAACAACAACAACAACAACAATAACAACAACAACAACAACAAGGCGAAAAACAATTTCTAGACAAAGAATAAATGTGCCAGCGTACCTTCCGGATAACATGCGAACGCTTTGACCTCAATTTTGAGTTCTCTGGCCTTACGAACGAATTCTCTGCACTTTTGTATTTTGCTGCGAGCGACAAAAATCCTCGGTGACAGGTACAGGACTCGCAGATGTTTCAGTTTAGCCAAATCATCGACGGTGATGGCCAACGAAGGATTATCCTGCAGGTCGACGTACTCCAGGACGGGCAGAAAGGGCGAAAACAGCGAGGTCGGCGATTTGGTCAAATTGGCGCCAACGAGAGAGACGTACTTCAGAAATTGAATTCGCTGCGAAAATATGTAGTCGCTGTGCAGCGGATTGCGGTCCAAATACAGTATTTGCAGCGAGACGGGCGTGTCCAGTTGGAAAGCGGTCAGATGGTTGTTACTCAGATCCAGCAGCTGAAGGTGCTGCAGCTGGCTGAAGGCGTCGTGCGCGATGCTGGTCAGATTGTTGTCGGCCAGGTATATTTCGGTGACGAAGATGCACCGGTTGAACGCGTTTCGGTCGATGTGCTGGATTCTGTTCTGTGACAAGTCAACGATCTGCAACGCCAACAAACGATCTCGTCATCTTCTACTTGAAACGCGTTTCGCAGCAATAGGCTGGAGGCGCGTAGTAGCCGCCCCTGGGAGAGACGTTTCGGGTGCGGGGGAGGAAATACGTTATAACGGCCCTCTCAGTGCCACGCGCAGAATTTAGCTCGTCAGCGAGGTCAGAAACTGAGTGGACGATTTTACGAGTGGAGGGACCGCTAAACATTTTCAGTTATACTTTTGGCATTCTAAAAAATTTATTTTAGAGCTTTTTTTCTCTCGCAGCCCTGCGAAATGAATCATTGCTGACGCACGTTCTTTGAAAATCTACTTGAAAATTGCTGTTTACGTCAAACGTAGGCCATATATAGGTAATTAATTAATTGGTGTATATGTATCTTGTCAATCATAATACCCTAGTCTAGCCTACGCAACAGCAACGTACAGTGAAACAATAGGCTTCATCCGTTGTTACAGTAACACGCACAAATTTGCACACTGACGTGTTTTACCAACAGGTTCACACCTTACTCTGTGTTCATCCAGATGAATTCTGTACCTATCTATGTTATACAGCCACACAAGTTCGCTAATAAAACATACAAAACTGTTTGCGGGTCTGCAGCACTTTGAGTATGACACTAAGATAATAGTACATTACTGTACATTACTATACAAGGGAGGAAAGTAAGCAATTGAGGACGAGTTGAAAAGTTGCAGCACAAGCCAAAGGCGAGTGCTGCAATCGCATACCAGTGGAAATTGTTTACTTTTCAACTCTGTATAGTAAGGTATTTTGCTATATAGATGAATGAAAAAATATTTTGAATCGTTAATTTTTGAATTATTCTAGTTATTTTAGTTTTATAAATTATAAAATAGCCATGCCAGAAACGTGTTTGATACCGATGTGTCGTACCAATTATAAAAAATGAATAAGTGAATAAGAAGAAAGTGATAACATTTTATCAATATGTACCAGTTTTCAAATTTCCTCATTAGCTCATCACTGTTATTTGAACTATGTGAAAATAGTTATCCTCGAGCAGGGAAACAAATAATTTTTTTTCCTGTTCACGTATTTTTTTTCCATAAATATATTCCTCTGCTTCGAAGTTTAAAAAATGTCTTTTCCTTTCTCTATGTTCTCCTACTTCCTACCTTTGCATGTCCAACGAGAGTGGGCAAAATCCTCAGAAAAAATGATTTGAATCATGATTCACGAATCACCAATACTTTCAGTCCGAAGGTTAAAAGTAATTTGCACGAATCTTTTTTCGACGAATCTTGAATCCTTTTAAGCTTCATTTGCCTAGTTTTTTTGCAGATCTTTCCCACTCTTGACCACTAATCAAACAGGTATATAGGCTACCTAACTTTTGAAGAAAAAATTGAATAGGCTGTCCTCGTAGTATCTGGATGTGTTACAGAATTCTTTTTACCGAATGATTATTTCACCAAATGGACGTTATATCATTTGATTATATAGTACTGGACCAGTAAAGCTCCATAAAACCGATGTACTTTTTAATGTTAAGACATGCCGTGAAAAAGTAGGCAACCCAAGCGTACCTTCCGCATATTTTTAACATTTTGCTTGAATTCACCAATTTAGAATACATCTGATAAAGACATACATTAAGTTCATAAGGATAGCGTACATAAACACAAAGCAAAGTAGGCCAGAAGGTATGCTCTGGTTGCCTTGCCTATTTAACACCGGCATGTGTAACAGGAAATTATCTTTCTTTACTGGTCCAGCACTATATAGTCAAAGATTATATCGATTCTATCAAAAAACCAAAAATTTAAAGTTTATTTATTTATTTATTTTTTCAAATACTTGAAAATGGGCATTTCTCTATGCCTTTATTGTATGGTGGGAGGTAAGGTGAGGTGGGTTTTTTTTTTCTAAATTAAAAAGACTCAAGTTGGCATTTTTCTTTTCCTTTATCATTTGGTGGTTAGTTAACTGAGGTTGGTTGTGGTTTTTTTTTTTTTTAAGAAGAAAGACTGGGAAACTGCATATTTTCATTCCTTCTTTTTATTAAAATTCAAAATGGTAATTAGTATTCTGGAAAAATATGTTTTTCGGTAAAAAGTCTTTTGGTGAAAATGCTATGGGTAAAACAATTTTAGTAAATCAGAATTCGTTCAAACAGTACCTAATTCGATAATTCTCCATTCGGTGTTTTGGATTCGGTAAAATGACTGAGAATCTATCTTCATATCCAATTCTTAAGCTTAACAGGCTGTTTTTAGTCTGAGAAGATTGTGAAGCCAAAATACAACTCCATCTGTAATACCTACCTATTAGTGTATTTTCCTTTGGAAAATACAACTATTGCATTCAGTGCAATGACTGGACCGGGGGGGGGTGAGACCTGTGGAAAAGCGCCGATCCTGAGTCGTAGATCACGAATATTGAGGTCACTCAAATTCTTCTATACACAATATATATATATATATATATATATATTTCCACTTTTTGCTCATTTTGGAACTTTTTGGAAGTCTACGAACCCTCCGCTGTTCAACCTATGACAATGAAACTTGGGGTAGTATTAGAAGCATTCGTGGGCTACACATTCGTGTTAAAAGTTTTGAAATTCATTCGTTAGTTTCTGAGGAAAGGGTTCTCAAAGTGTTGCAAACCCAGCATGTTGTCATCACGACAACTCCCGTAAATTTACAAATTTTGGCTTTAAATTGTTATGGTAGTTTCAGACTATTTGTGACCGGTTCGGTATTGAATTTGAGCGAAATCGGTCGACTGGTTTTCGAATGGCAGCCATTACAAATTTGACACTTTTTTTATTGATTTTGGCATTTTTTGGGAGTCTGTGGAGCCTCCGCTTTTTGACTTATGGCAATTAACTTTAAGATAATGTTATAATGTTATACGCTTTCATGGGCAACGCATTCGTGTTAAAATTGTTGAAATTCATTCGGTAGTTTCGAAGGAAGGGGTTCTCAAAGTTTTGCAAACCCACCACGTTGTCATTGCGATAATTCCCGTAAATTAAAAGATTTTGGCTCGAAATTTTTATGGTAGTTGGAGACTATTAGGGACTGATTCGGTTTTGAATTTGAGCGAAATCGATTCGCTGGTTTTCGAATGGCAGCCGTTACAAAATTTGACACATTTGGAAAATACACACTTACGCGGTTGATGCGCGGCACACATATTTGGATAGGCTCCTGTTCTTAGACGATACTTGAGTTTGAAAAAACTATTCAAGTGCTATTTTATCGATGGTTTCGGCAGGTACTTAAGTATAGGGGAAATGTTACGCAAGTGGTTTTACTTAGGAAAGGAAAAACGTTTTAGAATATATACCTATACGTACCTATATGGTCCCGGATGTAAGCAGTGCGAAGTCTACACGGTGGAAGTTTCGTGAAAGTATAATTAGGTATATTATTACGCAAAGAGTAAGTAAGTACAATAATTATGGGCTACGCTCTCGGAATCTTTTCTAGGTGTGTGTAAGTCTATATGGGTAGAGCCTTAAATGGCACGAAAATTTTGGCGATGGTACTCGGCGAGCGCAGGGAGTGCACTACGCTTTCTGTCAAACACCGAGTATAAGCCATTCCAGTGCCTGTAATTACGTACATAGTCTACGTACCCATTTTGCGAATTAAACGCGAAATTATATTCAAAACGCCAACACATGCGATTCTTAATTATTTTCATTACCTTCGTAAAAGATCTAACATCGTCAGGAACTGACGTCAAATTTCGATTCCGACAGTCCAAAAAGCCATTCGTTTCGATGTAGCTGCATTTAGCGTTGACGTGAGTGAATATGCAACTCAGAAAGATAATCAGTGCGATGTAAACTGGAAAAACCAATTAAAATAATTGTGAACGTTGAACCCATATCAGTACATGTATATAGGTATCTACAGCTACATAATCATGTTAAAACAAGTAAACAAGAAATCATACTCGAACTACCTATATGATTCATTCACCACTGTCATCTTCTCAGAATTATCACAATAATTAGGTACCCGTACCTATATATCTTATCTTTCGAATTGGGGACATAATAGAATGACTCATTAAAGAACTTCCTTTTCTGTATATTAGTCTATTCCCAAATTACATTGTAATCAGATGCATGAAAATACGTACCTATCTACTAAAACATTCCCACTCGAAAAATATTTTTATTCTTAATTTGATGCGGAATATTTTTTATTTTTAAATGACTTATAACTAACTCCAAAGTTCGCCAGATAAGTAGGTAGGTACCTCAGTACCTAATTTCTCAATTACATGATTTAATTTATTCGAATAAATACGAACGGCGAAAGTACGTAATACGACCGAAGGAGGACGCAAATAGAAGATACGCGAAATATTTTCACATTGTGGCTCACACGACCATTGACGTTGCAAAAGGCCTTTTTAGGGAGGTGAGCAGAAGAACGGAAATTGCCAACTGAAATTTTCGCAATTTCCAACAGCTAAAATGTTAAAAAATTGTGAAATCGTCACCCAAAAAAAATAAAATAAAATAATAAATAAATAAAGGTGATCAACTAGTGGGTATAGCTGCTAATTTTACTAGAAAATTGTCGACTGTTGCAAAATTTTCAATTGCCTAAAATTTTCACAATTTACCAACTATCCAACCGATTAGCAGATAAATCTAACTTACCAGCATCCCAGGGAGAAAGTTGACCCCTTGCCGACTTGCCTCCTAACTCCGTCTCTGCACATGGCTTAGTTTTTATAACAAGAATATGATTATATACTTAGGTAAAGCCTTGAATAAGCCCTTTCGCCAAATTCGCCGAAACACATGCTTTAAAAATAAAAATGTCGCCAACCTTAATCCAAATCGTTAAAATATTTGAAAGTAGATTATCTAGAAACAAAAGTTTTTTTCTTCAGCAACTTGGGATGTAGGAGAAAAAAAAGTGTCCTAAAATAGATAAATTTTTGAATAAGTACCGAAGCCGAAAGAGATGATTTGAAACTTCATACCAGACCCATAACTGCAAGTTGAGATATGTCGGTTGACCGAGAACAATTCATTTGAACTAATCTTTTGAAAGACCTAAATGAACGAGACCGAAAGATGAGAATGAACTAGTTCACTTTGAACTAAAAGATATTATCAAATCAAAGTTATATTGTATAGACATACAAGCTAGTTCACTCTTATAGTCACAGCATTGTTGTTAATCACTGGATGAGTGGAATTTCTTATCAATCAACAAAAAACAAAACAAAATAGTAAGCGTTTTTGGGGAATGAAAGCGCTTTCTATGTCTGAAAGTAACTACGTATAGAAAATGTATACGAATTGCTCCCCATATGAAATAATACATACTCAAAGGTTTGATTCATGCAGCTCATTTCGTTCATTTTGAACTAGTTCACTGAACTAGTTCATTCAAAAGACCAAGACTTGTTGAACTAAATCCACCAAATGAACTCAAACGCACATCTCTACTGCAAGTACACCCAAAATTATCATAGCTACCTTACACAAGGCTCCTTTATCTTGAATTTATAACCCATTTTCAAATTAAAAACTAGCAAAAAATAAGACGTTATTGATGTGAGGCGTACAGAACGAGGATCGAAAGAACTTGAGACTTCTAATAATCTGGAGGTTTATTACACGAATGATTAATACATTATTAACAGAATATGAAATGGCGAAGCAACAGCGATGTACGATCGAAAGTAGTAGGGGGAAACACTTCGTGGTGAGAGTGTACGTATGACATATATATACAGTGATCGTGATGATGATGATGAAGAATGAGTGAAGGTGGGATTTCCGTTACAACACCCCCCTGAAATTTTACCGAATGAGTTCTTCATCATGTTTGACGCTGAAAGTAAACGAATTATTACTGTTTATACAAGAAAAATATTAATTTCAAAATGATATATGCGTAATAAAAAATTTCAAAAATAAAAAATAAAAATATTGACATCGTATTATTTAAATATTATGGTAACTAAGTTTCAAAATAAAATTTTGTTTTGCTGTGCTTCGAGAATAAATAAAATAATAAAATAAACAAATAAATAAATATGGTAACATGCATAAGATATTCAATGATAATATATAATATGTAAAAAAAATATTGTAAAAAAAATATTATAATAATATAAAATTGGTTACATGCAAAATATTATTTTATTATAGGTAACGTGTGATTTAATTATTATGTCTTTCGATTAGGGAAAGAAGAAAAAAAATTAGAAAGAAAAAAAATTCGAGAAGAAAAATATTCACGTATACATAAAGAAAAAGAAATAGAAAAAAAAAATATATATAATATGGTATTTCCAATTAGAAGTTGATCGAATTCAAAGGAACGTTACGTTTTGTATTTTATCTTAAACGTGTGATATGAAAAAGATTGTAGTATAATATTCATCGCATCGTTTATTATCTTTCGTGTATTGCTATTGTATTTGAACTGGCGCTTAAGATGTAATGTGATAAAGGAACATTTTCGACTTATCTTGTTTTGCGGTCATGTAATGGGTTTAATCTTTATTGTATTTATTGTCGGAGAGTTCTTTTCACTATTTCGTGTGGGAATATTACGTGTATTTCTCTCACGGTTGTTTGAAAATGTATAGGGTTTTTATTATGTGAATTGTAGGGTTTATTCCTGTTCGATTTTTCTGCTTTTTCTTTTGTTCACATTTTTAAGAGGTCGGGTATTTATCTGTTACAAGTATTTTCTGGTAAATGGCTTTGTTGCGTACTAATTTTTGCAGTAATTGAAGGTTAACTTTTAAGCATCTTTTTTCATGTTACGACCTATATTTTGGACTTGGGACGACTTGTACTTTGAAATGGTAAATTTTGAGATATATTATGACTTTGAAATAAATGAACCATTTTTATATTATGTATAGATATTTGTTTCGTTTAATATTTTGACAACTATATTTTCGAACTTTGAACGATCCAATGATTTTGTCAAAATATCTGCCAACTGATTTTCGGAGCTTACAGTCCTAAAAAATATTATTTTTTCTTCAAATGCCTCCAAAATTGAGTAGCATTTGATCATTAGGGCTCTCGACTTTTTCTGACTACCCCCTGAACATATTTTTTGTGTTGAGATATTATCTTCCATTATATCCACACTTAATTTTTCACCTAAAATTTCGTAATTTATATTTTGTATGACTTTTATGGTATCGAGTGCATCATAAACCGCAATTATTTCAGCTGCTGTGCTAGACGATGCATGAATGGTTTGCTTGCCGCAATTCCATTCTATCAAATCCCCATAAGAAAATATCATGAATCCAGTTATGGACTTCCCTTTTCCTAAATTATTTAGATCTATATTATTTTCATCTACTTGGGGTGCATATGAGGCATCAATATAGGCCTGTATACCATCCCCTTTCGATCTATATATTATATTATAATTTTTGGTAGTATTAATATATTTGAAAATTCTTTTTACATAATTTTTTAATGTGTTGTTAGAATTATTTTGAAAACGGGATAAAAAATTTACCGGGAATAATATGTCCGGTCTTGTAAGTCTTGCTAAGTATAGCAATCCACCTATCATTGACCTATATTCGGTGTCATCTATGCCACCTTCAATTTTGTCCAACTTTAGTCCCGTTTCCATCGGAGTGTTCGTATTTTTTAACTCTGAAATCCCAAATTTTTTTAATATTTTATCTATATGTTTGTATTGGGAAAGTATTATTGTATTATGTTCTATATCTCTCGTTATTTCCAATCCCACAAAAAATCTTGGGTTATTTATTATGGTAATCGTAAAGTCTTTTTGTAGTTCCTCATTTATTTTTGTGATTGATGACTGTAAGTTTGATGCGATCAATATGTCATCCACATATGTTAAAAAAATATATTTTTTCATTATTATTAATTATTGTGTATAAGCATCTATCGCTTTTAGTTTTAGTAAAGCCCATCTCTCTTACTTTTGCGTCCAATAGGTTATACCATGACTTACTAGACGTTTTTAGTCCATATATAGACTTTTTCAATTCCAACACCTGATTCGTATTGATATTCACACCTTCAGGTCTTCTCACAAAAATGGGTTTAATGATTGGTGAATTTAGGTATGCAGTTTTTACATCATACTGCACCATAATTAATTTTTCTTTATTTATTATAGATAGTAAGGATCTTATTGTTCCTACTGATGCCACAGGGCCATGGGTTTCAGCAATACCATATTCGGTTCTATCCTTAAAACCTCTTGCTACAAGTCTTGCCTTGGGTTTTGGATTTCCAAATTCATCAAATTTAATTGTGAAAATCCATCTTGTATCTATGAGTTTTTGGCGATCATAGTCGACTATTTCCCACACATTCATATCATCGAGAGAATTAAATTCATCATTTATGGCTCTGATCCAATCATCTCTAAAAGGGTTTATTTCTATTTCAGAATAATTTTTTGGTATGTTATCTTCTATATATATTTTATTATATCTTATATTTATATTCATGACTACAGGATTAATTATCCCCAAATCATACTCGTAATCTGATGACTTTATTACTAATGGTTTATTATTTATTAGTAATGATTTTATATTCTGAGTTTCATCTACCTTAACATCACATGAGATATATGATTTTGTATTATAGGGGTCTTTAAGACAGTATCCTGTATTTGTATAACCCATCATTATATTTTTCTCTGCTCTATGTGCTAGCTTTGGGTCAATTTTGTTTTTCGATTTTGCTTTGGCTTTAGTGGCGTTTTGCTTTCTGACTTCTACAGGAATATGTCTGTAGGTCAATGCTCCAAAGACTTTTAGGTTCTTAAGGTTTGGTTTCATCCCATAAAATAGTTCATAGGGTGTTTTATATCCCTCATTTGTTTTCGTGGGGGATCTATTAATTAAATAGGCCGCTGTTACCACAGCATAAGACCAATACTTTATGTCAAGGTTGGCATCAATTAGCATGGCCCGTACTCTCCTCATTAAAGTTTGATTTTGCCTTTCGGCAACACCATTCAATTCCGGAGAATATGGCACCACATAATCCATTGTTATGCCAACCTCTTTGCAATAATTTATTATTTTTATATCAGTATATTCTTTGGCATTATCACACCTAATAGTCCCTATGGGGTACTCCGGAAATTTATTTTTCATGGATACTATAATATTCTTAAATTCGTTTGTTACTTGACTTTTGCTAACAATGGGCATTACGAAGGTATATTTTGAGAAGTGATCTATAAAGGTTAAGATATATTTTTGATTCGCTACTGAGGGCGTAAATGGACCCATAATATCTGAGGATGCCACTTCTAATTTTCGAGTTGGTTTAGTTCTAATACCATTATGTCCCAACCTCGTATTATTTGCTAGACAACATATTTGACAATTCAAAAAATCTTCATCCCTAAAATTTATATTATCGGGAATGCCTACTGCTAAATTTTTTAGTTTTTGTAAATATCTGGCATTCAAATGCCCTAGTCTCCTATGTATGATTAATTTTTTATTAATATTATTATTTATTTGTGGGTTTTGAGGTATTTCCTCAATTTCATTATTGTCTTCTCTTATTTCTTCTTCTTCACCCCCCTCAGGTGATTCCTTATTATCGTCATCTTCCTGAATTTCTAATTCTACGGTAAAGTCATCCCATTCATCATCTATATTTTGAGTGACGGGGGCACATATCATATTATTTTCATTATTATTCATATTATTAATAATGTTTTTATTATTATTTTCAATATTATAATATATATAAAATATTCCCTCTTCTTTTTTTGCAGTCATTATTATTTCTGCATTTTCGATAAAATATATATTAGCAATATCCTTCTGTTGATCAATATTGATCATACCTATGTTTGTAATTTTTATTGCTGAAATAATGTCTAGGTTTAAATCGGGCACATAATGAACATCATTTAATTCTATCAATGATTGAACTCTGTTATAGTTTTCGACTTTGATCACCATTCTCCCTGTGTGAGTAGCATATAAGAAAGTATTTTTAGCAGCACACTGCAATTTTATTGGAGTCACAAATTTTTTAACATCGACCAATTTGTCCAAGTCAGACGTCAAATGCACTTCTGCAGCTCCATCCAAAATTGCTTTGTGATTCAATATATCATAATTTTCATATTTATTATTTTTATTATTATTTATAAGTTCATTCAACAACCATTCATTATTATTTTTATTGAACTTTTTCACCATACAAGACATCTTCACTTGCTGTTCCGAATTCTCTTTTTTATTGGAGTTCGGTTGGGTTGTATTAGCTTTTGGGGGATATGTTCCCTGACTATTATTAAAATTATTATTATTATTATTTTCTTGTGAATTATTATTACTGCAATTTTGCGCTATATGGCCAAATTGCCCACACTTGTAACATTTTGGATTATTATTCTGATAATTATTCCTATTATTACCTCTATAATTGTTACCTCTATAATTATTGCCTCTATAATTCGAGTTACCTCTGTAACTATTTCCTCTATAATTTCCATTACCATTGTTCCCATTATTATTCGAGTTATTATTCTGGTTCTGGTTTGTTTCATTATTATTACCATTACTATTATTATAAGAATTATTTCGATTACTATTTGTATAACCATTACGACCATTGCCGTTTCCTCTATAATTATTTCTACTTCTATAGTTATTATATCTACCCCTGTAATTATTCCTATTGTAATTATTATTATTGTTTCTATAATTATTATTTATTTGGTTATTATTACCATTTTGTTTTTTCAAAGTTTGATCTCTGAATTTTTGATCAGAGTCTTCCCTTAATATTCTTTTAAAATTATCTAAATGTTTTTCTTTTGAAGGTAAATTTTCATATTGAATTTTCGCAATTGCTTGTTCATAGCATAAAGCTAATTGCAGATTCTCTAATTCTTCCGATTCAGTGACTTCTTTACCGCTATCTCTTACGTCGGTTACTAATTCATCCCATTTTTTTAAGAAACCCTTCATATTTCCTCCTGGTTGAAATCTAAACTCAGTCCATTTTGCCTTCGCTGTATTTGCTGTGACGGAAGTTTTCGTACCATAAATATTATCCAGTTTTTTTAACATTAATATCGCTGTATTACAATCCCTTATTTGTTTTGTTATTTCATTCGACACTCTTTCCAGTATAAATGCTTTTGCATTGTCTTGCATTTTACAATAGCTTATCATATCTTTTTCGGGACGAAAATTTAGATCGTCTATATGGTTAATATATAATTGCAGGAATTCATGTTCTCCGAAAATATCATAATACCCGGCTCCCCTAATGGCCGAAATTATCATTCTTCGCCAATCTAAGTAATACTTTCCATTAAACACTTTTCCCAATGGCGCTTGTATAGGTTTAATTTCGTTTTGGGATGCCATATTTTCTTTAATTTTTCGAAATCCTAACACACTTTTTTCGATATTAATGACAGCTACGTATTTTTTATTCTCTATTGATTCCTTTTCAATTTTTTTAATTATTTTTTCTTTTTCTTTATTTTCAATTTTCTTTCTTTCGATATCCTCCAGTTTTTGTTGTTACTTATTAATTAAAAAATCTATTCATAAATTTTTCTTTTGATTTTTCTGAACTATAAATTCTGTTTGAAAAATAATTTACTGAGGATTCCAAAATTTTAATATATTTTAAGGTACTAATGTTTTCTATTCTTCCGGATATATCTACTACAAAGGACTCTAATATTATTTCCCCAGTAAAATATGTGACGTAGGGTAAGTTGTAAGTTTCAATTTTTACATCTATTACTTTTTCGCCTTCAAATTTATCAATTAATTCTTTCAGTTCCTCCTTTTCAATATTGTATTCTCCTAATTTTCCTTCGCACAAACTTATTGTGGGGGGCATAAAAAATTTATAATTCTTTATTTTTCTATTGGGCTCAGTTCAAAATAAAATTATGCAATCACGAAAAATAACTAACTTCAATAAATATTACCTTTAGAAAATTTGAAAATTGTACGTTACTTTTTTCTGTTGCGCCGACGAATAATTTCAGTTTTCTGCACTTTGCTGTCTACCGTTGTACTGCCTGCTTAATTTTGGTTTGGAGTTGGCCGAAAAATTGGGTCCTCGATGTGTGGATCTGCGATGAGTCCTCGACGACGGGAGCAGGTTTCCTTGGGCTGTTCACTCGATCTTTTTGGCGGTCCTTCCTGAATTTAGCGTTCGATGACTTTCAGGATTGGCCGTTATTAAGTCGGGAACTTCAGCTTCAAATTTTTATTCAATTTTGAATTTTTCAAAAAATTAAAAATGTATTATATTTCGAGTTAAACTTCTCGAAAATAAACCGGTAACTATTTTGTATAATTCAACAGAAAACATGAAAAGATTTTCGCGCAACAGTAAATGAATTCAAAAAAAAATTATTTCATTTGTTTAAGTTTGTAAGTCTCTCCTCATAGTTCTACCGCAGCGATGGCTACCATGATGTGAGGCGTACAGAACGAGGATCGAAAGAACTTGAGACTTCTAATAATCTGGAGGTTTATTACACGAATGATTAATACATTATTAACAGAATATGAAATGGCGAAGCAACAGCGATGTACGATCGAAAGTAGTAGGGGGAAACACTTCGTGGTGAGAGTGTACGTATGACATATATATACAGTGATCGTGATGATGATGATGATGAAGAATGAGTGAAGGTGGGATTTCCGTTACAACAGTTATAACAGATCGTATTCTTTAGTCCGTACCCACAGATAAGTGGCTATTTACACCCAGAATGAGCCATCATCAATCACCTTATGTCGTCGAATAATACTCGAATACGAAATAAGTTTTAAAAATTCCCCACACCCATACCCATCAACCTAACATCTAATAATTTATGAAACTAAAAATTTTGATAACTCCTTCAATATGGAATATAGGCTACATGTTTACACAACATTTTTTAGATTTTTATTGGACTCATCAAGCAGTATACTTACCTAGGTACTACTGAAGTTCAGAGGTCGATTCGAGACGTTTCAAAATAACACACCAAAATATGTTATGCAACTTCATATACATATGTAAACAAAATGTAAAGTATCTCTCGCTGAGGCATTTTGCCGCTTGTTTTATGTATGTGTATGTAATGAAGGGTGATTCCTATAACATTTCTACAGGTAGTTACAATCAGACATAGATAGCATTTTCACAGAATGAAATTACTCTGTTTTGCATGTTACTGTATCTACATATTATATATACAAATATATGATATACATCTTAAAGAAATTTTGTTCGTGGAAATACTCTATGATTGCAGAACAGAAGGATTACAATCAGCCCTCCATTAGGGTAAGGTTTACCACATTGACACTGTGCTACGATGATGACACACCTATCAATATTTCATAAACTATTAGCACCCTCTACATGAATGGTAGCTTAGAATATGTATTAATATGTGTTAATATGCAACATCTAGGAGTCGGCAAAATCAGAGTTTTTTTTTAAATCAAAATATTTCATAATTTATGTTTTTGATGTAATATTTTGAAGAAAATGTTAAAATTCCTAAATTAATTTTTTTTTTTAATATTTTTTCTAATTACTAAAGGTAAGTGAATTATATATTAATGGATTTGTTGTTCTTTTTTCTGTATTTTGTATGCATAATTTTAGAAATAAGTCCAGAAGAATGGATTATCAGGAGTTTTTTAATTTTAAAGTTGTCACAATGACACATACTTTTTATTAGCCACAACGACACCCTTCTAAAATCATTAAATCAAGAAATGAACGCCTGATTGGAAATTTTTATAGGCCTAAATTTACTAAGAAATACACAAGCTATGTGTTTCAGACTCCACCAGTGAAAGACATAGCCAGCTTTTCATTCAACCAAATTATTTGAAAAGTAAAAGCTAAGAAATTTGAGCAGGGGCTAATTTGATTTAATGTTCATTGCAATAACTTAAAGTTTCTTTGTTACAAAAAGACTAATATGTTTTTCAATTTTATTTTTTTCATATTTTATGTTTTTTCTATCTTCAACTATACTTTAAACTTATTGTGGGGACTCATCGGTATGAGGTGTAGGGGCTCGGACCCCCGACGACAGTCGCCGCCCCATAGGGCAGGCAACTTATCGTCCTTGCGACGTTAAACGAACACACAAAATTACGTTCGATCGTAATTACCTGCGAATACGTGCAGATAATATACGAGTACGAATCGTGACGTCATCCATCAATCAATGTCACGATTCGTACACGAACCGGCCAGCCGCCACCTACGATAGTAGGGGATGATGCGACCTGGCCGTACTTAAACAACGTACGTATTTTATTACGTACGTGTGTTTGTGTGCACCAGCCAAAACCGGTATAAAAACTCTCAGAACCGGCTCTAAAATCGCCAGTGTTCGGTTTGGTTTTGGCTTGCCCATACTTTCGTATGTAGTGGCTGAACACGCTTAAATTCTGTAGAATTTCCTTCTGGTGAGAATATCTCTCACGACAAGGTATTCCACACTTATATTTATAGTTATATTTTGTTCTTTATTCATTAAATATCTTAAATTCTTTTCAAAATAATATTGTTTCATTAAAAAAATATACAAATTTATGTGTTATAGGCAGCCCCGATTTCAAAAAGTGTTTCATTGTGACATCAGAATATGCCACATTGACACATATGAGTAGTTTCAGTTTTTTCAAGTTTTTGTTTTTTTGTAATTGACAGATCCTTTCCAAAATTATATGGTAAGTAGTGGAAGGATGTAGCTACAATTTAAAAAAAAATCATAATTGATCCATTCCTTGGAAAAATATAACTACCTAGTAAAAATAGTAAAAAAATGTGCCATTGTGGCAAACCTTACCCTACGTATATACTCAAAGGTATTGCAAGCAAGAAGTCTGGCAAATTAGCAGTTAATTTCCAGGACATCTTGTATTTTGACCCGTTTAGTGTGTGTCATTGTGTCATTTGTACGATCCGAACTTGATGGGTATTAAAAGTAAGTGTATATATTTTATAATGATTTTGTTAATTTATTCCCAAAAAAAAAAAAAAATTTTTTTTTCTGTTCTGTTGCTAGTGAAAATGTTTTTTATTTTTTTCTTTCTCTAGAATTTTCAACGTTTCTAGAGTAATTTTCTTTTTAGGATAGGTAGTTGTTTTAGTAAAGTACTCACGAGGAATGGTAAATGAAGTTTGAAAAATGGAACCAATAAAAATATCATTAATTATTCGGCAGCAGACACATCAACAACTTTTGTATCTTTGCGGATTTTATCAAAGTTTTAACGTAAAATTAGCGCCGTTGGCTTCATTTAATATTTATTGAGGAAAAAATGTACCCTAAAACAAGTGAATGTCCGTTCTCACCATACTTGAACTCTGCGATCTTATATTTAAATTAGAATTATTCCGTCGGAAGGAACTTTTTCTCCACCTTTATGTTTACCTAATTTAAATTCTTCTTTGCAAATAAAACAATACGTTTTGGTTTTGGATCCTCAAAAACGGAGATATATTTTAGAACAAATATTTTATCTTCTAAACTCGTCGTAGACTGCTGGAAGGAAACCGATTTATAATGAATATAAGTATGGTATACTTATAAACAAAAAAGACTCGAGAGAACTACAGCCCTTCAACCTTTCATTAGTCATACCAATATTAATTGCACTCAACCTCGAACAAATTAAAAAAAGAAAAAAACTGGAATAATGAACTGTGACTTCTACAATCTTTGGATATGCCTACCAATACTCGTACAATTCTACTTGAATCGTGGTGAGTGTGGCAAACACATAAACAATATACTGGGTAAAGTTATTAATGGTTAAAATTTCTGCTCCAGTTTTACTTATAAGAAAATACTATCGCTTAATTGATAAAATAAATATTCAAGAAACAATTTTTACTTACTCGAGTATTTATTTCTGTTGGAACAAGAATTTAACACACTCATTTTGACGCAATTGTTTTTATCGAGGTCTCGCCATGAATTAAAATGGGGAACCGATATCGCTCATTTATCGAGTAAATTATTCAGACCATGTTCAAAGTCTGATTATTGTAGTCGTTCGATAAATTATAAATATTATTGAAATCGAAATCTCGATCTCAAAGGTAAATTTATTGGCTAAAAAAAAGGGAACGAGATAGTGCGGTACGAAATGTCACTGGATTTGGTTTCCTCATTTCGCAGAACAGTATTTTCAAGCTAAATTACCCTTGTAAAAGCCATTTTGGTAATTATACAGGGTGTCCTAGAAATCAATTTGCCAAACTTCAATGATTCGTAGTACTCGGGGCCATGGAGAGAAAATTCGGAAATTCGGACCCAGAGAGAAAAAATTTACGAGCCTTCTGAAAAATAAAACATCGTTTCTACGTTCAGGTGCAATATATAGGACTTATTTGGGGAAGGATATTATGAAACTGGGGAAGCCTATTTCACGATTGGACCGAGAAAAAAAATTTTTAAGGGCTTTTTAGTAGATTTTCCGTGAAAATTTACTTTTTTCATCTTCTTTTTGAAAATGTCGGGCCTTTAAGGATCCCGGCCTCGAAGGAATCCCCACCCCTCCTTTCACGACAGGTCCGCTAATAATCGATAAAACAAGTAATTAACTACTCACGTTAAACTGATATTTTGCATTTTTTTCCCGCATATACACATCATTGTTTAGCATTTTGTTTGGTACGATTAATTTTAATATGCCAGGGAGACAAGAATGCTACCATTGAAGTTTAGCACTTTACAGACTCTTGGGTCTTTTAAAATTACTTCTACTAAAGGAATGTTAGGCAATTTTATGCACGTACGTCTACACAGAACGTAGTACATCTCATTTACGTAGGTATTTTGCCATTTAAGTTTGGCTGACGTTTTGTGAAACATCCTGCAGGCTTTAGTCTGTTCACTTACTACTTTAGTGAATGATTTGAAAACAGGAAATATACTTCACTAATGAAACAGTCAAATTGAATAACAATTTTAACATCTGAACTGACCAACTGGAAATATGACAACCGAGAATACACGAGGAGTAATTTCTGCCTGCTCTAAAACTGGAATTCAACAATCATTCCACGAGTGATGCTCACACTTACGAAAGTATACCGACAATGTTGTTTGTTGTCGGTACAGACCAACGATATTCGAAACCAATGACAGAAATTACTGAAGAAAGCATCAACTTGATATTGCAACGATTGCTCCTCGAATAGTGGCATCGGTGTTTTACAGTTTTTGCGAACATTTCAAAAAAATGTTAGAACTTTTACGAGAATATTCCAATCATTGTGTTATTTGGGGGCGGAGGAAGGCGTGAAAGCGGAGGAAAACCTGCAATGTCTTCCAAAACACTTTTTTCGCCAAAAAATTAACAGACTATCTTTTTCGGCATAAAAAGCATACAACAATGAAAAATATTATTAATTAATTTAATTGTTTAAAAAAAAGTAATTGTATACTTTCATAACATCCGATGATTGTTTAATATAATCAAGTAAATACGCATATAAATAGTTCAAGATAATATTTCTCAATCGAGTAACGAATATGGGAAAAAACAGAGGACATGAACAACACAATGAGCCCTAATATAATGATAATTTGAAAGCGACAATGGCAGCATCGAGATAGGTACCCGATTCAAAGAGGAAAGCTATAAAAAACAACTGGATACGCAACAAACACGTTAGTATAATTTAAAACAAATATTATTGAGTTATTTTAACGAAGGGACAAATCTAAACACGACAGCAGACTTTGGAAGAATATCGACTGCAACGCTTGACACTTTATTCCTGAAAATTAAAAAAAAAAGAAGAAAAAGTTACTAATGTTCATACAGAATATCCTTTTGCGCTGAAAATTTGATCTCGGGGAGGGGGAATAAGGAACACACTTTTTTTATTAGGTATCTGAACGTTCAATTCAAAATATACATGAATCCGTTAATATTCTTATTCATCGCGTTTATAACTTAATCCACCTTGCGAGCGTTCGCTTTGTTCACATTTTCTGCCTTACGAAGTCTTCATAACAGTTTTGAATAAAACAAACTATTCTTGTATTTTGTTAATTGTCATAACACGACTACTCTGCTCTAATCAATACCAATATTCCGAGGGTTGTCTCAGAAGAACTTTTTCCTATTTTTTTCTTCGTCTTGGCAACACTGACAAGGGAAACAAGATACGGGACTTGTTTCCCTCGAGATTCATGGTTTGTTTTACACAACTGCACGCTTAGTTAAGGCACTTATTGTGGCGTGTACCAGGTTTCTAAATTTCATGTGCCTAAAAGTGTACAGTTTTTATAGCGGAAAATGTTCACCTTCCTTATTGCACCAAAAAATACTCGGCTCACGTTCGCTCGCGCAAGAATAGAGTGATTTTCTTAGAGTGGATCCAAGAGGGTGAGATTTCTATAGCCAGGGAACCACAGATCTCCAAAATGAAATATGATTATATTGCTGATGACATACTTCAATTCGTACGAGTCGTTGGACGAAGGACTGGATTTTACCGTAACTACCAAATCCTCAGGAACCGTTTTGAAGTTATTCGGAAAATTTATGGTTACTTTTTCACTACCCAAATTCCATGCGACCAGATAACCAGGATTACCAGCTTTTATTCTGCAAATAAAAATTAAATTATAATATTTATAGTTTTTCACGTCGAATTTAGGGTGAAAAATCAAAATTATACTAACAGACGAAAAAATTTTAAAATTCATTTTTTTTGGCCTTCATGTAGCAACAGTACAAGCCATTAGATGCGTGAAACGGAGTGCCCTTTCGTCTTTGAGGTAAAATTTATTAAAGTAAAATTTTATTGCCTTTACCATCTTCGTACCCCTTTCTGAGCAATAGTCATTTACAGGGTTGCAGTAAAATTAATATTTCTTTCACTTTTTCCCTTTGTTTTATTGATCCAATTACATAATAAACAATTTCAAGCCTCCCTCTATAATGAAACAGTGTGCGGTCAAAAGTGTCTAGTAAATTAAATTAATAATTGAAGGCTATTAAACGATTCAATTCTTTAGGTATACTAATGAGCAACCGAAAACTTGAATCAATGACATAAACAGTACCAATCATGGTAATCCATAATTTTAAAATACATGGAAAAATAAAGTATATCAACTGGTTGTACAGCTACACGAATAGAAACTTTTTTCCATCCAATAGATTTTGAGGAAAGAGAAAGAGTACTCTTCACTCACGACCCTCACTCAATACCACCGTTCTAACAAATTCTACTAACGTATTTAAACCCTTTTTCAGGAACATGAGTTCAACAATTTTCGAAAATTCAAGTATTAAATCAATAGTTTAAACAAAAGCGGCCCACGTTAAACATCAACAACGTTCGAATACGGCATGTAAAATGACGTATGAAATAATCCGTACCTAGTAAAGGCGAACACCGAACCATTGATGACAGTACTTTCGAAGCTGCCGAATGAAACGGCAGGCGACATCCTCAACTTGATCAACTCCTTAATTAAATCGAGCGAAACTGAGCTGTTTGTTTGCATTCCATTGGACACTTTGTTCTCCGAGGAATTTTCGGAATTATTCGGTTCTGTAAATTTCGAGTGACCAAGACAATTTTATTCGAAAGGAACAAACAGAATTATACGTTTTTTTTTACACACTTCAACACAATTAGGTCATTTACTTTTGAATTCGTTGCTGTCATGAACTACGGGCACACCAGGCAGCAGGAAATTCACTATAGTTAGACAGTTTACGTCCGTGTCTCTAATACATGTAGAATTAGGCGGCGCACATTTCCACTGCGGAAAAAAAAAAAGAAATGTAGGTAATTAAAAGATATTGAATTACGAATTCTAACCATCAGGTCGAATATATTCGTCACCGGATACTTTCACTTTCTTATAGACTGAAGCTAATAAGAGCTAAACTGAATTTCTTTAACCTTTAAACCACTTCTACAAATCCATGAGGTAATTTAAAAAGTTACTTACGTATATTTCGTACAGAAAATCAATTAGAAACTGCCATAAATTCCAAATTCCAAAGCGAATAACTCAATAAACAAGAAATTTTTATAATTTACAATTCTAAGTTCAAATATTGACTGCAAATACAATTATACATAGCGAATAGCACTCGATCGTTAAAACTGAAAAAAACATTTGAGACTCAAAATGAGGAATGGATGAGAAACCGTGAAATGGGAAATAAAAATACGAGAAAACCTTAAACATTAAATGGTAGAATGTGAAGAATTGTTGGGGCGTGGTACCAAATCGGCCGTTCTTCAATTATCTAAAACTAGAATAGGAAAACCAAAAAAATTACTTCAGAACAAATTATGAACAAAATATGTGAAATTTGCCATTATTTAGTTTGACTTTTTGGTAAACAGTTATTTATTTCAGTTAGAACGGGTACTGTTATTTTCAAAAATTTCGTTCACTTTAAACGATTCCATCAATACGACAATTATCAAACGATACGTGAAACTGACCATGTTTCAAATTTATATCGATACGTGGCAATTAGCTCACTTTACTTTATATCTTACTAGGAATTTGTGTTAATACTCCGCAGGTAAGTTTCAAATTCAATATAAATCAAGAATTTATGAATTTTAAACAAATTTTCATCAAACCCTGGATGCTTAGGTTGGGAAAACAAACATCTCAATTCGTACCACTTCTTCAATATTGCTCTTTAACAAATTGTTATTTCTAACTGATCAAGACTCATACATTAACGATTGGTAAGAAGTTATCCGTTAATATTGGTTTGAGTAATAGCACAACGTCACCAACCGGGTTATTTATGATTTCTTGAAAAGTTAATTTATGAAGTTTTCCTATTCGAGTTATGGAAAATTCAAAAAGAGGCCAAGTTCGTCCTAATAATTCTTAATGGTCTACCTCAAAACGAGTAATATTTACTCATATTCTCATTCCTTTTTCTACAAGTTTTTCAACCTCTTTTTATTTTGAGCATTAACTTTTATTTTTTTTCCCCCAATTAAAGAAGAAATTTAGTGCTTTTTCAGAAATTTGTTATTTCTTTTTAACAACTGGATACAGGAGTTAGGTGTTTAATAATACACTGTATATTGAAAGTACATAAGTCAACTTGAAACAGTAAATTTAAGAAATATCTTGAATATTAGTAGTTCCATTAGTGATTAAAATTTTTTAAGGATTTCTAATTATTGATTCTGTCGCTACGGTACCGATACTAAATAGTTTTGAAGCTAATCAAGGAGATACGAAAGCTACAATTCATTTATGTCGTGAATTATCAGGTATCGATATCGTTAAAATTAAATGACTACTTGAATACTTGGAAAAACTTTTGCCATTTGATACTGAAAAATGACAATGGAAAATTAAATTGGGGTAAGAAAAGTGGTCAGTGAAAAAAATAGTACAAATCAGAGGTTGGATCAAAATTTTTTCCTAAAAAATGACAACGAAAACTAATTTATTTGACTCAAAACAGAAAAAAAAAATTGAAAATTAATATCAGCCTCTTTCAACACTGACCTCCCTTTACTTGAACCTCAGTTGACAGTGACTTCTCTCACAAGGGTTTCTCAAATAAAATTACAAACTAACCATATTCTTCGATACGAAATTGGGAAGCAAGTTTTTTTAAAGGAAGGTTTAAGTAAAAGGAGGTTAAAGCGACACTCGTGAATATAATTGTGATACTCGTAATCAATTTGTGTGAGATAATTACCTCCCAAGTAGGATGCAAAACGGCATTTCTCCATCGCGTGATGTTCCTATTCAAATCGCTTGCAGTGAAATTCTCGCGCAACGTTAACGGTCGCAAAACAAAGTCAGCAACTGACCTATCCTCGAGAATGCCACCGCTAACACTCACTATGCTGATGAAACAAAAACGAGTGCGTGAGAGCGAAAATAACTGAATACTTAAGAAAAACGTAATCGTTTTTACAGCTCACACGTGGCACCTTACCCAGACGCATTCCGAATTATTTCACTCCATTTTTTCAAAATCTCGATGTTTTCACGCAATTCGAACGTTCGCGTGTGACGGTAGAATCCATATTGGTTCAAACCAAAACCTTCGTTACCTTCACCGACAACTTCGTTCTCGAAACCATTGTCTTCTAGTAAGTATTCGGTTTTGTCCAAATAAAATCCTTGGACACCCAAATTCAGCCAAAATTTCAAGACATTCTGAAACATAAAAAACTCGATTTAGGTAACTTATTATTGTTTTCCACGAAAATATTGATAAGCGAAGGTGTGATATCTCTTACAGACATAAAATCAACGACTGCTAGATTTCTGTAATTAAGATCAGGCTGCGTTGCATTGAATTGATGGAGATAGAACTGTTTACGCACATCATCCCATTCCCACGCAGGCGTGTCATAAACACTTAGCTAAAATTGTCATAAACAATTTAAATAAAAAGTCAAGAAATGTATTTCATTAAATTCACGTAAAAAATTTAAAATGCTTCCCTAAACACAGATAAATTCTATCTAGAAGTACCTATTAAAAGTTATTCGAGCCAGTATAACTAGAAACTCGTAAATGAAAAAATTATATTGTAAATGACAATATTGAAAAGTACATCCTGAAAACAAAGCTTTATCTTTCAGAAGCTAATATCAGATTATTAATCCGATTAACATTAAATTAATCTATATTTTTTGTTACATTATATCGATAATTTTTCTCATATATGTCAAAATTATTCCACAAATAATACTGTAACGATTATTGTTGATAAACGTTCGAATTCTTACAGCAAATTCAATCCTTCATCTGAGCGTTACATTATTTTTCTTCGTAAATAACTTGAAAGAATCTTGATCAAAAAGTCATGATCAAAACTGATTTGTTCGATAGCATTAGTGACCAAAACATATTTTGAAAAATTCTATCTGAACAATAAAGCTTCTTGAATAAGTATTTGGAAGTCAATAACATTCGCATTTAAGAGAACGAACAACCCAAAATATTCATTTTATCATTATTTCAATTTATTTAATTTATTATTCATGATAAAACTTCCTCCAAAGAATTAACACAAGTCTTCTAGAAATGAAAGGCTGTAGATGAATTGCGGCCGAGAAGAACATGTTAATTGGGACTAGTGTTTAGTGCCCATACAGAAAAAATAAATTTGAAAAACTAACGCAGCAACTGTTTCGTTAGAAAAAAGTAGATTTTCAAACAGTAGAAAATCAGTTACTAATGAAATAATAATGTATCATAATTGATGACTATACAAAATTTTGGGACTTTAGACCTAAAATTACACTATTTAAAACTAGTACCTCTTTTAAAATTGAAACAAAAATGAACTTTAAGAAAATACCATCCGACTGATTCACACCTAAACAGATAACATGTTACAATAAATTATAGCAAATATTTGTTCTGAATTTCGTAGCTATTGATTCAATAATTAAGCATTTTATGGCCAAAATAAAAACAAAAATAGCAGTACCAGAAGTACCCCAAGGCTGATCCGCACCAAAATCAGTGGGTCTGATCTTTAGCTTCGAAATAATGTTCGTATCGAATTTCGTTACTATCAAATAAAAACAGCGTACTGTACCGTGGTAATAAGAAATTGGCTTATATACTACATGTATATAGTATAAGTACATGAATTTCAGCAAATAGTACTACAATTTTCCTGAGATCATGAAATGAAAAATATACTACCCTCATACCTAGGGAAATACTGGATCGAGATTAATAGGCAGATTTTCACAGAAACCTACTTAAATTTAGCATAAAAAATAACCTATATTTAATTCTGACGTATAAGAGGGCTGCAATTTTACGTGGGCCACAATTAACATTGTCTTTTTTAAAGTCGGGCGGCAACTAGTACTAAATTTTATAATTCGGCCGCAACTGACACCAAAACAAAATTTTCCACCATTTTTTTTCCGGTACGACGATTAAAAATTGAATTCAACGACTCAATTTACCCAATTGTTCGGGAATTTATCAGGTTTCGCAGTATAATTATGCGGAAACCACACGTAAAAATCTTGAAATCCTGGTTCTCTAATTGATGATCGAACAAACTCACTCATTTTACCCGAGTACACTGGAGAGAAGCCCAACATTATTCGAACACCTGAAACACGATGTTTACAATCAATAAACGTAGAATAATTTATATCAATGAAAAGAATTTTCATCCTTTTGATTACGCAGAGCAATTTCACATTCAAACAGGCAAAAACAACATAGTTTCACTCAATTTCAAGTTTACCTTGACTCTTCGCAAAGTCGATTACTTCGTGTTGAAACGAGTTCAGTGAATCTAAACTATCATCCACATTGGTAAAATTCATAATCTCATCGGAACCATCAGGTTTAGAGTCCATGACTGATTTCAACAACAAGGACTCAATGCCAAGTTCTTGTTTCAAATAAGTTATTTTATTTTTCAACACTCCTAAAATGTAAATCACATTTACGTTAGAACCACAATAAAAAATGAAAATAATGACAAAAATCAAACCAAATGACTGGGATTTACCGATAATGCTAGTAGTTTCGGACGCTGTTTCAGGGACCAGTTTCTTCACGTCCAACACATATAACGGACTTCGTTCCCACCAAACTAGTGGTGGAGATTCTTGACATTTAGGAGTAACGACGATGATAAATATTGCAGCAAATAACATGAGCAGCCAAATAAGCCAAAATAATGCGAATAGGAACCATCGCAAACGAACCCAAAATGGGTCATTCGCGAATTTCATCAATTCTTCTTTCGTCAAACCAGTGAATTTCGCTTTCAAGTGATCAACAGAAATTGGAGAAATTCCATTTTTACCTTCATTCTCCGAAATAAACTTGGCAGCTTCGGGAGTTTTGGCTTCCTCAGTTGGTGAAAATAATTTTAAACCATCTTCTCTCTCATCAGTCATCGCGAGAGCTACACCCCGTGAAACAATTCAAAATCATGCCAGTATAATAGAAAAGGAACAAATTTACTTATTCTGATGTTCATTTCGAAGATAATATTGTCTCAGAAGTCAGAAACGAAGTAAGACCCCAAGTAGGTAATAATATAATAATGTACAGTAGTAGATTAGTTACTTACAAGTCGCAATCAAATGCGGGCGGTTATGTGAAGATAGGAGAGCTCATAGGCTAATAGCTATAATTATAAGGACGAAATTAGGAGAACTTAAGCTGTAATCTCTTCAACGAACAACCACCAGCGCAGGGCACGAACTCGAAATTAAAAATTTAACTGACGAATTTTTCAATTCTATTGTAGTCTTTGACTATAATTATAGGGTAATATTATGGAGTATGGATTGGATTTACCCTTTGACTCTATAGCCTAATGGACTGCTAGAACTGATAAAATCTTGATGCCAAACACTGCAGGCGTTACTTTTCGAAAAAGGTACTTTGTGTGAAAATTGAATTTGTGTTGAGTTAAATTTTTGTGACTCCTAACAATGTGTTGTTCTACACTCCACCTGCACTCGCTTACTAACCTTTAGCGCAACTACTTTCAATAACGTAAACTAACAATATTCAGGTTGTGCGAACAAACACGACTTTTTTCATTCGTTCACCCGAGAACGCTGAAACTCATTTCCCACTCAAACTTTAATCTCATAATGGAGGGAGATCGTTCATCTTCCTCAAACTTGTAATTTGTACTTTCAATCATTGCATTACAGTATCTCTAACTAACTTGTTTCTTTCCTTGGATTTCAACCTCAATTCATGGTAGGCAGAGCTGCAATTCCTGAACAGTTAGTACAGAGTGATACTTAATCTTTCTTTTTGATTTTTTGCTATAGTATCCAAAAGTTAAGGGAACTATAAGCCTTTTTTCATTCAAAAGTTAATTTTTTACAAAGTATAATTTAATTCATGAGTTGTTAACTCAGTGGATTTTTTTTATCGTTTAATTTTTTGAAAAGTTCATCAGAAATTATTCGAAGTTAAATTAAATTACGTTGGCGCCAAAATAATTCAACGCCATTTTAATCATCTTCCGAAAAATATTGGATCGTCTTTTTGTGGTAAGGTGAAAAAAAAAGGATTTTCGCCGTGGGATTGCAGTTTACTTCAGACCTGGATCGTCTGTTACAGTAAGGTGAATCAACAATCAAATTCAAATCGGAAATTGCTGTTACGTCGAACTCAAATTATTGTGATCTTCAAACGCCATCATCCGCTAAAAATCATCATCGAAATTTTGTCAATCAAGTGTTGCTGATTCAACCAATCTGTATGCTACCAAGGCTGAAATTTTTTGAGGATGATCTGAGATTAATCCGAATACTGACACACGGGAAAACGCCAGTTACTCGCGAACTCAACTGGGAAATATTCAACGGAATTCCGAAGATTACGGGTAATGTAATTTTCGATACTTTCAAATTATATATTTCATTTACTATTGCAGAAAAAGAAAGAGATATATTCAGTGATTTTGTGGGATATTGAGCGACATTAGTAATATAAAAATTTTTTTTAAAAGTATTTTTTTACCTTCAATTTCCAAAACACTTAATTTCAAGAACCCCCTTTAGTTCGGTAAAAATCTAGTGAAAAATTCACAGGACGATTAAGCTTAAAAATAAGTTCGAATAAAACTGTGAAGGAACAATAAAAATTAAAGAAAAAGATTATAAAAAATTATTAAATATTTTTGAAAACGAAAAAATAACACACATAAGAATTAATTTAATTGCATTTCCATTCTGGAAAACATTTTCGGGAGAAATAGTTTTAGAAACTTTCTCAGTAAATGTTAGTGGAATAATTCATTATAAAAGAGGTATCGAAGTCGCAAAATTTGTAGAAATCTCAAAAAATATTTTCAGTATTCAAGCTTTGGACTCGATAGAATCTTTCAGAATTTTTCTTGAAAATTTTGAGAGAGAAAATCCTCTTTAAAAATACGTAAAATTACGAAAATTAAAACTAATAATATAATACTAACAAGAAAAATATTTTCATAATTGAACAAACATCATAATTTAACAAGTTATTGTCACAAAAAGAAAAAATCCTTTGTCATATTAGACAGGTTTACTTGTGAACTTTTATGTCACAAAATTCTTTAGTTCAAAATACTAATGCACAAACTTGAAAATTTTTTAGAATAAAATGTTATAGATAGCTTTCAAAAATATTTTTCAATAGATCCTTTGTTATATACATTTACAAGGATTCAAAATCAAACAAGATTTATTCAAGTTCATTTTTGAAATATATTCTCAGTTAGAATATTTTTTTCTTTTCTTCTCTCTTTTCATATTTTAAAATACAATATACATACAAATAATATTACAAAAATTAATAATTTAAAAAAAAAAAATAATTAATAATTAAAAATAAAATAATTCTTTTTCCAAAGAATAAAATAAATTCCTTTTGGAATTAATTTTTTGAAAATAAATTTTATTATTTTATTTCAAAATTGAGTTATCAGAACTAAGCACATTACCAAGTACTCCAGAAAGCATGAATACAGCAAGTGAAAGAACCATTACTCCATCCCCTCAAGGAGGATCAGGCTCTGGGAGTACACACCCTCAAGTACATTATGTTATGCCAGCTGATGAAACCATATGTCCGATACAAGGTCCAAGTGGGAAAATATTTGATGGCCAATATTACTTGGACTGGAAACATATGATTATAGCTCTAATAAGGGGTTCAGGATATTGGGATGTTTTTGGCCCACACCCTGAACTGAAAATTTATATCGAAAATATGGACAATTTGCAATACAGACAATCTTCGAACTCTGCTAAAGCATATTTTAAAAAACAGAAATGTGCAAAAGCATTTATCATGGAACGCATAACATATAATGTATCGAAACAAAATTAGAGAATGTAAAACAGTAGATCAAATTTTTGAAAAATTGGATATAACTTATTGTTTTAAAACTAAAATAGTTGCAAATATGACAAAATCAAAATGGACCGCCTTTTGCTTTACACCAGGCGGAAATATAAGAGGTTTTTTAAATAAATGGGACATTTTAGTACAAGAAGTTCGTGATGCAGGGAAAGAAGTAACTGAGGAAGAGGAGTTAGAAAATCTTCAATTGGCATTAGGATATGAACAAACTATTGCAAAAATGCAATTTGATAACCTCCCTGAAAACAAAAAAAATTTAGAAGTATTCAAACAAATATTAAAAGAAGACGGCGATCAAAAAATGAGAGATAAACAAATTAAATTACAATACCAATCGTCTAATAAAAAGTTCGATAATAATGGGAATAAATTCAGAAATAATAATACAAATTATAATAATAATAAAGACAATAGATGGAATAGAAATAATAATTATAGACGAAATAATAACACAAATGGAAATAATAATGGAAATATTAATAATAAAAACCCAAATAATAATAGAAATAATAATCAATCGACTAGAAAAAATAATAAAGAAGAAAGATTCTTTATATTGAGAAGTCCAAGATATGGACCTTCAAATAAAAATTATTTTTTGACAAATTCTGACAAAATAATGACGTCACAATTTAAGACAATTTTTCGACAGACAAAATTCGAATTCGGACATTATATTATCCGAATTCGAACTCATATTCAGATGAAGACGTGAAGACAGAAATAAAATCTAATTCTCTTTCAGGCGATTATAATATATTTTATTTCAGTAACGACTCTTCCAAATTCAGACAATTTCAAACAATAATTTGGTTCGATCTGACAGACTGGCGCCATGAGATATATATTAGATGAAGACGAATTGAATAGAAGTAAAAACCCATCGACGGACATGATTGCAGCCAACCTTTTTGCTTTATCTCTGGTCTTTCCACGCTTTTCTTGCGGTTTGTAGTCATTTAATATATTTTATTATATTTTGTTTTATTAGTCATCCACGTGCGCTTTTTGCCTATTATATGTCGACGTGTATATATATATTTTACTATCTGTAATTTTATTGGCTGTAGACATTTGGTAATTCCTCTCGCTTTTTATTATCGACATCGCATGTTTGAAGGCAATTAAGCAGACAATAAGTGGGGAAATTTCCTCAACAAGAAGAGTTGATTTGTAAAGACGAATTCTAATTTTTAAATCACTCTCTTCTTTGCACTGGCAACACCCGGTACTGGGTTTGTCTTTGCAAATGAGTCCTTCTTGTGTAGGCGGATAGTAGCAGGTCCAAGTCACAAGTCGTACGTTTAAGTCCTCACATTAGGCAATTTAATATGTGTACCATCTTCGAGATGCAGAATACGATTCAATCTGATCTACCTTGAAGACAACTAGGATGGTAGTTGGTATTCCAGATAGGTTCAGTTGAAGACAAAGGCAAATTAGGAATGTTTTTTTGTCATGAAGGATTAGTAGTGACGACACACAAGTCATTTCTAGTTTCGCCAGTTGTACATCTCACTTCAAGGCGATCTTTTAAAAACACCTGCGAGGTGAAGATATCAGTCGACAATACGATCAGATGGAGTTCCTGGCATCTGCTAGGAGGGAAATTTGGTGTGTTGAAGACAACTTTAAGACAAGCTTGGTTCAAGATGACTGCCTTGCTCTGTCATTTAAAGGCCGCGTCGAGCCTTCTCTTTGTGCATAGTGGATTTGATTCCATCTATGCTAGTAATTTTCTCACCTCATCCTCACTTTCAACCAAAAGCTCCGAGACCTAAAGTTTCATATTAGGAGTCTTTTAAACAACAAAACCATCACTCATGAAGACACACAATTAGGTGAAGACACAACAACTTTCTGATGGTTTCCCCTACTTGTTGTGTGCCATAGTTTTTTTTTTAACTTTTTATTTTTCCGCTACACACTTTGCTTTGTTCCGCTTTGTTGACACTATGGTTCTTTTGTAATTATAGTCTTTAACAAAATAATTCTGCTGTTTGTTTTTGTAGGTTTCAAACCTTGTATGGATTGAAACTTTGTTAGGCTCTTCTATCCACACAACTTAGCTTAGTGCTGATTTGTCATATTAATTTGCTGAGGTATGAAGACAAATGTAAGCTGCGTTCCGCCGTGTCCGAAGAAGTTTAATTCAAGTCAATAAGAATTCAGCCGTAGGACATAGTCAAAGTCAAAAAAATAAAATGTCTTGAAAACACAATTCAAGACCCCTCGATTCAGTGTTTCAGCTGCACGATGCCCTAACTTTTGGACATTGTGACGTCATTAGCATTTAAACACCACTATACATTAAAGGTTGACTTTATGACACGTGACAGGAATCGATTTTGTATGCCTCATAAAATATGGCGACTGTGGCAGGAATCGATTTCAGATGCCTCAATATGTAACCAAACAGGACATTACAAAAATAAATGCTCTGATTATAAACCCGAAAATAAAGAACAAAATAAAGAAAAACCAAAAAATAAAGATAAAAAAGAGGAGGAAAGACCAATAAAACTATCATATATGGTTAGAAAATACAATAATAATGAAGATTGGCTTTCAAAAAAATTAATTAAAGATAATACAAAAAATGAAAATTACATACAACTAAAAAAAAAAATGTTACTTGATGGGGGGGTGGAAGTCCATCTCACATCAAACATTGAAAAATTAATTAATGTAACAAAATTTAAAATACCTGTAAAATTACAATGTGCACTTAAAGATACATATTTATATGTTACACATATGGGAAATATGAGAATATTAGTAGAAAACGAAAATAAAACTCAAACAGCAATTGAATTATTAGAAGTCCATTGTGTACCTGATCTGTCATTAGATATTATGTCTGGAATTAAAGTAACAGAATCCAGAATATTACATATGGACCAGGGAAAAGAAAAAATACAAACATATTTTATAGAAACTGGAGACATTATATTTACATCTTACAAAATTGATGGTGTCTTTCAAGTAAATTATGATTATATAAATATACCAAAAAAATGTATGCCCGTCACTCAAAATCAAAATGATGACGAATGGGATTCCTTTTCTGTCAAATTAGAAATAGAAGAAGAGGAAGAAGAACCCATTAATAATAATAATAATCTAGAAGAAAATAACGAAAATAATAATACTATAATAGAAAATAATAATAATGAGGATAATAATAATAATAAAAAAAAATATATTTCAGATAATTCATTAGAAATAATTCAAAATAACACAAATAACCAAAAAAACATGATTTGGCCACAACATTACCGATTTAATTCTTAATTAAAAGCAATAATTGTGGTAAGAAGAGACCTAGTCAAAGGAAAAGACAATAAGTATTAATAAATTTGATAATGAACTAACATTTTGAACAGGGATAAGCCTGTTTGTTTTGAACAGAGCTTTTTATCAGTATTAGCAGTCCAGTATGTATATAGTCAAAGGTTCCATTTAACCCTATGTATTTCTTATCAGTTCTAGCAGTCCATTAAGCTATATAGTCAAAAGAGTGAACACCCCATGTATAGGATTATTGAGATAAAAAAATTAATTGATTAAGGAAAAGGATGTTGGAAATTTGAAACTTCGGAACATCTTCAGAAGACTCATTACTCATTCATTAGTTTTAGTGAGTTAGTGAGAGATTTGTATTAGCTTAATTTTCAATTTATTGTTGCTCTCCTAGAAATGTACGTTTTATTTTTTAATGGTATTTTGTAGCACTGTCAAAGAGGTACTTTGTACGTTCGACGTGTATGCCATTTGAAGACTGTCCATGTGAGAACGTGAGAACTTGTCGATGGTTGTGGTTTTTCATTAAATTTCATTTAGGTCTTCATGGACATTATCTCGCATACCTTTATTACGCAAACAGGTGCGTAAGTATTCTGCATCATACTATTTCATTTGCGTCAATATAGAGGAAATAGAAGACACAGGTAATAACGTGAAAAAAACTGTATTTTTTTTTTCTTCATAATTATTGCCTCTATTTACGACCCTAAATGTAACATATGCGCTACACTACAGCGCAAGTGTGGTACTAATTTGTGAGAAGGTTTCGTCGAGAATATTTGTAAAAGTTAATTATCGGCTAGGTAGTACGAAATTGGTGCTCAACTCGTTATCAGACGTCTTATAAATACATGATAAATATACACCACAAAATCTAATCAGTTTGTACTCTTCATTTTTTTTGACACCGGTGATTTCTTGCGGTCGTTTCGAACATTATAACGATAGATAATTCATAATTACTTCAGCATGTAGTTTGATCTTGAACTTCGTCGTAGTCTCATGTTATTCGCACCATTCATTTCGTGAAATTCGTCTCAAATATTGCAATAACGTGATTTCTATACTCAGTCATGGCGGTTGAATTTCCCACTGTTGCAGAATTAATGAAAAAAGCTATCACCTGTTTCAAACAACAGTATCATACTGTTCCTGAGTTGGCAGGTATTGCACCTGGACGAGTGAATTTAATTGGCGAGCACACGGATTACAATGAAGGATACGTGTTTCCTATGGTAAGATGAGTGATGTCTATAAATTTTTTTTCCTTCCTGAAATAAGTGTGTAAAATTTATCAATTTCAGGCTCTACCAATGGTGACCATTGTACTGGGTAAAAAAAATGGTTCGGATAAGTGTCGCATTTTGACCACAAATGAACATGCAGATGAACCTAAGTTTGTTGAATTTTTTTTACCATCTGAGGATGAGTCTTTGAGACCAGCTAAACCGAGTTGGGCTAATTATATTAAGGGCATTGTTCAATACTTCGATGGTGAGTAATTTTTTTCAGGTCATTTTGTCGATGAAATTTTATACGGTATGTAGGTAATGAAGTGAATGAGGAAGATTTCTGCATGCCGAATAAAAAAAAGATTTCGGCACCAAATTCGAGGTGAAAGTTATGCTGGACAATATGCCCCGCTTTCATGAATTTGTGAATTCTGAAAATAATTTTTTTTACATTTTTGGAGTTTGGACAGTTTCATAATTATTTAATTTCATACATATAGGAGGTTACCTAATTTATCGAATGTATACCTCAAAAGCTGTCGAATATGTCTCATACTGTATACATATAAGTGTGACTGTTCTTGAGTTGAGTACCGTCTTTTCAAAAACAATTCCTTTCGGGTATTTTTTTGGTTCGTGGAATTTACAATAGAAATAGCTCTTTTTCCGAGTCGTGATCTTACATCACCTCATATGTTACATGCAATTCATAATGGGAAATTTGTGGAGAATAAGTGCTTCGCAAGTAAAGAAAGGGTTTTTTTCTTTCCAGAACAACGATCACCACTTCATAAGCTTCTCTGTCTTATAGTTCAATTATCAGAGTAAATACTATTCGTAATCCAGTGATTTCATTAACATGTGTCATTTCTTATCTGTTTATTGAGTGGAACAGATTACATTTTTTCGCGTCCACTCTGTTTAAAATTTTTAGAAAAAACCTAATGAATAAATTGATACAAGTTTGTGCTTCCCCGCATCGGGTGCAGAAATCAAAGCTGTAAAATGACAAATAGAAGAATTTGTAATCAGTTTATCCGATATTCGGATCTAGCAATTGCCCTGAATTTGTAAACTAGAAGACTGAGGGTTCCTGAATAAATGATGAAAACAATTCACCCTATAACTCTACGATTCTACCGGGAGGAGAGGGGGCTCTGACATGTGCCTACTTTTAGTTTTTTAAATTTTTCTTGACAACTAAACGATGTATATTAAAAATAATATCATATAAAAATAATGTAGATTGGTAAAATTTGGAACAAAAAGTTTTTACGTTATTTTTCGTAACTATAATAGGGACTGAGATATAGGAAGGATAAAAATACTATATTATGTAACGAAGGAGGAAAGTGAGCAAAATAAAAGCCTGAGCCGCAGGTGAGTGCACTAATCACAGTTTGTAGTTGCTCACTATAACCAATTTGCATACAATATATTTGCAAAAAGTGTAAGGAATTCTGTATTTGAGTCAGGGGCTATCAAACAGGGAAAATAAGTAAAAAAAATCAGAGAACTTAAAAAAAGGTGAAAAAATGACAATAAAAGTAAAATGAAAAAAAGAATGGGCAAAAATTAAAAATAAATATAGAAAAATGAAATTAAAAACTCCCCTCACATTATATCCAAGAAAATTCTTGTTGGTAATTGATAATGTATATGTTGAGGCATCCGAACTGGGGAAAGATCGAATTAATATTTATTCACGTATTTCTTTTTTCCTTCTTACCATATTCTTTCCTCACGTTTTTTCCCAATACATAACCTACATTCAGCCGTTACCATTCACTCATATACTTATCATAAATTCGCCGTCTCTTTTTCCATATCTCTAAACTCTGTACTGTTCGCTCTATTAGATAAAACGGCGTCTACTTTTTTTCTATATTTGCTGTTCCACGTTCTTACCTATTTAATATAATATAATAATGTAACTACACACGAATGATAGCAGCCTGATTCCAATTAGGTATTCCCCAAAGTCCGTTCCTTTTCTTTCTTGATTCGTCTTCATTCTCGATTTTTAGAAGACGAATCAGTCCGTCAAAGACCATGAATTAAGTTACTTGTTTCTCCTCTCGCAAATTGAGAGGGAACACGTTTTTCTTTTTTCGTTGTTAATTATTGCAATCAGAACCCTCGCTGGCGAATAATCCTATTAGATGCAGTCGTCAACCTGAAAAACGTCTACTGGAGTTTGGTTTCCGCCGTTCATAATTAGTTTGCCGGATATGGAATTGGTTGTTATCATTTGTCTGGAGATGTGCCACGTTTGTAATGTCAGAGTCAACTTGTAATAAACGAAGTTTTGCGGCAACAATACTTTTATTTCCCTGTCGGCCAACAGGTAAAATATTACAATTTTCTCAATGTTATGTGGAGTAGGGGTTTCGGCAAGCATTGGGCGACGGGCCTATTGTAGGGTATTTCTCATTGGGTGAAGTATTACGTACACTAGGGAGTCTGTAGGGTTGAACCATGACCGTATATATTTATCCTCCTTACATATGGGATGTATTCTTCGTTTGTTTTAGGGATTCTTCTTACTGATTTTGCCCTTTTTTATATTTTTCTTCCAACTTTTTGTTCTCTTTCTGTCCTACTATTTGTTTTGGTCCTAGTATACCTAGCCCCGCCCGGTAATTGTGATGTTCCAGGACGTCACAATGTTAACTGTCAATTAAATTAAAAAAAAAAAAATAATTGATGGAAACTAGTAAAGGAAAACTTTCTCCATCACAAATAAACTAACTCTTGTAGCCCAGTTGGTAGCGTGCCGGCTTTTCAATTTGTGGTCCAGTCATGGCATAGAGAATTTTTAGAGAAAAAAAAAGAAGAAGAAATTAATTTAAATGATTGAGAATAAGACAGCGATAGGTGTGGGGGAAAATGAAGAATCAATAAGACGTGAGAAAAAAAACTGAGTTGTGAAAAAGAGAATTAAGTAGTGTGAAAAATAAGTTAAGGAGTGAGAAAGAGTTGTTGGGGAGTAAGAAAAAGTAATTAAGGACAAAAAGAAGTTCCGAATCTCACTCCTTAAAGAATGAGAAAAGCAAAAGTTCAGAAATTGGCCGCTTTCGTCTTGACGTAATTATTTGCCTCAAAAATATAGTATTTTGCGCATTATATATTTTCTTATTGGAAGCTGAAGATGAATATAATAATAATAGTGGCCAAAGACATTAGCGTGTTGAGATGTTTCTTCAGTGTGAGGTTCATACATCATACTGTTTGATGTCTCTTCATACACGGTGTCCGTAACCATGGATGTTACCCGCAGCTTCGCTCGTGCCCGCGTTTCCAAGTTCATATTTTGTCATTTCATCTTGAGTTTTACATTTTCCCCCTCCCCCCACAAAATCGTGAAAACGGCAAACATCAAAAATGACAAACCGTGTGTAGCGACGTGAATAATAAGTGCGAAAAAAAGAGATAGGTGTATTACAAATATATGAACAGAGAGGGAGCGAGCGATCTTTTTTTTTTTTTTTTCATTCTCTTTTATTCCTTTTTGTTCGTTTGTGTTCGTCTTTGTACCGTCATGAGTAAAATACAGGTTATGAGGGTGGAGCATTTTCATTATTTATTCAGAGGCCCATTTCCATCATAATTCAGCCATAAAACCTTTGGTATGTATTCATTTCATTTCAACCCCATTTCTTAATCTTACTTTTTGATGCCCTCATTCTGTCATGTTTTTTATTTTTTTGAAGAAAAAAGTTTGCAAAATTACTTCGAGAAGTACTTATTAATTTTCTGAAATTTTTCATGTTTCGAAACTATTCTAAATATCGTGGAGTACCTTCCTTTAAAAAACCACATTTCCAAATGAACATGTTATCGTATAAAACGGAACGTTTCTCTCCAAACAATTTTGAGTAGAATGCGTTCTTTTCGGTATTCCTTCGTTAAACTCGAAGTAAAATGAGTATATAAAAAAATTGTGTAATTTTTATTCTCATTTCAGGACCTAGAACTGGATTTGACGCAGTTGTCATCTCGAGTGTGCCTCTTGGAAGTGGACTATCAAGCAGTGCTGCTTTAGAGGTTGCAACGTATACATTTTTAGAAGGTCTCGTCGGACATAAAACAGAGTTCTGTCTACATGATTTATCCGCGTTAATCATAATAAAAATGCGCTAACGAACAGTTCTTCAGTAATGTGTTTATTATGTTGTAATTTTCAGTCCTAAACAAAAAGCAATATTATGCCAAAAGGCCGAACATTTTTTCGCGTTGGTACCGTGTGGTCTGATGGATCAGCTTATTGCCATTCATGGAGAAGAGTGCTGTGCAACTCTCATTGACTGTAGGTTAGTTATACTTTTTTCTCCCAATTGTCTCGCAGTGATCGTTTCTCTTTCAGAGCGCATCGTATTCGGTTTTCAGGTCTTTAGATATCGTCAATATCACGATACCAGCGTCCACATGTGTGTTCCTCATCACCAATTCGAACGTTCATCATGAGCTGGCCAGTAGCGAATATTCTGTTCGGCGACAAACGTGCGAAGAAGTTGCCAAAAAATTGAAGAAGAAAAGCTTACGAGATGTGACTATGGCGGAGCTAAATAGTAATTAATTATTTATCTTTTTTTGATGTTCGTCGTACTCGAGTTACTCGAGTGGAGTGGTACACCATTTCAAAATATTTATTCAAGAGATAAGATAAGTAATAGCTGTATATCATTTCCGTTTAGAATTAAATTCCAGTGATACTATCGATGATAAGATGTATCGCAGAGCTCGTCACGTGATCACTGAAAACGAAAGAACATTGCAAGCAGCTAAAGCATTGAAAAGTAAATCTATCGTGGAATTTGGTAATTTGATGAACGAAAGTCATGACTCGTTAAGGTGAGCACTCAACTTCATACGCATTTTATGAGCTCAGTTATAGAGAGTTGGTATATATTACGACCATATCTGTTCTGTAAATTGTTTTGCGTTTTGAATTTTACTACGGATAATGACTATCAATGTGATAATCGTAAAAAAACGTACTGAAAGTAATAGGATGGGTTACCTATTAAGATGTTTTTAATTTGTATTTTAAAAGTCGTGCTTGAGCTAGGTATGATTTTTTAGTAATAAAAAAAAGACGTAATGTTTCTTTTCACAATTTAGGGTTTCATCGTTGAAATGGACGAATAATTTCGATCTCGGTCGATTAAATTTATCGAAAATTGTACTCTATAGGAGTAGTTCCAAGCAGAGAAATTGTCTAAAATTCCTTTCTTTCTGTCATACTGTTGGTTTTTGTTGGTGCGAAGTCGATATATCTCTTTAGTTCTCTTGTCTGGCTTATTTTTTGCTTAAATATCGGATTGAAAGGGGCCTCTTTTCTAAAATTCATCATATTTCTGGTGTATTTGGTTAATGTTATCTGTTTTTGACGTGTTATAATTAGTTATCAAAATTACTGTATAGCTCTGCGTTTTATCATTGAAAATTGTTCCATCTCTTGCATTATTTTTCCCAACTTCCGCTCTCTCTCCTGGAAATTTTAATGTTACTGAAATTTTGTGTCTATCTGAAATAATCTGTTATTGTTCCCAATCAAATAATTTGTCTGGAAATTAATAGTAAATACTGAAATAATTGACATGAGAGAACGCAAACATATTAAGTAGATAGCTTGACTTTGATTAATTTAGACCTTAATTCTATAGGCTAAGCCGACATAACGAATAGCAAGCAGTAACAGCAACTTTAAACCAGTTTAAATAAATGTAGATGCCTCTAAACTCTGCACCAAAATACTGTTTAATTGCAAATTGTTGCGAGCATCAAATAGCTGAAAGAATTTTTTTTTTTGCTGTGGAATATGAAGACAAGTAGGTACTTCCTTTCGGAGCTGGACTATTCTTCGTACTTTTATCACTACTATTTAAGTTGAAATTGCCAAAAGTTCATTTGCTGGGACAACAAGTGTTGTTTGCTGTTGGTTCTTTAGGCTTAGCCTTGGGAAAATATTATTTTGAAATGACCAAGTACACGTTGTGATAAGAGACGCGTTACAATATTTTGTTATATTTGAAAAAAAATTAGGGACGGATGTGATTGAATCACTAAATTGAATGATATAGCTCCGCTTTCTCACTTTACTTTCTTCTTGGAAGATGAACCATTTTTTAATTATTTTTAGCAAAGATTACGAAGTATCTTGCGAAGAATTGGATTTTTTGGTGAAAACAGCGCGAGAAGTTAACGGTGTTTATGGCTCCAGAATGACTGGAGGTGGTTTTGGTGGTTGCACTGTTACGCTGGTACCTACACATTTCATTCGGAAAACGATTTGATGCTAAAAACAAGAAGAATGTCGCTTATTTGATCATAAATTGCAGGTTGAAAAATCGTCTGTTGACGAAGTCATGAAGAAAATTAATCAGTCGTATAGAAAACAAGCGGATTTTTTCGTTGTTGTGCCTTCGTCTGGAGCTCGTGTTGTCCCGTTGAATAATTATTCTAACTGCGATTTCCAATGATCTACAATTTTCAGAATGAATAACTTTCTTATTTTAAGTATACCGGTTATGTGTTTTTTTGCTACTTTTATTTTCAGGTTACCATACGAAATCAACGTGAACTTTCATTTCTAAAATTCCTAATTTATCTTTTCTACCAAATTATTTATTAATTTGTCTCTTACCAGGACTTCTCTAATATACCTATCGGTTATTGAATATAATTTTTTTTTTTATGTTCGCTTGAATTTCAGTGTTTGATAAATTTCGTCGAATTTTATCTTGGCCGGCTTGATGAGAAAATTATTAGAAACTTTTGTGGGGCAATCGAGGTAATGAAAAATAATATGATAAGATTTGGATTGGTTTGATTAATTGAACTTTGGGCTGTTGAATAACGTAAAATAGGTATTACAGAAGTTCCAAAGATCAAGAAAAGTATATTCGTCCAAATATTAGATAAAATTATTTCGTAATAATTAAGCTCGCGCTAAGTAGTGCCAGCATATATTTCGGTGGCTTAATTTCGAAGGCTCCGCGTGTAACATGATTTTTATTAGGAAACTTTTTTCATTACTTATCTCCTCTGAAGAACAATTTCGAGTGTTTTTTGGTTCTCTTTGCGGACATGACATCATTCGCTGTTTAGTTAACGCTATAGGAAGAAATAACATCGAAACTTTAGTAAATTTCTTAACCTTTATGGAAGATAACGATAAAATCTTCTATTGTCAAGTAGAACGAAATTAAATTCTTTCATTTCTGTTGAAGTGTTTTCACGGTATCAATATTAGTCTTTTAAATGATAGGTTTTTGTACTTGAACAAAGAATAAATATTTTTCTCTAGGTACCTAATTATTACTGGTGGAATTTTACTCAGTTAAAAATCTCGAGATAAGCAGATACATAATACTCGAATCTTTTTTTTTTTTAGCGAATCTAAGTGGATGTGAACGTAAAGTTGAAATTTGAAATAATTTCCGAAGAATGGTTATTTCTTTTCAACAAAGTTTTATTTTGTTAATTTCAGTCTATAATGTGGATGTCCACTAATATGAAATTAGGAAGAGTTACCAACTTATTTTCAATGGAAGAAACTAATTTTTTATTAATTTTTAATTAGGTCCCTAGTACCGTAGTGAAAAACAAATAAAAGAAATATGGCACCATAGCTTTACGAGAGGACCCAGTTCGCTGATTCAATCATAATTTGAAAAATCTTTCCGCAATAAGTTTATAAATTTAAAAAAACAATATTTCAAGATTTAATATTCAAATCATTTCATTTTATTCGATATTTTTTCAGAGGCTTTTCAAAATTTTCGAGAAAATTATTTGAACAAAAATTCAAACTGCCTAGCTTACACAAAAACAACTAAAACATAATTTGTTTTATTAAGTTCGAACGTTGCAACAAAAAATTCGTTCATTTTAGCAATTTTGATCACCATCAGTCTTTACGCGCGGTAAGAAAAATGCATTTATTCTAGAAAAATATGGCGAAAATAATTATTTTACATTGCCTAGAAGTTAAACGATCCTACAAGCCTCGTTTTGAAATACATGAATGAATTGTAGCGAAACGATCGAAAGTTAGGTATCGATATCTTTGACAAGCATATCGATATCAATGTTTTGTTGCTTAAGTAATAGGGGTTTTTATGGTTTTTTCGAAAACTACGAAATCAATAGTCCCAAAATTTTCATCGAACGTAGTACGATATTAATGGGTTCAATCTACGCCTAGAATTTCAGCTCTTTTCTCTAGTAGTTTTTTTATAATCCTGGTAAAACCGTACAATTGATGTTTGACATTGTTTGTACTGTTTTTTACGTTTTTTGTGGAAACTACTGTAGTGGTAATTACAAAATTTTCTATAGAAGCTTGTATACGGAAACTATAACCCATCAAAATTTCAGCCCTATCCCTTTCGTAGTTTTCTCAGCATTCTGGAAAAACTATTTTTTCGTGAATTTTTGGTTCTGCATTTCTATAGAAAACTACCGAGTCAATATAGGAAATAGACTCTTTTTGGATCTGTTCCTGTATGAAGATCATCTCTCGTGAAAATTTCAGCAAAATAATATATACTTACCTATGTTACAAGCAAAGTCAAAGTATGAATTCCGACATTTCATGTAATACTTGAAAATGTTCAGGCATTTGACGAAATGGCTAATGTAAGTTGGGTAAAGTGTGAAAGAAATCAGTTTTATTTTATATGATGGTAGAAATTATAGATACTGCGTTACCTGAGCTAATCGGAGTTAACTTTTTTCTTACATTTTTGCATGAGAAACAGCAAATTTTTTTTTTTAAACATGGAAAATCTAACAGTTTCTCCAAAGAGTGATTCCAAACTTTTTTCTCTCCAATACCATTGTGATGAAATTTCTTAGGAATAAAAGCAAGTCTATAGAGATTTGTTTTAAAATTAATGACCCACTGTGAACCTTTAACTGATTGGGCGAACAAATTCTCAATTCATAGTGGCGGTTAGGTAAGGTGGGTTGATTTTTTGTTTGTTTTGTTTTTTTCAATAAAGAACACTTGAAAGAAGGCACTCTGAATGCCGTTTAGTTAACAATCGTAATGCACAAGTGTACAAACATGTACGCCTTTTTCAACTAGGAATTGTTCATCATATCCGATTATTTCATTAATTTTTTCGAAAATTTTCTGCGGCAATTCACGTTATTGGGAATTGCAAAGAGGTGGGAATAAAAATTTTTCGAAAACAATCTTTAAGAAATGAATTGGAAAACGAGGTACTTATCCATTTAACTATTCAGGAACATAAAAACCTAATGTCAATTTTCAATTTAATACAACCATTTTAATATGCTAGGTATCATTTATACTTGTATTAAATAGGTACCTATATAATATATAGTAGTAATTTAAACATTGTAAACAAATCTAAATTTAATTCAAACAAAACAAGCTAAAGATGGTGGCTCATCTCATCTGTTTGGTAGTGAAGAGCCGTTGTTCCATCCCAGTTCAGGTCTCAGTGTATATAGGATCCATAAAGGTGTAATTTTTACGTAATTACCTGACTAGGATCTTTCTTTTCTCATTCTCGCTGGCGAACTTGCCTTAAAAAGAATCTCCTCACCGACTCTTCGGAACTTCAATTTCAACAAATTTTGGTTGCCATACGTAGGTATTATTTGAAAGTACAAGTACGTTCTCAAATAAGATCTTATACTTTTAGGCCTGTTTTTAGAGTGAACTCATCGTCATTTTTGCCCATAAAAATTGGTATACGAATAAGTGGAAACAATAACGTCACGGATGCTTTTATCCATTGAATACACTTGTGTTAATTTAAACGCGCCAGTTACCTTCCGTTCTCTGTAACGATGCGGTTGATGCGCAAAATTCAGATACACTGACTTAGAATTTCACAACTACCTTCATAGATACCCAAGTAGAAGAAACGAATCGATTCCAAAAAAAAAAAAAAAAAAGTTTTTTGTGATGAATAAATCCGTTAAACATGAGCGCGTGTGAGTGAGAGGGATTTATGAGAAATGAGGAACAGCGAAAGAAATACACACCGCGGCTACAACAAAATAGGAGTACAATATATAAGATACACGCGTTGAAAAATTTTGCATGAAACTAACAAAATAAATTTGTTTTTTTGCCATAATGTAAAAAGATCAAAAAATAGGAAAGGACGATAGTAAAATTTGGGTACATTCTAAAGAGAAAAAAAGGAGGCATAGGCACAGATGTTTCCGCTATAGATGTCACAAAATGCGTGATTACGTATTTGTTTACAAGGTGCAAAATGTAGAATTTCCAACCAGGAGGCTGAAATTTTCAGTGAGATCAGAAGGAGCGGGAGCAAATATTTGGTGCTTGCGCTGTAAGTTGCAAGCTGCTCTCTCGTAGGGAAATACACTATTTCTCGACACATGCCGCAAAGTAGGTGATTTTGCACTTCTTTTTCAAGCGAAAAATTACGAATTCATGACTCATGATCAGATTTCAATAGAGGGAGCAAAACCAGTATTCGCACACGCTGCCAAAATTTTTTGCTCCACCCATCAACCAATCAGGTGCGTTCATTGAATTTATGACGGATGTGTTGAAAAAAATAGCGTTTGCAATGTGAGCAAAAAGTGAGCTCCCCCAGTCATTCGATATTTGCAGCACTCCTCTATTACGGCTTGAGCTGCAAAATCAAACCATCGATGATTGCTCATTTTGCATTCATATAGCAAAATGTACTATTTCTTATTTGGTCAAATAATAAAATTATATGCCTACCTATAGTCTAGAAATCTGAAATTGTGAACAATTTTTGCTTTATTTTGTTCTTCAGTATTCTAAATGCCATTCTTTCTCTTCAGATGAATGAGCTTAATTCATTATTCATATAAACATAACCCCATCCTATTTCGTCCAGCAGCCTTTCTCACAATCAAGGTGCGTATTCAAATGGTAAATGCAGGAAACAGTGGTGAACATATGCCTGCAAATAACCCGCAAATAACTCACAAACTTGTGGGGTGATGAGGAGGAATTTATAACGTTTGCTGTGTCCCATCAATTTTCAGTATTCTCAATTTTAAGGCACTGCACTTAGAGATGTACAGCCATACAGACAGCCAATTCCCTACCAAAGCCAATTTCACTCATCGAATCATATAGTAAAATGAAAATTGGTTCCTCAACACCGTTGCCAACTTCACTTTTTTAGTACATATTTAAGCATAACTTGAGAAAAAAATGACAAAAACGATCAGAAATTTATGACAAAATTACATTTCTGAGAATAAGGAATTTGAAAATAAACTGAAAAAACTCTAGTTTTATCAAAAATAGACATGGTACAAAAATATATCAAAGATGAAAACAGCTATCAGAGTTTTATGTTCTGCACATCTAAGCTGCGCATATTTCATGAAATTAATCATTGAATTTTTTTGGATAGGTATCTATTTTTATGTCATTAGAGCTATATGACGGGGATCTCTTTAGCTGTATGTCTCTGACCATGCACCAAAACTTACAAACTGAAAACCAGAGAACAGAAAGATCGCGCCAATTCCTTTTGGTATACCACCTGTTTCAAACTTTTAATGGGAAATAAGGCGTGCTTGCGTTTGTTTGCACATGTTTGCAAACAATTATTCATTATAAGTGAATTTGCCTTGTTTCTGCGTATTTATTTACCCTTTTTTGTCGAGTTTAATAGGCACTTTTAAAAGGTGCGTAAGAACGGGGGCAAAGAAATGTGTACAAAACCAGAAACTGGGCAAATTCACTAAATCAATACCAGTTTCAAGTAGGTCTAGTAACCACAACTGTAACCAGAACAATAACCACTAAAAATGTAAAAAAACTGACAACATTGATTTGGGAACTGATAACTGAAAAAAAAAAATTTCACATAACCAATAATCAGTAACTAATTTTCATAAAATGCTGAAACTATTAACAGAATGATAACCAGAAAGAATCAGTTTTTATTAGTTTTTAGGAAATATCAATATTATTGATTACTTTTTTTTTAAATTACCAATTATTTTCTTGAAAATTATTAATTATCAATAATTTGACAAGGAGAAAATCTTTTTTTTTTGTTTATTTTACCTCAAAATTTTTCTCAACCAATAACCAGAAAAGTTGTTTTTGTTAACTTGAATAATAATAGGTAACCAAATAAATACATTTTTAACCAATAACCAGTAACCAGTAAGAAATATAGATTTTTATTGATTACCGGTAACCAATAACCCCAAAAACATTTTGGTTACAAGCAGGACCCTGGAAGATTGTTTCTGAGTTGTGCAGAGTATGCTATGTATCACAAAATGCTGTACCTACTGTGCTGTGCAGTGGTATTGCGAGAACAAAATTATGAGGTTGGGCAAAAACTACTGATGAAATATTTTCACCCCACTCACTATTTGAAAAAATTGAAACTGAAGTTTAAATTTAGAACTGCATCTAATATTACTATTTTATATTATTCAAAATAAAAAAAAAAATAAAAAAAAAACAGGAGAAACGTGCCCTCTGTACCTCCCTGACATCATATCACTGGCGCAGTGAGGTATAGACTACAATGTGCTGAGTAATTTATAGAAATGTAGACTACTATAGAATAAATTTTTGTGTGTTTTAGAAGTGGACAGTTTTTTTTTGTAAAAAAACAACAAAATACTGTAATATAGGAACTACAAAATTGACATTCTGAACTTTGTTATTTTTGCCCAAGAGTATTCTTTGTAAAAAATTAACACTTTCAAGACAATAGCCGTATCTTACACGTCATTGATTTCTATCAATATGGGACGATCTGAAATTCTAAAAACCCTGTCTCAGTGGACGATGGACGTGTAGTACTCGTCATGTTGATTTCCCCTTAGATGACGACAGTTATTTACCTATTTTTAGAAAAAATATTGAAAGGTCTCGAGTGATTTTATTTAAAAACAATTAAGTTACCATTATCTGAAAGTTCGTATTTCCGACTATAATAATCAATAGTACGCATCTTAATTTTTTCCTGGTGATTCCCATCAATTATCAATAGAAAAACCTACTTTCACATAAAAAAAAATTATCCATTCTAAATTTTATTTAATAATTTGATCGCACAAATCACAACCAATACTTGGCCTTAATGTAAAAAACAGTGAAACTGACTTACACCAAATTCTGAAAATTCTCCTTCTGACTCATCTTCATTTTCATTGTCTTCTAGATCCCTACCAATGCCAAAAAAGACATCCAATAAATGATCATTGGGGATTATTTTATTTCTTTATGACATTACCACAAAAATAATGAAAAAATTTGCACAGAATTACTGATAAATTTATCAAAAAATGACAAAATTTTATCAAATATGACAGAAAAAATTTCGTTCCATATTACAGTAAAGAATTCGATCATTAAACATTGATACAATCCAATGAACAACATGTAAAAACCAGATAAAATTTTTCATAAAATAAACATTTCATTGCTTCACAACTCATTGTAAAATTGATTAAAACGCACTCTGATGGTAGTTTTCTAAATGAAAATTTAATGGGGAATTCAAATCTGCACACTAAAAATGTGTACCACACATCTTGTAACCTACACATGATCTCAAAGTGAAAAACGTGTAGGTACTACACGTTCTTTGTCTACACAGACAGGTCATACTAATTTTTTTCTGCTTGTGGTAAGAAAAAAAGAATTATGTGTACTACACGTCAATCGTCAGTAGGGACAGGGCATGCCAAATTAGCTCCGTCTTGAAAGTGTTAAGATGAAAGTTAGATCTACAACAGCTGTGATTAATTGTGAAAATTTGATTTCATGTTTCAGAACTGTTGTAGATCTTGAGAGCTGCAAAAAGAATGATTTTGCTCAATTGCTACAATCTGGATGTTTTATCACCTTGAATACCTATAGCACCTTGCACCACAACTCTCGTAGACGTGTACCAATTCCGAAGCTAGTGCTGAAAACTGGGATAACATTAGTTCCTGTTTGATATGTCAAAAAAGCTCCGTTTATTTTACCTATAAAGTTTTACTTCTGGAGAAGGTTTGTTTCTTTTAAAAGTCAAATTCTTACATCCACACTGTGGTTGTAGTTTGAACTCTTGCCACATTTTTCTAAAACAAACCGATCATTTTTGATAACAATTATAAGGGTAGCATTAATAGCAATTTTTTAAAACAGACTATTCGATTTAGAAAAGTGTGGTAATAATTCTCTGAAGGGGCTTTCTAATTTTTACGGTAGAAATCAAGAAAATTTTTTTTCATAAGAAGTGCTAAATTTTTTGGATTGAGGGAACTTATAGGTGCAGATGAAAAGTTTTCTCTTCACAAGACATGAGCATATTCGAATAACATGTCTTTATCAAAATAATTTTGTTCTCTCGAGTCAAGTAAATCAATTAATTTTTTTCATTTCCATTATTCGTAGAACTGGTGCAGAACTGGGACAGAAATAAAATTGCAACGTAAAACTGAAAATAATCAATTTTCAAAAGAAATCGTTCCCATTCCAAATTAAAATTTTATATGTTAGTAGTGCTTTTTTTCCGTATCGAACGCAGCAGTATTATAGATCTACAATAATTATTCTTCGCAGCCAGAGCAAAAAGTGTTGGGAAACAATCCCCCACTACCTCATAATGGTACTTATTGATTCGTATACATACACAACCTGTAAAAACAATTTATAATATATTTCTGTGCTTCCCCATTGGCAGCACTGATTTCGTGTGTTAGAAATATTTTGACTCTGACGAACAGTCACTTCACCGTCCATACTTTTGTTCTTGTTCGAAATACATTGGGGTTGGTTCTAAAAAGGGTTTCTTTTCATGTTCTTTCTTCAGCCGCTTCCCAGCAAAAAGAACAGCTGCACTGATGTTTTAATAAGTCATGATGATACAATTTTTCACAACTGTAGTTAAATTGCCTTCATCAAAGGCCAATAAGAACATCGGTACTTTTTCCGCACTGTAGCTGAAAAATATGGAATCGAAATCAAGAGTGGGTATAACTTATTGGCCTGTAGTATAACTCATTAACTGCAGATTTTTTGTTGAAATACGCGACCCAAGAAATTATAATTCAGTAATTTTTCTCAGCTAGAAATTCATCGAAAACATGAAAAGGAGTTAAAAAAAAGTTTGTTGCCTGCTGCGACAAAAAAGCCTGATTATAGTCTATTCCAAATAAGAAAGACATAACGTTATATAATTAAAGTCGGTAGAGATTCACCCTATTCAACGAAGGCTGCGTCCAAAATGGTTTTGTTTACACCGTCATTTTTAACTGTGGAATGTGATTGTCTCTGTGACGTCATGTTTTTCTTATTTGGAATAGACTATAGTCGCTAACTTTTCATAGGTTATAAGTAAGCTTATTAGAACAACTTTCCTTATTAATTCCAACTCAAATTAACCTAATTATAGCAATGAATTTTCGGTTAGTCAGGTGTATAGGTACCTAAATAAGTACGAATACCTAGAAAATATCACATTAGAATTATTTTTGGATCCTAAATTTCCGAAGATAGTATTTATGAAAAAAAAAAAAAACTTACTCTACCTCACCTTCACGAGTAAACTTTACAATTAAGTAGCTAAGTATTACTCGTGCGTATCTCCAGAATAGTGATTGACAACCTTCTTTAGATGGTACCTGCCTTGACAATCGTTACTAGATCTTTTAACTCACTTAACTACTCATTTTCCCACTGGTTCCATTTTGGCTTGAATATGCCAACATTTCCTCAGTTTTACTGTCATGATTTGCATAATAATAATAATAATTATGTTAACCACGAAGGGTGTTGTTGCGTGCCCCTTGGATTGATATTTCGCCCCACACAAAAGACACTTCAGTTCTGGAACTACTGCTCTTGGCTGTCTAAATGTGAGTAATAATGCGGAAAATTTGCCACTTTAATAAAACTATACCTAATTATGATTCCTGTATCACTAAGAGTGAAGATTTCAGTTGAGAAACGACCGCGGTCAATTGGAATTAATTTTCCATAAGAGGGTAGGGAAAAGTGTTACCTTGTGTCTCAATAAACTACTTAAATATGGTGTTGTGTTACTCTAAAACCAGCAGGACCATCAAATTCGTCGTAAAAATAACCGCAACAAATGCATTAGACTTAGACTATAGGTAAATAATTCAATTTCAAAAATGTATGAGAAAAGTTTCATTTACTTTTTTTTTTAAATTTCAACTGAATTAATTTTCAAAATATTTTCACGAGTAGTTGAATAGCCGAAAAACTGTTAAATAGGTCTGTAATCTTATTGATGTAAAATCAAAATTTAATCGTCTAAGTACCGGCGAATTTTATAAACGAAGTAGGTACCTAGGTACGTACCTACGTAGGTAGATAGGTATACCTTCCAAACAGAAATCACGAAGTAGAATTGAATTTTACGTCTACATGCGTATTCTACACACAGAATATGTAAAGTAGAATATCCAATTTCACGTAGAATATGTAGAAAATGATACTGATAAGGTGACAAAGTACTGATAACGTTGATAAAAGTTATCAATTTGTTTATATTCTACTCGTTGCCTACATATTCTACGTTACAAATGTAGAATATTGAATTCTACGCGTAGAATACCATCCCTGCTTCTAAATAGTTGCACATTTTTCATTTAAACTTTCATTTTTAAAATAAAATTAAAATTGAGAATTGAATTTCTGTAGACAACCCCAAACCGTTTATTCGCTTTTGAGGCTATTCCAGCCTTAAGGGTAGGCCTATTCGATACCTTAGCAAATGTTGGTGGATGTCCTGTGAATATGTTGTTGGAATGTTATAGTCCACTAACGGTGCACCTTATTGTAGGTACCTTCGTCGTTATAAGAAAATTTGAGGGAGTTTGCGCTGCGTTTTTATTTTTTTGAACATCAACCCCCCCCCTTTTACTCACGATAAGTTTGTCACGTCCAGACTGCAACTGGCAAATGTTTTCAGTTTCCACCGAGAGCTTCTAATATGAGAGCGCGATTTTCCGCCATTAGTTTTCGAAAATTTACGTGCGTCGACATTTTTTCGAATGTCTTTCCAAAATACAAGTGCACGTGTTGTGTTTTTTGTAATTTTTTTGATTTTTTGGCAGGGTAAGTAATACCTTATTACAGTACGAGACTTGTAAATATATCAAATATTGAGTGAAAAAAAGTAATTAATTCTGCTAAAGGCATAGATTAAATTTAAATATTTATGTTTGAGCAAATGTTGGTAATTGTAGTTTAGTCGAGGAAGCAATTAAGAAACTGTTATTTGATAATTTTTATAGTTTCGCCCAGTAAAAAATTTAGCTTTCTGAGAGAGCCTAATTATTTTTAGACCACCATACAGACTAGAAGTTGCGAGAAAACATAAAATAAAAGCCTAAAAGAGATGAAAAATAAAAAATATTGTTTTTTACTTACCTGCAACTAACCAATAAAGTTTAAGCAAAATCCACTTAGATATCATTTAATCCATTGGTCTATAAAACCATGCGTTTTTTGCGTTCAAAAACATATATTTTTATATTTTCGGAGCCTTGTTTAGTTGCCAGATTTCAATTTTAAATTCAAGTTTCAAAACAGTACCATTTTTGTACAAAATTAAAATATAATATTTCTCCATCTGTAAATTCTTTTAGAAGCCGCCAAAAATTATTTCGAGGGCTACAAATGGCTCGCAGGCCGTGTCTTGAAGACGTACCTGATTTAGTCAATCTGATTTGAATAATATGTGACTCACTTTTAACATGTCTATGTTTTTACTTTGGAAGTGAAGCGAAAATTTGCGTTGTGGCACTTTTTAAGTTATATTCTCTGACGTCACCGTAGGTAACCTATGCTTCAATCGTATAATTGTAGACTATATAAAAATATGCGTATACCTACTTCAGTGTTTCTTCGTGGAGAGGGGAAATGTTGTTTTGGACAATAGACACAAATTTTCGGTGCAATTTTGGATTCAACCAATTATCGGACCCTTTAGGACCACGATAAGGGATTAAAGTATCACAAGTATTTAATTTCGTTTCAAAACGATGAAACCTGAAAACAAAGTAAAATAACTGATTAGTGATTGCATGATAATTCTTAATTACTTAATAAAATTCTGTTTAAAACGTTGATATTTTGTTTGAAATATTTTGTTAAATCTTATTGTTTCTTTTTGGTCCAATTTCAATTAGTTAGTGCGACTGGTCTCTGAGTGGATCATACATACAGCTTTCTACCCTCCTTTGCCAGCTTCATTAATTAATCCTACCTCGAGACATGACACGAAAATTTATCCAGCCCCAAAGAGTACGATAGTAGAAGATTATGTCACTTATTTCCACATTTCCACCTTTGACAATCATTAGCGGACCCAGGGAAATATTCTCTAACCTGCTGTCGTTTATCACCTCGATTTCTTCTACTAAAAGGGTTTCTGCTTCCTCAAAGCAATATTATTGCTATTAATTATGTATCTATCGTGATTATTTCTCAGGGCATTTATAACCGAAATAATTCAATTATTTTATTTATTTTTTTTTTCATAGAAGACTGGTGTCTGGCTTCTATATGGCATCTTGACTTGATATTCTGAAGGATTAGCCTCTGGAATTAATAAGACAGCCTCAAAGTTAAGATCAAGGGTCCGGATTTATTGAAATATTTTTCTTCCTATTTGTTCGTTGATTTTCATGACTTTCTTAGGATGAGTTAATTTTTTGATTGCATTTTGACCTAAGACAAATGGTGAACATTAAATTTCACTGGACTAGTTGAGAAATCGTCCCATTGAATACACCTGAAAAATGTCTCTTATTTCTTGATTGAGATACAAAATTCATAAAACGTTGTAGAAAGTCGTAGCTGTATAAACTCATGAAAAAGGGGTTTAGGTTATCAGTGAATTTAATTTTCACAAAATAAACGAACAAAAAATCCTATCGGTCAACCTGGGAGTCGACATTTTCATCGACGGATATTTTACTTATGAAATTCACCTATCGAACAATTCACTAACAGACTTTTTCCCCTGCAGGCTAATTCACCTATTGGAAAATTTCACCTGAAGGTCCATTCACCAATTAATGCTTTTAGTTGTAAACAGTCAACCCAGGTCACTAGTAAGTTGAACAAAAGCTTATAATAATTTTGTTTAATTAATGAAAATATGAAAACATTGAAATGAAAAGGTAAAAATTTTGACATTTGAAAATTGGCTTTAAAAACTTAAATTATATCAATTTGGTATATTTTTGTAAAATTTTATTTTAGGAATTTAAAAATAAATCAAAAAATTTAATATATAAGTTGTAAGAATAAAGAAAAAGGAAAGAGAAAAAAAAACACGAAAATTTTAAGATGAAAAAATGATAATACTCGAAAATTTAGGTACTTTAGTTTTTATTTTGATTTTATTTATACTTAATTAATAAAATTTTCTATTAAATATAATTAAATACTTAATAAATGAAAAGTGAAAATTGAAAGAGAATGTATGTTTTGTCAAATATACAGCGACCGTATTATACGAAAGATGAGGCAGTGTGTGAAAAAACTCGTTGGGTGAACGTGCAGTTGGTGAAATAGTCGTAAGGTGAAAACACTAATCAGTGAATTGTCCGCTAGGTGAATTCCATTCGGTGAATTATCCGTCGGTGAAAAGGCAACCAGTGAAACAACCTGAATCCGGTTAACTTTGCGGCATCCAAAAATGAAAATCAATAGATACATTTGAAAACGAATAAAAAGGTTTTCAAAATGACTGTAGAACTACTAATAAAGGAAAGAAAAACTCGGTTTATCGATTGATACTCATACTCGAAGGTTCGATGAAACTGGACGAGATCTTATAGTCGTGTATCAACCCTACTAATTTATCTCGAGCCACTTTCTATTAATATTTACTTAGGCAGTGAACTTCAAATTTATTGTCATTAAAAAGAACAACATTGATTTTTAAAACATATTTTTTGTCACTGGTTATTTCATTTCTCGCAGCAGGAAAAGTAACAATACAAAATTCATTCGGTTCGAATTGTATAAATTCAGTTTGATAAAATTTATATGAATTAGAGTTAGCGTGCGAGTAAGGTAAAGTCGCCTAATATCGCCCAGTTCCTAATATCGCCTACCACCTTATTTCGCCCTGTAGTGGCGTGATCTGGCGGGAAAAAATTTTTTCATGTCCGGTATCGTAAAAGAGTAAAACGTGTAAAAAGTTAGGTTCCGGAAGCCAAAAACTGAAGAGTGAGAACTGGGAGAAGAAATCGAGGACCTGAAAACTTTTTTAGTGTTGTCTTTGGATGGCGCTTGAGACTGATGAGATGAATGCCAAATGTCGAATCAAATAGTGTTGTGATGAGAAACGTTCAATTTGTAATTTTCGATAAAAAATTCCAGGATTCATAAATAATTAAGCAGAATATGGCGTCGAAGAAAGTGAGTACCATTTTCCCTAATATCGCCCACTTGCAAATTCCTAATATCGCCCACTTGATAACATGTAGGCGATATTAGGAACCGCATATTTTAAACTGTTATCCCTGAACTTCTTTGCTTTCATGAATAACTAGAAGCGCACGAAAAAGGAGGAAGAGTTGCTACAAAGGGCAACGATGGATTTTGTGTTCAAAATGTTCTGTGTGGGCGCATAAGGTTTGCGACGCTGCCTTTGGTGAAGTCTCAAACAAAAAAAAGTACATATGTTCAAATTGTTTGAACGGATAAAGTCAAAATCTCATTTATTTTAAATATAAGTAACGTAAAATGTCAATTTTTTTGATTTTTAGCTAGGCGATATTAAGATAATTGATTTTTACATGTAATTTTGGTGAGCGATATTAGGAGCCCAAAATAAATTTTACGATTTTGACTACTCTGCTTTAAAAATTCATGTAAAATCAACGCATCTCACCTCCTCCATTTTAACGTGATACTTTTGTAGCAGAAGGATGTACGAACATTTTGAGCTATTTTCAAGGTGGATAGATCAAATAAGTGAAATTTTATAGTCATTTTTAAAAAAGTAGGCGATATTAGGCGACTTTACCTTATACCGCAGGCTCATCAACGTTGGAGTTTCAATTACTTAGGTACAAGAAACTTCTGATATTTGACGAAGGTATAAAGGTATTTCGATCTGTTTCGAGGCTTCTGTTGCTACGTTAACCTTTTCAACTGAATAAGAATGCCAAACGCAACCCGTTTCCTTTTTCACACTCTGACTCGCCATTTTTAAACAAAGTTTCACGTAGAATATACGAAAAAACTGATTCTGAACAGAAGACAGTGGTAAACTTGCATGGCCGGAAAATTTTGTGTAGCGTGTGTAGCGATCGCTACACATGAGAAATTCCCAAGTGGTTTTTGCTACACATGGGAAATAATTACGTTTACACGCAATTACTCTTTATTCTGTGTAAAATTTGCACCAAAAAAATTTTTTTTTTCGTTACACATGGGAAAACGAAAAGTTGTCAGCCCCGTTAAAACTTGGTTCAAAGATATACGAGATTTGCCATTTATATGGAGTTTTTCTCACTAAATTGTTTGTGCGCTAAACATTCGGAGTGATTGCTGAATTTGCAAAAACTAAAAAAGTATTCGTTATAGGTTTTTCCTTTTTTTGAATCAGGAGTGAAAGGAAGAAAGAAGAAAAATAGGGACGCTATAACCAGCAGGAATTAGCTACAACGAATGCGAAAGGGACTGTGAAATTCGCTTGTTGTATAGCCAGTGGCAGTGCTGAAACCGGCTTGTAAGTGGATATGTGCGCCTATAAAATATAAAGCTGGTTGAAAATCGATCAGTACCAATCATCGACGATGCTTATGAGCATATCAATTTTTACTCTCGCTGGCCACTAATATGCAGTTGTATGCTGATTAATTAATAACACTTATGTCACGTAGTAATTTTTAGAATCATAAAAGTGACCGCTGGAAGAATATTAGAATTGAATGGAAAAAGTGGTTTGTTGCGTGAAAGAAATTAAAAAGGTACCTGCGGGTGAATTATAATTTGTTTTAGCCGGTTTTTTGGCTTTACACTTGGCATCGAAGACCATTCGTCGAAGCCAATATAATTTGCGACGACCGGATTTGTTGCAGCCATATTACAACGAATGAAAAAAAAATACGACTCCAATATCAGGCCATAAGGAATTATGGTCGTTGAACTTCCCCTCCTCCCCCCCCCCCCGCCGCGAAAACGATAATATAAGTTAAAAATAAATAATCAAATATCGATCCGGATTTACAGCAATGGAAAAACGAGGTGAACGAAATAATTTCACGATTCGAGTTGAAATCGCAAATTCGATGAAATTCAATTGTTTGTTTTCACGAATGGACTCGCACACGCGGATTTTGATTATTATTAAAAAATAAATTTCTGTATTTTCATCCGCAAATCGACGAGGTGTCTGGCTGTAAAATTAATAATTTGGTGAATCGGACGCAAATCTTTATTGCACGACGATAGGTACCTAAGTATTTTCGCTCATTTTTTACAAAGATTGTATTCTCGACAGTAATTTGCCGTATTCGTTGAATACCACTGCCAACTTATATCAACTGTTTCCAAAAAAAAAAAAAAAAAAACTAACAAACACGAGCGAGACATTTTGCCAGCCACAAAAAATACACTACCCCCGAGTGGACCATTTTTATTATTAAAAAAAATGAGCCTTCTTGAAACCGGTAAAATTTGAAACTACTGTAGGTATACCGACTTATTAGATTTACCCATGTTTACCAAGTAATCGAGAATTTTTTTTTCCCGGACTGTAAAATATAGGACCACTTACGAAGAAGAAAGCAGAAAAGGAGCAAAAGGAGGAGTATGGAGAAAAAGCAAAAAAAAAAAACGAAAAAACGAAAAAACGAAAAAACGAAAAAAAACTTATAGCGACCATAATATTAGGAAGGAAATCGACTGGAATGACTGCGTTCCCCTCTTATTAGAAACAATAAGAAAACGGTGGAAAATTTATGTAACGTTGCGACTCCCGAGTAACAACTAATAACGTAGTACTTGGACAGACGGGAGAAGGGGCTGCAGTGTGGGCGGAGGGGGTGGAAAAATATTTTTGAAATTTATTTCTTCGTCGGTTTTTACCCCTCCGATAAAATGCTTTTTTTTTTCCTCTTTCCTCGCTCTCACTCTCTCTCTCTCTCTCTCTCTCTCTCTCTCTGCTGCCTCCGTCTGTACTGTACTTCTTATTCTCGCTCAAAAATTAAGGATATCAATCAGGTAACCGTTTCATAAGCCTATTACGAAAAATGGAAACGTTAAAGCTAGACAGGCAGACAGACAGACGGACAGTTTTACAGTAGCGAAGTTGAGGGCGAAATTGGTGGGTGGGAGACCGAGGAAAGGGGAGAGATCTTTTCGCTTAAGTAGCCAATTGCGAATGTATTCTTTACTCTCGTCGAGAAGCTTTTTCAATTTTATCGACGATAAAATTTTGAGTTACGGATTCGGTCGTGAAATTTTTAATCAGTTTTTAGGGTATTTGCTTGGGTTACCCCCCATCGCGCTGGAGACGAAATTCGTTTCTCGCAAATAAGTACGTCGACTGTGCTGGATTTAAAATAAAGAGACAGAGAGAACGAAATAATGATAATAATGATGATGATGATTATGATAATAATAATAATAATAATAATAATAATAATAATAATTAATAATAATAATAATAACAAAAAGTGAAAAAAAAAGAGAATAATAAAAGCTTAAACAAAAAAAAAAGAAAGAATATGAAGAACGAATAGCAGGAAAGAAAAACGTCGAGGAAGTTAATGGAAATGGAAGAAATTAAATACTGATTAATAAAGTGAGATAAAAAATAGCCGAGGGCGAAGATTAGTTATCTGTGCTGGAAAATGCCGCCTTTATTATTATTTACAAGTTCGCGGTTAATTAACTATTTTTCAACCCCTCATTCTTGCACCCCGCTACCATCGCCACTCCCTCTCAGAAAACATGAGAAAACAAACTTAACGTCTGGTAAATACTTCGCAGGAGGCGGCAAATTACTTTTCGCCCCCTTTAATTTTCCGCCATTTTCTCTCGTTTAATCTTTCTCAGCTGGTTGTAATTTCAGGTAAAGGCTGTTCATTTTTCACATTTTCTTGGTATATATGTATATATATTTCTGGGTGTGTGTGTGTGTGTGTGTTGAATTATTTTATAATTCTGCGGTTTTAGGATCAGTGTAATGGCCTCGCATCGAACACACATATTTTTTCCAAACTAAAAAGCTGTGGTGGCAGAAAATACCTACCATACTTAATCGTTCTGCCGAATAAGTATCCAATGCAGTAGACACTATAAATTCAGAGAGGTGTATTATTCCTCAGCTATGCGTTGATAACGAGTAGGTAATTACAGAAGAAGGGGTAATCTTGGTCGCCCCTTTTAACCAAAGGGCATTTACCTTCAACGCGGAACAAGCCCAGGAAAATAAGGATTTACAATGGAACTAATGTATACCAATAGGCAATTAAGTTTAGGGTGGGCTCCTTCCACATACGATGGGCTTGCACCAGGGTAGGATATCCGCAAGTGGTGAAAAAAGAAATACTCGATTTTTAAACACTTACTGCAGCTGTAAGCACTGTGAGATTCAGTGTGAATATAAAGGTGACCCTTTTCAGGATATATACCTACTTTTTTAATACCTTCGTAGGTGCAACGAAAGAGGACTAATTCTCATTATTTTTAATAATTTCATTGGCTCATCTTTTCTCCTCGCGCATTTCACGGGCAGTGAGTCACCTGTAGGAACGTAAAGGCCACACGCACACCGTAGCACCACACTTCAAGTATTTATTCATAACGCTGACAAAAGTGGAGGGTAATTTAGTGTCCCCAAATATGTGTTCTAGTCACCTGTATTTGTTTCAGATGTTCAGAGGGGGAGGGGAAAGAGTAACAAAGGTACTGAGCCCAGACTTTTTCACAGGGCGCCGAAGAGGCCAAATTTTGAAATATATAGCAATTTTCAAGCAAATGTTTAAAAAAGGGTATCGGGGCAGATCTGCGTGTGGTTTGCGAGTGCTAAATCTGTCAAAGCTGAAAAAAATAAAACAACAAAAAAACACTCAAATACACGTTCTCGAACACAAAAGACAATTAAAAAAAAATTATTTTCTTCGCTCTGCTCGCAAAATTTATTTCTCAGTTTATAATCCTCCCCTGCAAATGGCACTAAGAGAGACCGTCATTTTATTCTTCCTAGGCCCAAAATTTCTCTACGAGGCCCTGATTCGTTTGCAAACAGCGACGCCCAAAAATAATCAGTTTGTAGGGTACGTCTATACATTGGGGGAGTGGGTAGCAAAAAATATACTGAAGGGATTGCTTCGAGGTTCCTAAAATATTATAGGGGTAGAAAATCAGAATCGCTTAAGAGATTCTTACACCATTCGTATCGCATTACTCCAAAAGCCTTCTTCCCTCGTCAAATTGTAAAGTGAAAATATGAAAAATTATCGTTTCAGCAGGTAATCCAGAAACTTTTTGAACTGTATTTTAGACCTTTATTTCATAAAATTTAATTTCGACGCAATTCACGATTGCCACCCACTATTTGTCTTCTGATCAGGATCTATGGAAGGATGAAAATCAGTCTCCCAACGTTGTTACCATTTTCTAATTTCGGTGCAACCAAAGCTAAACGTTGCCAGTATTTATAAATGTACTTTGACCGACGTGTAGTAAAATTCTGGGTTCGATATGGTGCACGTCACCATCTTCCGTATGTACGAACACACTTTTCCTTAACTCGTTAATTGCTCAAAGCATATAACATAATAACGTAAAGTGAAAATAAAAATACAAGAACTAACGACAACGTTCTGTTCTAAAAAGAAAATAAAGAATTTTTCACCGCAAGCATTCCCAAAAGAATATCTTTTTCACAAAATTCGTAGCTATCATTGGAAAAAAGAAAAAAGAAGACGTAACGAAAAGTAAGAGCACAAAGGGAGCGACTGAAACCGAGTTAAAAGAGGAGGGGTAGGGGTAGAATGAGCAGTCCTCGAAAAAGCGACGAAAGAGTTTTCTATTAAAAATAAAAAAAAAAAAAAGAAAAAGAAAAAGAAAAAAAAGGCAGAAACAAAAGAAGGAAAATAAACGCATTCGGCATTTTTCAAAGGATCCGCTGGAAAATGAAATGAGAGAGAATTAACAGATTGTAAAATGCAATCGAATAGAAACCTTTTTTTTCTTTTTTTTCCTTCTCAAGTCTAATTTCCTAAATCTATATCCCGTTGTTCCAATCTATTTTGTTATTTCGTTTTATTTTATAACCGTCTTTGCACCCTTACCCAATATTGGAGACCTTGTAATTTTATTTTTTTCGTAAAAAAAAAAAAAAAAAGATTTAATTTTCAGTAGGTAAATTAAAATATCGTTATTCAAATTTCTCGTCAGTTCACGACTAACTATAGCTAACTTTTCGGTTCTTACTTGCAGTGGAAGAAAAAATAACAAATATAATAAAAATAACAAAAATAAAAAAGACGAAAGGAGAACCTTTGAAAAGTTTATGATAAACTAATGATAAAGACAAATAAAATGAAGCAGCCGGAGAAAACTAAAATTTAAATTAATTTCGTTTTCGTGTACCAAAGAAATACAAACGCTGGGTCACAGTTGCAGATAGAGAGAAAAAGACTATGACTGACAAACAGACAGACAGACCGAAATAGAGGAGGATGAGAGGGAGAGAAATAGAGATAGATTGTGTGTGTGTGTGTGTGTGTGGGTTTAAAAGCGAGAAATTGAGAGAGGAGAGAGAAGAGAGAAAGAGACGACACGGATAGTGAGACAATAAGTGAAGAAGGCGAAAGGAGAAAGGGAGAGAAAGAGAGAAAGATAGAAAGATAGAAAGAAAGAGAGCATGAGTAAAAGAGAAAAAGAAAAATTGACGAAGCGAGTCGACCCAACGACTGATTAATTTATCAGAGCTCATTTTTTTTTTAAAGGTTTTTGTCAATTTTCTTTTTTCATTATGGCATCTCTTAAATCATTTTATCTTAGTATGTCGTAAAAGTAACGTACAAAAATTAGCTTCTCAGCAGTTTTCTTGTTTTTTTGTTTGTTTGTTTGTTTGTTTTTTTATTTATTTTTTTTGTTTTTTTGGAATAGCCGTAAAACTTTTCAAATTAAAATTTATGGAAAGCTCCGCAAGTCCACCATCAAACTTCGAGCTTTCGTTTGTTTAAAAAAAAAGTGAATCGTAAAAAAAAAATTTACCTTCTCAGGGATAGTGAAATACAATTTGAAGAACATAAATTAATATGATTTAAGGTCTATGGTGACGAATTGGTAAAGATACTCGTAGTGTTCCATAAGTTTTTAATTAATTCTTTTTTTTACGTCAATTTTTGTCGTCGAAGTACCTACCTCTCGTTAATTCGTGACTCGAGAAATGTTGAACATGTTTCTTAAATTATTATATTTGAGTGTTTGAGAAGAAATTAAAGTCAAATAGTTAGCCTAACTGCAAGTAATTTTATCTCAGGAATTTTCTCTTTGTTTGCCATAATTTATTTTTTTAATTGTTGATTTGACATATTGTTTACTGTAGGAATACGTGTATAATTCGTTGTTCTAGGTCAAGTCCTTAAATTCACAAAGACCTTTGGGATTTTCCAACATTCAACCTTTAATATCTCGTGTTATGGTCGATGACGATGATATAGGCTTACTCTCTCTGGCGTTCGTGGCATTAGACTTGTTCGATGTGGCAAAAATGTGTTACACCTTGAAATTTTAGCGCTGGACCAATTCTATTGAAAGTTAGCTCTCAGTCCGGACTTACGGTTATAATTATGTAAAATTTTCCACTTATTTTCACCCAGTTCGCTTGAAAACGGAGTATTAAAATTTACCTAATTTTAATTCTGTCAAAATACTCAATTTCTGGAATAGTGATTTTTCCAAGATTTTGAGAAAACTACAAAAGAGGTCGGGCTGAAATTTTCACGATACATTTTTTCTATGTGCATACAGGTTTCATAAAAATTTTGGTGTCTATTCGTTCGATAGTTTTTGAGAAAATTGGAGAAAATAAAATTACTGGAGAAGTAGTTTTTCCAAGAATTTTAAGAAACTGCAAAATAGGTTGGACTGAATTTTTTACGATGATTTTCCTTACGTTATTGCAAGTTCGATAGGAGTTTTGTGCCTATTAGTTCGGTAGTTTGCTGAAAAAACTGGAAAATAACAAATTTCTGGAGAAAAATTTGTGTTCACGGTTCTGCAAAAACTATGGAAGTAATTAGGCTGAAATTTTCACCTAAGGTAGTCTTTACATCGGACCAGATTCAGGTCTGATAGGAGTTTGTTACCTAATGGTTCAGTAGTTTCTGAAAAAAATGTGATACAAAAATAAAAAATTTGCATGAGAAAAGCAAGTGGACCATTTGCTTGAAGTTTTTTTTTTCTTATTTACTGCTTAAGAAGTTACGAGTGTCTTTTCCGCGTAGCATTAATTTAGGTCTTTGTTTTTTTCAAGTATTGTAGATGAAAATTGGCAAACTGGGTTTTCTTGCAAAGTATTGCTACGCTAGAATTTTTTCTCTTTGGGTAAATGAACAGCTTCTGAAATATGAACTGTGAATAAATTATTGCTCGGTTCCTTAATTTTCTCTCACATTTTATACGAATGATGTATAATTGTTCCATAGGTACCTATTTTTATGTTCATTTATTCGTACTTTTATGTATGCAATTTTGTGAAACGTCATTTACGTTTGAAATTGGTACAGGTAATTACACGTTTAAGAACGAAGACTATTGAGCTTGTCTGGAGCTAAAAATCATTACTGTTGACTGGTATTGTGGTTAACATTGATAATTTTTGATGAGTTGTGTAATGGCTAACGTCTTATTAACAATGAATTTTTTTGTGTAATAGAAAAAGTATAAATTATATTATATGAAAATTTTGTTTTAACAAATTTTAACTCGAATATGAGAATATTCAAGACTACAAAAATAACAGCCATCAAAAAATGATTTTTGACTATAAACGTCTTCTTGTCGTCGCTCTTCATACGGCCATTTTGAATTACCATAAATTAAATCTTCCTGAAAACTAAATGCGATGGAGAAAGAAAAAAAGAACACGCAAAATAATTTTCAGTTGAATGACCACGATGATCATCAATCAACTTTCAATACAAACAGCTCATAAAACATTTCATTTATCACCGAGGAAGAAAAAAAAAAAGATTTTTGGTCGAATCAACGAAACATTAAAAACGTAGGTAAGTACCTGCCTAAAGTAAATTCTATCGACGTTTTTTTGAAGAAGAATTGTATGACAACTATTTCTAAAACTCTGATGAAAATAAAATTCGTTTTGTATTAAAAAAATTCAGACAAAAAAAAAACAACGTTCGAGATATTTAGGTACAGATTTTTATAAATTTGAGCCCTCTCGGCTGTTCATTTTTTTAGCCACATGCAGCAGAAAAAAATGCTCTCGATTCGACGAATGTTCGGTCGATCTTTTCAATTATTTCCACTATTTCCATCTACGCTCCCAAAGTTTCAATTTTTTTTTTTTTTTTGAATTTTTTCCGTTCTCCATTTCTTTTATAATCGTTTCTTCAGCTTATTTAATTTTACCGAATAACCTAAACGCATTCGCGAGCAAAAAGTAAATGTTCCTTTTTTTTCTTCTTCGGTATACTTTTCATCGCTTTTTTTTTCCTACGAGTACAACAATTTCTCAAATTGGACCAACCCGAAGAAAATTAAAGCTTTCCGAAGAAAAGAAATGAAATAATGAGGAAGCAAAACGACTGCTTGATTTTTCATCTGATAAGGTAGAAAATAAGAGGACAGAAAAAGTCAAATATCGCGTAAACCGTACACAATGCAGAGAGAAATGCGAAAAAGAGAAAATGGTTTCATTTTAATTCGTGAATGAAAAAAGAAAAAAGAAAATAGATAGGTCCTATATTAAGAAAAAATAACAGACGAGCTTTCCGTGGGAAAAAAAAAACAAAGTGGAAATTTAATTTTCTTACACTTTTCCTCATCTAAGCCTTATAATTTAGGCTCCGTGAAATGGATCTGAACTTATTTCATGAGTTTTTTTCGCTCTTATTCATACCTTCTCTTTTTTTGCGGTTTTTTTTTTTTTTTTTTTCTTTTTCAAATGGACGATTGCAATAAGAAGCGGTGAAATACCTAAAGTATGTATCATCAAAATATGTACAAAGCCTAGGTTACATTTTAAATATATTTGGCATACCGTACAGAAAACTGTAAAATTTCCGGATGTCTTAACCCAAAGGGAGTTAATGTATTTGATATGTCGTATGTGTCTGCAACCAAATTTGTCTCCACTATGCACAAATTCACACTGCCACAAACACAACTCTCTATAGTTGCTACCTGACCAAAACAAATACACAATTATGGACACCAATATATTTTAAGGTTGGAACACAAGCAATTCTACTGGTAGGTTTAATAAAAGCTTAACATTTTTGGGTGTGCAAAATGTGCAAAAAGAGTCTGATTTTAAAACGGTGCAAAAAGTAAAAATTTGCGCATACGCACTTGCAAATTTGTTTAATTTTTATACCGTTACTTTAGCTGCTCACGTGTGCTTTTGATTTCACCGACTGTTTACCAGTACCTCACTCGAATAAATACGGACAATTTTTAAGTAGGTTTCTTTAGAAAATCTACTTATTACTTGGTGCGGTATAACATCCCAAAGTTAGGGGTGGGTATGTCTTTCGTTTCATGACCGCAGGTGAATTTTGATAACTTAAATTTATATATATATATATTCCGTTTTCTAGTTACCACGGTATAGGTCGAAATTTTTGTCCGATAATCACAAAATTTGGTCCGAATGTTTGTACTATGCCCAAGATCAAACCTTATATTGATTTTGGTGCGGATCGGCAGCACGGTACTTCCTGTACCACCATTTTTATTTTTATTTTAGTTATAAAATGCTTAATTTTGTCACCAATAGCCACAAAATTTTAAATAAATATTTATTATAATTTATTATAGTACTCTACCAATTTTGGCGCTGATTGACCTGATGGTACTTCCGGTATTGCTGTTTATGTTTTTATATTGGTCGTAAAATGCGGAATTTCAGAACAATATGTACAAAATTTGAAAAAAAAAATACTATATATATTTTACTGTAGAATGGTACTAATTTTGGTGTGGATAAACTTAGGGTACTTCCAGTGAAATTTTTTTTTTTTTATAATTTGTATGGACTTTTCTTTTTATAAAAATTATCCATATTTTTGTTCCATCGTATTTAGGTAGACGAACACATTCGCCAACCTAAATATTTCGAAACAAATAATGGCAAATATTTCTAGTGAAATATTCACCTTTACCTCCAATTTATGACCCACTTATTGGTAGCTAAAAAATATGCAGACAAACACTAAGTCAGCATATTTGTCAGCACAATAAAGGAGAAGTACTAAAGGTACACTTTTGATAAAGTAAACAATTTAGACACTAAAAGAAGCTACCTGGAAATTTGGAATAAACCAGGATTCACTTGCCATTTTTTCAGATTGAAGAGCAGTAGCTATTTGTCTTCTTTCGATAAGTCTAAGACGCCATAGGCGTTAACACGTTAGTAGTTTGCCCCAGTAGTGGCAGGACATAAGTAAGATAGGACATTATTATAAGTTAAGAAAGTGTGTAAGTATAAGTGTTCAATCTGTGACGTAACTAAATGTGACAGTTTAAATACAGAAAAGTAGACAGAAATGTGTTTACTTATTTTGTATCATCTCTAGAATCTAAGTTAGAGTTTGTTTCCATTTTTTTTTTTTTTTTTTATAAATTTAGAGTATTTCTGTGATTTTATTTGAAATTATATGATTATATACCATATTTTATCAACTTAATCAATTTTTCATTCCAAGAAATAATATGCTTTTAAATTTCACATTGTTTAATATTTTTTCAACCACTAACGAATTTTACACAATTATAACATACAATTTACGCGTATTTACATAAGTGAAGAACCTCCCTAAAAAGAAAAAATTTTGCTAATTTTAATCAAGCTGGAGAAGTTCAGCAATATATTTATTAGATACATCCTTCAGTATTATCATATTCCTATATCTTGAGAATTAAGATTGCCATATTTAACTCAAACTTCATTAATTAGTCAGAAATCATAATAATCATACTCAGTTTAGGTTTTGCAAAATTCGCTAATAAAACCTTTTTTATTCGCTATTTTTAGGGTTTATCATTTTTTCAACGTTCGTTCTTATCGGTTGCTGCTGATGGATAGACTGAGATGCTTGTATATTTGTTCAACAAATTTTCTCAAACTTGAGACCTACGTAGATCATTTTTTTGTACCCAAATACCTTTGGTATTGTAATTTTTAGCAGCATCGTCAGTCTAGTTTTTCATAACGCAATTGCATTCACGCATACCCACATACCCACATACAATTATTGCTAGCATTGTATTATGAAATGACAAACGTAAAATTATAATTAGTCTAGTAAAAATTAATTTATAAAGTACACTTTCAAAGTGTGAAAATCTTCCCACCAGTCCTATTACTATACGATGAGTGTGTGGGAGACTCCTAAAGAAATATCAAAAACAAAAAACAAAAACATGAAAACCAACCGGTGAGATTTGAACTCGGCTATGTTGTCGTAGAGGATTTTTATACTGCCATAAAGCTGTAGCAATACATACAATTTATTGCAAGTTGAAAACAAATGGACAATTGTAACATAACCTGACTGCAGTGCCGTAAGCTTTGTTCAACCTTAGCTAGTCTTTTACCTACTATCAAGCTATTTGGAGTACCTACTATTCTGTCAACAGCTGACGTCATTACAAGGTTACGGCCATTAATGTCAACTTGAACTTGGCAGATAGTCTAAATGAAAATTTCAAGTTGAAATTGAATTTAAACTGTAAAATTGGTGCAGTGGCTGTAACTGTGATTATGGCTTGTAACCAAAACATTTTTAGGATTATTGGTTACTGGGAACCAATAACAATCTATATTGGGTTCTGGTTAACCAAAACAACTTTTCTGATTATTAGTTATGTTTACTGTTTATTGGTTAAGACAAAATTTGTGGTAAAATAGATGAAAAAAATTTTCTTCAAGTCAAATTGTCTATAATTAATAATTTTCCAGGAAATGATTAGTAATTTTTGAAAAAAACAATCAATAATATTGATATTTCATGAAAACCAATAAAAACCGATTCTTTCTGATTATTGTTCAGGTTAATGGTTTCAGCATTTTATGGGAACTGGTTATTGGTTACCCGTTAGAAGAAATTTTCTTGTTTTGGTTATCGGTTCCAAAATCAATGTTGTCAATTTGTTTCGGTTTTTAGTCGTTATTGTTCTAGTTATGGTTGTGGTTACAAGCCACGACTGTGATCAGAATAGTAGGTACCGCAAGTAGCTCGCTAGTAGCATGAAAACTAGCCATGTGTGAACAGGCGTGAAGATAAGACGTGATGATAATAACGAAACTCGATTGCAGCGCACTGCACGGTGGTTTGTACAGAACACGAATTAATTTATCCTTTGATGTGTTGGTAGAGCGCTGATAACCCCAGATGATGACATACACCATTTTTGATCCAAAGAGTATGTAAACAAATTGAAACCAACGGACGTATAAAATAATGGAGAATAGGTTTTATTTATTCACTATTCAGTGGATTCAATTTGCTATGAAATCGAAGAATTTCGTATAAAAATTAAAATTTTCGAAGTGGATGATAGAAAAAGATTTTTCAATTCAAACTGTGGTTGTTGATAGCAAGAAATATTAATTTCAATGAGTAGGCTACCTATGGTCTAATCCTAATATAATTTTGCATTTGATCTCTTGGATCAAAAATGGCGTAGGTGTGTCATCACTTGCCTTTAGAGCACCTCAGCGTTAGTAGGCTCTGTGTTCATTTACAATGGCTTCTGTGAATCAGATTCATAAAAGAATGTAACTAACTAGAACAATATCACCCTAAAGTTTGAATCTGATTCGCAGAATCCATTTTGAACGAACATAGCTGGTAACTGCAATAAAAACGTAATCACGGGCGATTTATGTTTTGACGTCACAGCTCAACGATTCCTCGGAGAAAAAATTCAACTAAGTATGTGGATAAACAATGCAACCAATCAATGGAGGGACTCAAAAATTGTGAAGTTGAGACAATTTCTTCTTCTTTCTCCATTCTCTTGGTTTCTGAGAGGTCGAACTTATTGTTCCGGGTCTCATTTTATTTATTAGTCTCCTACTTAATTTGAAACGAAAAGTCAGCTGTTCTTCGAAGAGAATTACAAAGAAGAATTTAAGGACTGCCGTATACTTACCATGCTTTATCCTGTTTGTTTGGCCTCATAGGTACCTCTAACACCACTAAGGCCACAGTTGTTATTCGTTATGTAATCCTCCTCCAGTAATACATCAACAACGTTTATCATCTTTCGCCTTTGTCACTTTTGCATAAATACCTACGTAACACTGGAATCTTTGCCTCCAGAGAATGCATCTTCTTGGCGCCAATCACATGTTTCAACATCGAAATACTACCAGGAATAATCCGCGTATTCGTATCTAATTACAATTTTCTCCTCATATACCTGTCACCACATCATTACTTTTTATTTATCCAATACTAAATTAATTTGTTGAAAACTGGCGGAGTACCTGTGAGTAAGGGACACACACATCGGCCTCAATTTGGTGAAACTAATGGCACGGGTGAGAGGAGGGCTGAAGACAAAATGTGAAAGATTTTCTGGGTCACAATAAGCCTAAAAATCCGATTTTTTATTATTTAATACAAAAAAAAAGTGCATGCTAATATGTAGGTACTAATAAATTACTTAAATTTACAAGATTATTGCCCCTACCCCGAAAAAAATTATTACCAAAAAATCTCAAGTCGGTGCCTACGAACGGATATTTCGCACGCTTTTATATTTTCAATTTAGCCGATTCAAAAAATACGAATTTGAAATTACTACCAGGTCAAAAATTCATCCCATTCTTTCGTCACAGGGGATGAAGTATCGTTACTTGTATCGCCACGTGATAATATCGTGTAAAGGATAAGATCGTCACCATAAATATTTCAGCGGATTACTCGAGGTATATATTTATTCTTACAGTTTATCAAATATTTTGTCCATAAAGAAAGAAAATAACAAAAGAAAGAAAAAAAGCAACAAAAAAAAAGAAAAAAAGAAAAAAGGGAGAACAACGAGTGAACAAAGAGAGAAAAAACTTAACACTTCATTTTATAAAACGTCCGAGAGATTATTTAAATTCAAGTGTTACTTGGGAAAGGTGGTGAAGGGTGCATAAAAAAACGTCAGCCAAGGGAAGAGTCTGTAATTTATAGCTGAAGAGGATTTTTGAATTAATCCTAGTCATCGCTCTTCCATACAAAAGCACGATGTCCTCATTGTAGTAATTTATAACCAAATTACTCGACGAGTATTTCTTTTTTTTCCTTTCTTTCATTTTCTCTATCTTTTTTTTTTTTTCGAAAACAAAAATTGAAAAAAAAAAAAAAAAAAAAAAGGAAGCAAAACACGTATAAGGTTTAATTAAATTTCGTGCTAATAAATAAATCGAACTCTATAAAGTTTACTTTTATTTTGGTTAAGCTTATCTCGACTTAATGGAGAAACGTATAAATTCGATGAAAAAGTTAAACGGTACTTTCTAAGTAAGTCGGCTTCTACAAAAAAATAACTTGTGTAGAAAATTTAAAGTGTTCTATAGGTACGTCGGCATCAATTAAAAACCATGTTTGTTAGGGTAACGGAGGAAAGGTAGAGTTTCATTTTTAATTTCGTTACATTGCAAGAACTTGAGAAAATATTATACTGAAATGATGAGTGCGAAAACTTTCCTACGAACATTATAGGTACCTAAATTGTATTTTTAGTGATCCAAGTACCTTGTAAAATGAAAATTTCAATGTATATCTGTGTAATTAGAAAACATTAAATGTTTTCATCGTGAATATAAACTGTCTGATTCCTTCACGTAGGTAAGCAAATCGTAAAAAAAAAAAAAAAAAACTCCGACGCAGCTATACTTCGCTAAAAAACCCATTTTTCTAATTTTTATCCATAATTAAAAATAAAAAAATGAATTTTTAATATTTAGAATCATTATATAAAATCGATATCTGACAAATATATGGTTATATTAATATTTCATTGCTGCTTTCAGGTTTAGGTTAAAAACTTATAGAGGTTGTAGATCGGTGAAGCGGAGTAATTGTACAAAAGAAATAAAGATGTACTCAAAGAAATGTCTGGGAAGTGTGTGTAGTTACAGCAGAGCTGTGAATTATGTACATGGTATAAAGCGTAAGAGATAAACGAACATGTAAGGAGATAGACGAGTGAGTGGCAAAATAATGTAACAATGTAGCCGCGAGCGGAGGTACAAAAGTGTATGGTGAAAGGTAGTGGAGTATTTACAAGAGTGAGAGGGGTAGAGGATTGGTGGTCTCAACAAAACTTACAAAAAACTATCGATAGTTATCGATATCTTCAATAAAAATATCCAACAATCTATGTTTTATCATTAAAAACCGATTTTTCAAGCCTGTTTTGTTTTCTAGTTTTCTCAAAACTACATAACCAATGGCATCTAAACTCCTATCACGCTAAGTCCCATATAAGGAATACCATTCATGAAAATTTTAAGAGCTATCCTTTTCGCAGTTTTCTCAAAACCGTAAACTCAAAATTTTTTCTAGCAATTTAACTTCTCCAGTTTTATCAGAAAATACCAAATTAATAAGCACCAAACTCATATCAGACTTGCACTTACACAAAGACAATCTATTGTAAAAGTTTTAGCTTGATTCCTTTCATCACTTTTTCAGAATTCTGGAAAAATGACTTTTCCAGGAAGTTTTTGTTTCAAGCACTAAATTTCTCTTAAATATGCTTCCCTGAAAACTTCAGTCCTATCTCTTTAATAGTTTTCTCAAAACAGTGAACACAAAATTTTTTTCAGAAACTTTTCTTTTCCAATTACGTCAGAATTTACTGAGCTAATAGGCACCAAACTTCTATTAAACTTTCACCAACATAAGGATAATCTATCCTGTAAAGTTCAACCCAATCCCTATCAAATGTTCTTGAAATCTTGGAAAAATAACTTTTTCAGGAATTTTTTTATATTCAAGTTTTCATGAAATCTACTAAATTGATAAGCACCAATCATCTTTTAGACTTGCTCCTATATGAGAACTATCTTTCATGAAAATTTCAGCTGCATCTCTTGTGTAGTTTTCTGAAAACTTTGTCACAATATATGTAAGTATGTATTTCCAAAAATTTTTTATTCATGATTTTGAAAAAATTTACTGTCAGTTGAAGCTGAAATTTGAACGAGAGATAGTTACTAAAAGTAAAGGAACCAGTCTGAAAAGAGTCGTGCTTATCAGTTCGTCGTATTCAACTTGAGCTGTGGAAGTAAATGAAGTACAAATTCCAAAAGCATGTTCTAAAAATATTTACTATTCAAACAAAGATAATACATATTTAGTGGAATAATATATGAGAACATAAACTTAAAATTAATAGTTTGGTAAATGAAATTGAACGTATTCATATAGATTTTCATTGAGATACTAGGCTACCAGTAAGCTACAGTCTATTACAAAGTCATTCTACAAATAAAAGTTTGAAATACAGACGAACTGAAAAAAAGTAGGTATTATTTGGATGGAATTGAATTTTTCAGGTTGGTTTCTTGCATAGGTACACCTTAATCATTACAATTGTCTATTTGTAATAAACAGTCTATATTATTGCATTATTTTTTAGCATTGAAAATGCTTCTCCAGTCAAGTTGTGAAAAAGTGTAAACCACTTAATTTTTAACAATGTCTTATACATGAAGAGTAAGATAAGGGGTAGATAATGATTGTAAAAAAGTGGAAAAAGGAAATAGTAATGAAAAATAAAGTGGAAGTGGTAATATTGTTTCGTTGTTTAGGGAGCAAATACAAAAATGAGGAAAAAACATAAATGAATAACACTTCTATTTTTTTATTCATTTTCAATGCCCTCCTTTTTGTTCTTACAAAGTATGAAACCTGTGAATTTTTTAAATGAGCTTTGACTAGGTGGCCATTTTATTCATCGTCTGAAGGATACATTATTTAATGTCAGGTTGGAGAGGGGGTATTGTTGGTCCCGGGACTAACATGGTTTACCAGCATGAATTTTTCGATCTCACACTGGAGCACCGGCTGACCACCGGTGAGATGAGATGAAGAAATTTATTATATTTATTATTTACGGCGGGATACCTATGCAACAAGCACGACAATCATTTTATGCCGTATTTAGGCGATACCATTATTTTATTTTCAAACGCTCATATGATTATGGAAAAATCTACGAGAACTTTTTATTTGCTGACGTGTAATTCTTTGTGCGGATATTTTCAAAAGTCCTGATGGTTGAAGAGGAGCTCAACATCCTCGCCTCTCGTTAGTAGATTTGGAAGATTAAATCCTTATGCCCTGGTACTCGAGTGAAAAACATCGAAATGATAATCGCATACAAAAGTTTCCTAACTCCCCCTAAACAATATAAAGAAAAAATCACGAACAATAGTCAGTTAAGAAAAAAATAATCGAGGGAAATACTCAAAAAAAATTTTGATTAAAATAAGAGGAAAGTCGATGGTTACTCCAGAAATAAGATGAAATCATGAGACATGTTTTTTGGTCAAAGTATTATTTTATGATTTTTTGGACTCGGTGTATCACACCTCAATGAGGACTTTTGTCCGCAGCTCTCTCCTGGTCCCAGACTTAATAGTTCGTGCCCTTTAGATGGACCTCACCCCTGACCCATTGCCTCACACGGTCTAGGACTCTGTAATTATTCACATTTTTTGTGACGCAATTTGACATTTTTTCATAACAATTTTCATAGACTAGCCAGAATAAAAACTCATTTTTCCGTGCCATTAATGAATCATTATAAAAATTCCGGTTTGATAACTGTTTAAGATAAGAAGTATGAACGTCTCAACTAAATATTATAATGTAGTTGCAAATCCAAAATTTCTTCTCAGCCCTGTAGTAAGACAATAGTATAATAAAATATTTTGTATTAATAAATTCGATTGTGAATAGATTTTGGTAATTATCTTCTACATCTCCTAACTCTTTATGTATTCTTTCATTCCAACCCCCCCTTTTTTTTTAAAGACCCAACTTCTCACCATGTCAAGTTATTTACATTCCAGTATTGGTTTATTAAAAAGTCAATAAAATTTATTTATAGGAATCGTGGGGTAGTAAATGGTCCAAACTCCTTGGCAATTCAATTCAAGATGCTCATACATTAATTTTGATTTATCTGGTGTTTTTTTTTTTTTTTTTTGTCAAAACAAAAAAAAAGACCGGATTAAATAAATAAAATAGGATTTTGTTTGACGGCCAGGACTTTCTTCAAAATTATAATATTGATATTAGTTTTGTAAGCATCGACTTCGAAGCAATTTCCTTGGTTTTGGCTCTGTCAACTATTAAATGTCGAACATTTGCAACCACTCACTTGTTCTTCTTTTTTTTTTCTCAGAAGAGTTTAGTGGTTTTTCAGAAAAACAAAAATTTGCGGTATGGTCTATCGATTCTTAAAATCTCATCCAAAATTAATGCGGGTAAAGGGCGAGCTTATCCTTTGGTGAGGACTATCAGATTAGTAGATATTCCAATCAATTACACATTAGTGGTAAACATAATTCCACTCCAACATGGAAATGATTGTTGAATCAAAATCACATCAAGATTTTTTGTACTTTTTCAAATAGAGGCAAGTATTGATGGTCGACACGTCATATAAAATGACACAACTGATCTGACACCACTGTTCTAGCCCAAGTCAGGCATTCAGACAGTGAATCGCAACAGACCACGTCAGTTGATTCCGCAACGCTGTAATTAGCTGGCTAAACAATATCGCTGCTGACGAACAGTGACTTGCTACAGACGACTTATTTTTAGGTGAAGAAAGTAGTGAATGCTTGGATTTGAACCCAGGTCTTTCGATTGTATTAAAGACAAGCTGTTCGATTTGAAAAAGTGTGGCTCCAATTAAAGAGGAAAAATAACTTTTAACAGAAGTTGTCGGTTACTGAATCTTTGGCCGCAGCATTGAGCATTGTTTCGCTCCATCGAACACAGCTACTTATTGTAGTCTAGAGAAAATTTCATCACCTCTCCTACGATAAAAACAACCAAAGTTGGTAGGTATTGCGTTATTGTGACTGTCCACGACAACAGTCTCCATCTGATGGCACAACTTGTAATCAATATTATAATGAGTGATCAGTCTTTTTTCTCCCATAAGAGCCAATGTATTTTCGACCATTTTCAAAACTTCACCAAAAATTGAATTTTCGGAATTTTTAATTACAATTAAAGCTTAGTGAAAGATTAAATCCTCTTCTTCAAATAAATCAAAGTATGTAGAAGAAAATTATGCATAATTATATCCGCCTATATAGATATATGGAAACTCGTGTAATGATATAAAAGAGATCTGATTGTTTGATTTTAGACTACTTTACGTGTTACACAATACACGAAATATTAATACCAAAATGAATATCAATATCTCTGTAATATTAATATAATTAAATAGTTTATTATCCACAACTCTTACGGTTGACCTTAACTTTCTGGATTCGGTCTTTAGATAAAGTAATAAAAGACGATTAATAAATCACAATATAATAAAATAATATTTTGTACATACACATTACAAGTAAAATTTAGAGAACAGTAACACACTGTCTCAATGGTAAAATGAGAGAGCTCTACTAGAGAATAGTATTCTGAGAGACTAAAATAAAGTACAATTTCTCCGTAGAAAACATGAGTTTATATACCTTTTCAGGGATATAGTATTTACATCGTGGTTAATGTGTAGTGGTAAGATATGAAATGGAGGGATTCGTATATTTGAGGGACCAGTGTAAATGAAGTCACCGAATACCGTTAGGTGTAGGCAAAGGCATACTGTATGTTCTAAACAATAGAAAGAAGAAGAAGATAAATTCGTGAATAAGAAGAGTCGATGGAATTTAGGGATATTATTACAAAAATGAAATAATATCGTCTGTGTACGAATATAGTCGTCTATAATTTTTATGGCCGACTATCTGCGTTACAACTAGTGGTTTTTTCTGATGAAATTTAACATTATAATTTTACAAAGAATAAATTATTTTTTCTGAAGTCGGTATAGGTTTGCTTATCTCAGTACAATTTTTTTTTTCATTCAGTTATTCAAAGAAGAGGGCCTTTTCTTTCATTTAGCTTAAATTAGGCTTAAAAATTACAAAAATTCAATTTTTGACGAATTTTCGAATGTTACGACAAGTACATTGGCTTTTATGGGAGAAAAAAGATTGATCACTTATACAATGATTACAAGTTTTTCCTTCAGACGGAGACTCTGGTCGTGGTCAGTCCCAACAGGTAGCGAGTAAGTAAAGGGTAGCCACCAGTTGCAAGTAATTTTCACAATATTATTCATCAACTTCGCGAAACAATGTTACCTTCACGTTGCATATGTCCGTCTGAAATAAACACGAAGCCTGTAACTCGTAAGCCTGCCATCCGATGTACGAAATTATTAATTGTTTTTAATTTATAGCCTACCCCCGCCCTCTCCACGAGAAGTGTCGAAATTGTATCGCGAACGCTATCGGCCCAACTGGCCAAAACTAAACAATGGTCAGGTGTAATGGTCGTTTTCGGCCGCAAAAAAAGGGACGCCATTTATCTGATTCGAGGGTAATTTTATAATCCGCCTATTCGCAATTTCGCGAAGCCGATATACGAATCGACGAGTAACTTTTGTTTCTGTCGATTCGATTAACCCTCGACGTGGTCCCCCCCCCCTAGTGACGTAATCGAGTCAGCTTTTATTTTACTGCACGCCCGGCTTATGGAATGATAACGCAACGGCGAGAATATCATTCGTTTTAAAATCGGCTACACGTTCGCAGCGAGCTTTTTGCCAAAATTCTCCTCGTCGGTAGTTATAGGCTGCCCTCCCGCCCTCCCCCCTGCCGCCGCCGCCGCCGCCGCCGCCGCCGCCGCCTCGGTATACCTACTTTTTATCGCCTCGCACTTTTACATCCGCGTCCCCACTTATTTCGCGTTTGCCGGCTCTGATTAAGCGCGAAAGTCGAATTAATGATAAATTATCGCCGTCGTTTATTCGCTAATTTATTCGAGCAGAGATTAACATCTGACTGTGGCCTTTTCGACGGCCATCTGTATCCGTCGTTGAAGCGGTCGTACGTCAATCAGCAAGTTTCAGCTGGCCGTGTGAAATTCCCCGATATCCAAAATAGGAGGATCCGAGTACCTTGGTACCCAGATGGGGGCGGCGGATCGCCGATATTGACAATCGTATGCACGATGATCCTATTTTAACTGCGTCAGAGTATCCGGTTACCTATACTCGTAAAAGTTGACCGCGTTCAAAGTTGACACGGCTACGCTGTTTTTGCAATAATGCAGAAAGTTTTCACTCGCTCTGCTCATTCTTGATACCAGTGAAAAGAAGATCAAAATATCTGCGAAGTGAACGATTAAGTCCTAACTCGGCATTTTGAAGTATATTAAAAATAAAAACAAAATAAGTCAACCTTATGGGTAACATAGGTACCCACAGTAAGTTAACACGTAGGTACTCTATTGCAGGTTGACACAGTCTATTGGAAACTGACGTGAAATCAACATTTATTTGAAAATATTTTCAATCCGTGTGAGGAGAATTCGTGTTTACTCGAAAGAAAATGATTATGATTAAAAAATGGCAGTAGTTCCTTAGCAAAGGGATCCTCTTTCAACCATCGTTATTGTATATTTGTGCCTAAAAAGACGAATTTCTTCGTAGTACGAGAAAGTAAAAATTTACGCATGCGCAATTATATATTATTCACCTTTTTGGTCAGGGATAGGTATACGCTGTGCCTGCCCACATTTGATATCACCTTCTTTACTCGCAACGTTTTACGCATCTTTCTCTACTGCAGAAAAGCAGGCTACTTTCCGCCCATTGTTTTACATCGTTTTTTGGGTGAGTATTAATTATTCAGAAAAAAATCGGGTGATACACGAGCGAAAAAGGTGATTAATACTGAGGTATCCCAGATATTTCCGTAGCTTTCACTATTAACACTCTCGCTGCCATGTGTGCACCTGTGCACACAAATCTGATTGCCATTCACGCTGTGTGTGCTGTATTGCACACGGATCATACCAACATATTTTTGATTGTGTGCTGTAGAGAACACAGTTTACATTAAAATAAATGTGATTTTCGGTTTCTACTGGCTTGAATACATCTAACTCTGGAACAGCAGAGAAATTTGGCAACATTGTAACAAAAGATGGGTGTTTTAAGAATGCCATAGAGTAGCATATGAAAAGTACCTTTTCAGTTTAGTACATTGATTGTTTCTCAATTGTTGAGGCATTTGCAAAGGAGTTTCTTAATATTGTATTTACCACCTAGATTACTCATGGGTGGAAGCATGTTTTTAGCTCTTCAGGCCATGTGTGCTATATTGCACACGGGTGAAAATCTCCCTTACACAGGATGGTATGATGAAAAAATTATAAATATATGTTATCTAGACCCTTCTAAATGAGATTCAAACTTTGGCTCAAAAAATTTTTTACACTGATTTTTGTGAAACCCTGTTTGGCAGCGAGAGTGTTAAGATTAGAGTTTTCTCAAATCTTGACAGATAACCAGGTTTCATTAATTAGTAAATAATTTCTCTCTTTTAGTTGCATATGTGTAACTAAAAGAGGGAAATTTTTATTATGTTCTTGCTTTATCTCAGACAATTGCTGCTTGGCTTCTATTGTCTGTGATATTCGACTTCTATACTGGCGTGGCCCATGGCTGTATGTTTTTCATCTACATTATTTTACCTCGTTTTTTTTATTCGTGTCTTTCTGTTCTTACAACGCCCAATGGTTTATTCCCGCTCACAATTATGGCTTTCTGTATTTGATTTATCACTATGGTTTGTACCTTTATGTTCCATAATAAAGGTTCAGGTATGTTATCCTAGAATTTTATTATTTTCATAATGCGTTAAACTTATTTTCTTACATGGGCAAATGGGCGGAGGTGGCCATGTGACCCACGTAGTGGAGTGTTTTCTTTTGTGGGGATTTTCTAATTTTAACTTAGTTTTCTTTTGAACTTTGTTTTATGTAAAATTACTTACGCTTCAGGGGTTACTGAAAACCTCTTCCTGGACTAGCTATCCAAGCACACCAGGTTTTCAAACTTTTCCTGCTGTTTATTGTCCTACCTGGGTATTTGGGACTTAGTATTATTGGTCCTAAGGACGTTTTGGGAACCTTGGGTTGTTTGTCCGTGTCATTTTGTAATAAGTGTGTAACCTATTGCGTTTGTTTTGTTGAGGTGTGTTGCCACCCCAGTTGGCATACAACACTACTTGTGTGATTTCCTACAGTCATCTTTGACTTGTTCTGCATTCATTACACGTGTGAAAATCACCTACTTTTTGCACTTGAAAGTATTGGACATTAGGGGTTTGATATCTAGTTGTTGATGAAGAGAAGAATACAATGAAGTTGGGATGTCAAAACGGATCAATTTTTCCTTATCAACAACTATCGATAGTTTAAAAATAGTTTTCCACAATTTTTTTAAAATGTATTTACTACCTCAGTTTGATGATTGAATATTGAAAATTTGAGGTAACTAAATCAACACTTCCGATACAACTGAATAAAATAGAATTCAATTTTTATAAAGGAAACAGACTTTGTTCAATATTCTGTAATAATATTATGTTAGATAGTTATCGATAACAAAAAAACTTATCAATAACTATCGATAAATATCGGTGATATTGTCATCCCTACAGCGAAGTAATTTATAATCAGAATAGAAATACAGAATTACCGCACCAGATTATTTTATGAGTAAAATCATATAAGTGTGTTTACTTCGTAACAGTTGTCGGTAGAATGAATACAAAACGTAGTAAGGTAAATATAGTATAGTCATTTATATTGTGGAGTCAAAAATTGAAAACCAACACAACAGTGAAAGGGACAAAAACTATGTTGAGAAAGTTTAAACAGTAGAATGTGAACCACAGGCTAAAGACTAGTGAGTCAAGAGAAAAACAGGCAAGCAGAAACAGTGTACATTATACTAGCCTACCAGAACCAGCTAAGTAGCCTTCAGTGAAATAGGCTAATGTTTTTATTTACGAGGGAGAGATGGATAGGCTGACTCATTATCACAGAGTTAATAATATACAAAAGTAACTTACAATTGTTAAATTTGAGAAATATTGAGTCATGCATGTTAGATCGTTTAATATATTATCTTCTTCACCGAGTCATCCATGTGAACAGTGAACCAACAATCTCAATTATCAATGAGTTGTCGAGACCGCTTCGAGACCGCTTCGAGTCTTTCAGACACAAAATGAGACAAGATGATTTCTACTACTTGGATAGTTGAATTCAATTTTGAAGTGTTAAACAAGGTTCTCAAACAGGGAAATTGAATGACTTGAAAGGTTGAATTAAAACTGTATGATCCGTAAACACTTTAATATTCACTGGGAAACTGTTACTTCTACGTTGAAAACAAGACTGAATGTTCATTGTAGGAACTGAATCAAGACCAATCATCTAAAAATATAAGAAAAAACAGGGAACATTGTTTGTTCATCGTTGGCATATTAAAATCTACACATCACCATTATCTGTACAATCGAAATCGTTGAATAAAGTATCCTTAAACATTGATGATTGAATGTGTTTTCATAGATCTTAAAGGTAAATAAACAAGCTTGATATTCATGAGATGATTCCCTATTATTTATAACTATATAATGTTGGAGACTAATAATACATATAGTAACATGACAAAATTGTAGGTTTTTGGATGTCTCAATGTACAGTATAATCAGAGGAGTGTCTGATGACAAAATAATTCCTCTGAGTTCCATGCCTAACTTATCACATCTCTTCACCTTACTCACGTTTTATCTTATCAAGCAGTTATCACTCTTGTTTGCCTCTCAGCATTTATTTCCATTTCAACCTTCAATTAATATACACACTTGAGATGAAATGAAATGATTAAATTATAATCAAATAATAATTTAATTGCAATTAATTACTTAATTAAACACCAGAAAACGTTAAATATTCATATTGTGAAAAGATCGATGTTTTAACAGACCGAATGTTGATAAATATTGACGACTGACATTTAAATAAACGACGGCATTAGACGATGATTATAAAAACACTTGACAAACATATAAATAAGAACTCAAATTATTAATTCACGAATATTATTTTCTATTTAAGATGGATGAGATGTTGACTGATCAATGTTTCACAAGCGACAATTAGGTACATCACAAAAATATATTATCACAGTTGTGTTACAAATATAAAATATCACAGATTACAATATGTATCGGGTCAGTGTTACCACAACAATTATATAGTGAGAATAATGAGCTAACATATAATATAATTTGTCATCATTCTCACACATACAATCTAATGGTAAAAAAATAGAAATAAATGCTGAGAGGATAACTAATAAGATAAAACGTAAGGTGAACACATGTGATAAGTTGGGCATGGATCTGAGAGGAACTGTTCTGTCAACAGACACTCCTGTAATCAGCATTAAGTCGAATCAGTGTAGCCAACTAGTACGTACTTAAAAAACTACAATTTCTAACAACTGGTATCACAACTTACTATTTTAAGTCTCTAGACTTACTGCCTAAAAACAATTTTTGAACCCTGTTCATGAAACTAATCACAGTACTTACATAAATGAGGTATCAACTAATACGTTTCCCCTAGTAACTTATTTTACCCAGATGGAGCAATTATTTTTTGAATAATCTCATTAACAATTAATACCGAGGTACCTCACTTGAAAATTTATAAAAATCTGGTTACAATTTTGGTTCAACAACCGTTCTCCCATCGGCCATTAGAATGAAATGTTTACATCTGTGATAAGTTACTGTCTGTCAACAGCTATTTAATATTTGGCCAATTGAAAAAAAATGGTGCCGGATGAATTGATGCGGCCTGTAGCGAGCCTCTATCTGCCTGCACTGATGATACTTATTTGGCTGATTGAGTACAGTGGTACCGGATCAATTGATATGAGCTTTGTTTGATAGGACTACACCAACTTACACCAACCTACACTAGGAGGGCAATTCCACAAATGTAGGAATGTTATATGACTTTATGCCTTGTTTTACTTGAATATCTGTGGAATATCCCTACCGGTGTAGGTTGGTGTAAGTTAGTGTAATCCTATCAAACAGAGCTATGGTCAGTAAAGAGTCACCATTTTACTGCATCTGTGATGTTCAGTCAACTGGATGGTCTCCACAATACTGTCACACATCATTTGTTTTTCATACACCATCTCTGATTATGCTTTAGTACTGGACCAGTAAAGCTCCATGAGCCCAACGTACTTTTCAATGTCAATACATGGCGGCATAAAAGTAGGCAACCACCGTGAATTTGGTGCGTACTTTCGATGTTTTGCCTCGTTTGACAAATTTAGAATTCATTGGAAAAAGTCATCTCTTAAATTTACAAGGATAGCGTACATAAACGTAGTTTAAAGTGCCTATCCGTCAAATAGTACACTGTGGTTGGCATGTCTAACCAGAAATCATTGTTCTTTGCTGGTCCAGTACTATACGTAGATATAGTTGAAGTGCACCATCTAGCATTGCTCATTTCAGATGCCCAAAAAACCTTAGCAGCTGAACAGGGCGCGTACGCGTAAATAAACATAAATAAAAAAAACGACACAAAAAAATTAAGGTCATTTTCATATGCACCTATTTTAGGTACCTACATGTCTAAATAGATTAGTGTTGCTTGTAAATTTGTTTGAAAAATATTCGATCCTTGTGAGCTGAAAAATAGTTTTTCGTTATTTCAGAAATTTCTAGTTTGAAAAATGTTCGGATACTGGCCCCGGATACGGTCAGAGCTGGTGAATCTGTGCGACTGTTATGCGAATATGACTTGGAGAATGCACCCCTTTATTCCATTAAGTGGTACTTCAATTCGAATGAATTCTACAGCTTCGTACCCAAAGAATCACCGCCGACGAGAGTTTTCCCGGAAACTGGCATTACTGTGGATGTAAGTAGAGAAAATTACCATACAGAAATATCTTAATTTTTCTCTTGTTTTTGAGAATTCGAGTAATTTACGGTTAGTGGGGAGTAAAGAGATCTTGCGCAAAATAAAGCAAAAAAAAAAAAAAAAAAAAAAAAACTAAAAAATTATAATAAAAATACGAGAGAGTTACGGTTTGTTAAACAAAACTTAACGATTCCGTGTTTAAGAAAGAGTGAGAGGAAGAGGAAAAGAAAAAAAAAACGTCGTCTGAAAACAATATGAAAAGTCAGTTTTGTCTTTTACAACGTAATTATGAGTGTTTGCAATCGAGTAAGTCGTAAAGCTTCGGAATAACAATACGTAAAATGAATCGAGTTTGTGGACCCTTTTTTTCTTCCTTTCCCTTTCCTTTTTTTTCCTTTTTTTCATGGTAAAAGTCGTTAAATTGAAAAGGCGAAAACATGAGTAGCTACAGTTATTCTTTCAATTTTCTGCGCGAATTATTTAGTTTGTGGTTGTTTGCCTCTACAAGGGATAATCATGGCGAATAATTTTTGATAAATTGTAGAAAATTTAGCAAAAACATTGAATCGTTTAATACTCAACGGAATTTGAGTTTCTATACCAGGTACTCTGCATTTCCAGTCTCGAGATTGGTCAATGGAAACGTCTTTGTTTTTTTATTGTTTTTTATTGTTTTTTTTTTTTTTTTTTGTTTTTTTTTAGTAAAATTTCTTTAAGTTTCATATTTTGGACATTTTCTCATCTTCTTTACTTCGTACGTTTTACTCTTCGAATGATTCTCACAGTTGAAAATATCACATTTAGCTAGCTAACGGTAGGCATACATCTCAGGAAAACTGTTTCATTTTGCCAAAATAGGTACGTAGGTACTTTAACTACCTATTTATGTAGGTAGGTATGGTGCTGGACCAGTTGTGAACAATGATTTATGGTTAGACATGCCTGTGTCAAATAGGTAACCACTGTGTACCACATGACGTACTCTCAAGTCTCAACTACCTTCATGTACGGTATTCTCGTGAATCTAATGGATAACCCTTATTAAATGTATCATAAATTTGTGAACTCGAGCAAAACATCGAACGTACCCATCAAATACACGCAGGTTGCCTACTTTTATGCCGCCATGTCTTCACATTACAAATTATATTGGGCTTATGGAGCCTCATTGGTCCAGTAGTGTATTGTCAAAGGGTAGGTATTATGATTGTTTCTTCATTTTCTGACAAAAAGCTTACCAAATGATATAAGCTTATAATATGCTGCGCAACAAATCCGTTGCTGGAAATTTGTACGTTGTATTTAATTAGCAAAACATCTATATTTTTCTGAAAATTGTCGATTCGTCAGGCCTTTTGGTGTAGTGGGTAGAAGCTTATAATTAAGTGGTTTAAGGTCCAGCGGACCATATAAAGTTGGTTGGAGTCACACACCTGCATCGCACGCCTTGTAACTCACAACTGCCTAGCCTCAACACCAGCATCCCCACATAACTCTGTTAGGAGTGTAGTGGGAGAACCAGCGCACAGGCTATGCGCTGGGACCTGTGGGCGGAGCCACGACATTTGGTGCATCCCTTAATATTATTTCATTGAATCCAGATTTGAGGAGGTAATTCATTAAGGTTCCTCGGAGCAATTGTGCAGCTGGGTTTATACCAAACAAACATTCGCTGTTGGTTTGATCTTCTCCTATATTCACAAGGTTACAGGATGTTTGTTGAAATTCACTCGGGTAGCGAATTTTGTTCGTTCTTGTTGGTTTGTGTGATGACCACTTATACCAAACGAGCAAAACAAAACGTTCGTTGTTCGCTTGTTCGTTTGATGCAAACGCAGCTTAAGGGGAGGAACCAAAAAATTGAGCCCCTGCATGTACCTCTCCAATTGGACGCAGTTCAACCTACTCATAATCGTGTGAGTGTAATGTAGGTGAGGCAAAGACATGTGTGGCAGTCTGTTTGTGGTAGGTGCGAAGAGGAAGCCTCCACATCTTTATACGGCTGCTCTTCGTGCTGGTAGATAGCGGGTATGTTTTTATATTTTTAACGCCCTCGAAGATGAAATTTTACATTTTTTGACACAAAACATTTCATTGGAGGTGTTCAACCAGTGTTACACATCGAATCGTTACCATTGAAGGTTAATTTTTGGAATCTCAATATTATTAACTTATTTTATTCTATCTTTCCTCATTTTCCAATGCAACCGAAAACTTGCAGTAACAAAGATTTGGAACATGTTCATTCTTCATTCAGGGTCACCAAGTGGATTGGATGACTGGAAATAAAAACCACAAACGTCACTTTATTTTTTCATTTGTAAAATCAGGAAGTATAATAGTGTGGCGTCACCGCTAATGATGATAACTATATGACACACATCCACAATTATGCCCCTCCTCCTGTGGTATCCAATGGGGGGGGGGTGGTTACGTATTTTTGTAAATCATAAAAATAAGGGTACATAAATTTTTTTATTTTCTTAATTCAAAATGGAAGAAGACAAAAGTCCGGATAAGCCAAAGTTCGTGAGATTTATAGGACCTTCAGAATCATGTATTTAAAGTTTAAAAAGAGAAACATATTTTATGGACTATAAATTATTCAATGAAAGGGATGATATGGAGGAACATCAGGTATTGTTTGGTTGACTATTTCACCATTGTTTACGAATAAAAATTTTTACACATAACAACTGAGGACTCACCTATTGAGTCCCGTACAAGATATTGGTTATAAGTAACTGTGTAACTAAAATAGTTACTAGAGGTGGTTATTAAAGATGACCAATTAAAGGTTCTTCATAAAGTGATTTTACACTTCATTTACAATAATTAGATTAACGATGAATTTACAAGAGGATGAATAAAAAGTGGTGGCGAGAGATGGATGATGTTATGATTGACAAATGAGATGATTGATTATCCTTTCACTTATTATGCGGGTTGGTCTGAATAGTTCTTTTAAAAATTTGGAGATGATTCTAGAAGAAGCTAGGTACCTACATTTTTAAGGTGATAATTACTTCTCCTCTTTTAATCGTAATATATTAACAAATTCAGCGGACAATTGAAGGTTACAGGTGTATATGACAAGTACAGATATGAATGTGCGAGTGAGAGAACTATATTGGCTGATGCAATAAAATTCCAGAGTGGTGTCTGCATTCTGTTTACTACTTTTATCATCTCATAGTATACAGTGTGGATGACAGTTAATTGGTGTGATGATATATGAATATGAGTGTTAATGAGTATAAATATATCGTTACAGATATCCATTTGTGGCACTTTCATCTTTCATTTATTCACCAAAAGCAATTAAATATATTCATCTTGATTACTTATACCTAAATCGAGGGTCGATTCTAAGAAACAACAAAAAATTTATTCACACGATTTAAGTTTAAGTACAATCAAAAAAGTGAAATTTATGTGAATTCGACCAATAATTTTCATAAAAGTTATTTATCAACTTTACAGATGCGAGCTCGCTCAAACATACATACGTAGGTAACGACGTAACAAAATGTGAAAGCATTTTTTTCAACGTGAAATGTGGCTGCTATTTCTTTTTTAATCTGTTTTTAAACGATGGCATTCAACGTTAAAAATATTTGAGAACGATATTTCTGGAATTTACGTTACAAAAAGATGAACGCAAATTTAGAAACCAGGCGACAAGCATTTTTTTTTTTCCTAATGAATATTCTCAGTAATTTCATTTTACCAGTTTTTTAATGATCAAAGTGGAATTTCACGCTCATTTTTTGGGTTTTTTTTTTTTTTTTTTATCCTGGTGTAATTTCCGTTCAACAAAATCACTGATGCCATCAAACAAGTGCAAATATACTTTAGAAATATTTACTTTTAACCATTTTTCGATTACCTTAGGGGAAATTTCAAATAGCCCACGTAAATCTTTCATAAAAATTATTGAAATGTATAATGGAGGACAAAATGACCGAGAAAAATTGGATAATTAATATTGAAGTAGCAGCTATTTAAAAGATATTTAAAAGACAATCTCGCTCTTAGCCAATAAGTCGCAACTCAATAAGAAAATCCAATAGTACCGTATGGAAGTCAACCATCAAATCGTTGGATGCCAATGAAATCTGCATTTCGAATTTCAATCAGACCTACTTACGCAGATATTTTAATGATTAACTGTTGATGGTCCAATATGCTTATTTTTCAATTGATTTAATTGATAACATAATCAAACAATTTAAGGAGAAAACTAAAAATAAATATCAATCCAAGCAGCAGCATGTTCGAAATTGAAATAATTTTCTCCCTCTCCTTGAACGTAATCTTCCCGTAGCTGTAGAACATACTCACTTCTTGGATGCAAAGGCGAACCAAAGGGGGATTTGGGAGGGTGTAAAACTCCCTCTAATGTCTGCGAAGTCGGTAAACAAATGGGCCAACCTTCTCAAATATATTGACGTCGTCAGTATTTGACATTTAGCAGTAAAAATAAAATTCTACATTACGTAATTATGTTTACACAAATAGGTAGTGCTGTAAATTTAAATTATCTTTAAGGCCTCTTTAACGGTTAAATCCCTCTGTTCAATTTACACACATGCATGTAACTACCTACTACTTTGTAACTGGTATAGGTATAATTAGGCAAAAAACTGAAAATTATGACTTCTACTTCTAACATACTAATTCAGTTGAAACATTTTTTATATAATACATGATGTAAAAGACAATGTTAACACTAATCTAGCGAAAAATTTCTCCTATCATTGATGAATATAATCTCGATATAAAGTGAACGCACCTCCATGTAAAAACGAGAAGCATCTTTTTACATGGAAGCACGTGCAGTTTACATCGAGATAGAAGTTATATTTTCTAAATTAAAAGTTAAATCTGCCACAATAAGGAAGTTGATATTTTATTCTGTTTTTTATAATTTTTAAGTAAGACTCATTATTGTAATAGAATTTTAACCTTTTCTTACTTTCCGATCATTAATTATAAAAAATATCTTCCTCAACGAGATTGAAAAGTGAGTTTACATGAATCTGGAATTGCTCATTCGCTGCGCTCATCTTGCAAACTGCATCAATGTAATCCTTCACTTTTGAACCTTGGTGTGTAATATACTATTTTGTTTTTCAAAATAAAAAAAAAGTTCATCTAAATCAGTGCCCAGTATAAAAAACTTGGCCCAGAACAAACATAAAAAAATAAAAAATCAATAATAAGTTTAGGTGTTCAGGCGGTACGGGGATTCGAACCCGTACCGGCCGAACACCTAAAAACCTCCCTCGCTCACCGCCACAAAAGGCAGCACCGTACTCACTCGGCCACGGTGCCGGGTGATGGTGATCGAGGGAGTGAGTATAGTTTTATGTGCCGACGTATAGTGTGGTGGCCGCCACACCACTCCCCCCCAGTATAGCAGAGTGTAATACGAATTCCCATACGGAGGCGCCTAGGTAGGAGTGTACACCGGAACGTGGCGATGCCCCCCCGTACATCACCGCTCCGTGGCATACGTCCACCAGCGCCGTCACGCAGAGAACCGGCAGTGTGACGCACCACAGTACAGTCGGTAGTTCGCCTAGTGTCCGAGAGATGGCGTGAATATTCCATCTCCCGGATCACGTTGGGGTCACCACTTTAGGTGTTCAGGCGGTACGGGGATTCGAACCCGTACCGGCCGAACACCTAAAAACCTCCCTCGCTCACCGCCACAAAAGGCAGCACCGTACTCACTCGGCCACGGTGCCGGGTGATGGTGATCGAGGGAGTGAGTATAGTTTTATGTGCCGACATATAGTGTGGCGGCCGCCACAATAAGTATTGTGGAACATCTTACATTGTGAAAGAGAGTCCAATTCAGAAGATGCTCAACAGCTTTGCGTGTTTACTGGCTTTGTATAAACATATGGGAGAGCCAACTACAGTAAATACTGGCTGAAGTTTAGTGTTTACTGGCGCTTTTTATACCTGACTCTCGGCACATACACGGACTCACATGAGCACAAGTACATATGTCTGTGTGTAATTAAATGTAACATAATGTACAGTTGTTACGATAACATGCAAATTACAGCATGTGCATTGATAAATGATCCGGTGATGTCACTCTGGGAGTAATCACTCGATTAGTTACAAATCTGTGTTTTGTAGTATACTTGTACGTACTTCCAAGTAGGTACAAACAAATATATTTGTTCACAATGCAGTGCACAATATTACCAGCCTTTAGGTAGTGGCTGTCATCGGGGGTCAAGTCCCTAAATCCTCATTCAGATGATGATGTTCCCACAAGTATATTGAATGTTTTTTGATTATGAACTGTAATATTTCATTTATTATTAACTTATTTTTGTTTTTTCATGACCGAAGATTAACAATAATCAGCAAAATCAAAACAGTCCCATGAAAATTGGCTGGGTGTCGAACTTCTTCCCAAGGCTCTAAAACAAATGCACTAAAATACATGTTCAAAAACTCAAAAAACTCTGAAAATTTATTTTACTTCTGCTCTCACAACTGTTTTCTCAATTTACAACCCTCCTTCTAAGTAAATCTTGCAAATGGCTCTGAATACTAGTACAAAAAAGTCGAAATTTTGTCACGGTGCAACCCCTCCCCCGCCAAAAAAAAAACCAACAAAAACAAAATATTTCAGCATACTAAGTGGACACTCGATTTTAAATACAACATTACCACAAAATTTTCTTCAATGACGCATTTTCCATATGTGACTTATTCAGTATGATCGTTATATCCATCTACTGAGAAAAATACGTTGAAGTTTTAGTGCAACTTCAGCCAGCGATGAAGGTGTGACAGAATGGCCAGCACGTAATAAGTTCTACTGATAATGTGATCAACCAGCAACCACAGGTAGCTATATTCGTAGGTGCGAATAGAGGCACATGGGAGACCTGGCTCCCATAAAATGAATTGTGATCCCCGAAGAATGTTTGGGACCTTTTTAGGCCGATTTAATCACTTTTTCAATGTATTTTTAAATCTTATTCGCCACTACCAGTGCCACAAAAATATCTAAAAATGTCCCAAAATATTAATTGTATAAATTGATGACTTTTTTGTTTTGCTTGTCAGTTAATCGGGGCAGTGGTCTTCTCAAATTTCAGACCCTATTTGCGCCTACGACTGTACAAACACTGGTCATTGGCCAAAGCGTTGATAATTGCCAACAGCCACTGACAGTAACTGAAAGCAGCAGTTTTGACCAGTGACTACAACTATCAATAATGATTGAGAATCATGGCAACTGATCATAGATGTTGACTACAACCATTGACTGCAGCCACTTACCAATACTTACTAGTGACTACAAAAGTCAGCTAGAGGCAGCAATCATTAGCCACCAACTGTAGCTATAGTGACTATAGTCATCAGTCAACAATTACGACTAACAATCACAGTTAGAAACAATTCAAGACTAAGAAAAGCAAATGGCTACTGTTACGCAACCATCAGCTGGCATTTGGCAACCATAGCTGGTGGTCACAGCCACCGACCATGGCACCATGTAAAAGTTGATATAAAATTCGAACTTCGTTCCCCAAAACCTACCTACACTCCCTCCGAACTGACATTTATTTCTTATTGGAAATGAGATGAAATTCGAACATTCTCATCTTTTAAGAAACAGAGACGTGTCAACTGTCAAAAGTTTTATTAAAAAATTAAACTTATTTAGGAACTTATACGTACATCAAAACGTGGAAAATTATTAATGAGCTTGATAGAAGTTGCATATATACAAAAACAAAATGAGTGAGACTATTCTAACGGAATAAAGGGACACACGGCTGCTGCCGCTAATGCTGATACTCAACGAGTGGATAGCACGTGAGGTTACTTGTGGCGGATCCACTGGTTTGGGAGATGTGGCGACCGACTGTGCCATCCGCGTATTTCCTTTTTGTAACCGAGATGAGCAACTTTTACTATATTTTGGTCCCATAATGAATTTAATAAGTTTCCGAATTGAATCCTCCGATTGTTTATTCTATTTATCGTCACGTATTATCATAAACTTGCGTATGTATGGTGCAAAGTGTAAATAAAACATATTCTCGCATTTTTTTTTCTTCCCTTCAATTATTATATCGATAAATTTTTATTTTAAAATTACAATTACATCTTTCAGGTGAGCTGTAACTCCAGCAAAAGTGTATTTTCCCACATGAGACCAATTTTAAAAGAGAATTATTCACAAAAAAATCGATTACCTTTATGGCTGAATGAAACATTTGCCATTATCAATTACAATATGTAACGTAAACTCTATTTAAAACTTATAAGTTACTGTTGATACTCGTATCATCCTTGCATTTGGCACAAAGTGCTTTGAAGTGAAAAATAAGGTATCGATAGATACAGGAAGAAATAGGCTAAATGGAATTAACGAATCAGGGAACAACTCTTGCAAATAAACACCAATCAATCATCCCTAATCAGCTCTAATGACTAGATTTAGAATGAATAAACCTGCTGATACACTAACATCCGTAGGTCATATGATATAATATAGTGAATAATAGCGAATAGAATAACGGTGTTTGAATTGATTGAACTTGGAAGTGTAACAACAAAAATCTGATATAAGTTCTCTACTTTCAAACATAGGTACTTTAAAGGTGCGCTATAAGTTTTCCCAATAGGTACTTGGTGTTTTGAAAAAGCAGTGGAAGTGTGGAACTGACAGATAAACAGAAAATTGCATACACAGTAATCATCCTCATAAGGCCAAGATATTACGATTTGGACCATACTTATGAGAGATGGGACTGAATTCGAAATTTGAAACAAATTTATTTACCAATGAATATAACGTCATACTGAACTCTCTCTAAAATCTGTATCCGAGTATATCGTTTATTGGATAACGTTGAGATTATTAATATGACATTATCAGCCTAGTGATGAGGTGATGTGATAATAAATTATGATAGTAGCATAAAGAACCGAAAGATTCAATTTGATAACTAATTTAATTCATTTTGTGACCGAAATTGAACGAATTTCTCATCTTGGTTACAAAAATGAAATAAGCGTTTCATTCCAAAATCAAATTTATGCCTGGGTGACTAGTATGGAATCAGTCAGTTTAGGGATTTTGTTGGGTATGGAAAGGGCAATATTAGTGCAAATCACATTTTATTATAAAGTGTGAGAAGTCCGAGATCTGAACCTTAGAATAAAAATTATTTTTGACAAAATAATGACGTCACAATTTCAGACAAATTTTTGAGAGACAAAATTCGAATTTGGACATTATATTATCCGAATTCAAACTCATATTCAGATGAAGACGTGAAGACAGAAATAAAATCTGATTCTCTTTCAGGCAATTATAATGCATTTTATTTCAGTAACGTCTCTTCCAAATTCAGACAATTTCAGACAATAATTTGGTTCGATCCGACAGACTGGCGCCATGAGATATATGGGGATGAACACAAGTTGAATAGAAGTAAAAACCCATCGACGGACATGAATGCAGCCAACAGATATATGGGAAATGACCATTGTTCAGTGTGTGACTCTGAACCTGACATACGATAAAGAGACATTTTTCTACTACAACATAACAACAACAACAACAACAACACGTGTCCTTCGCTATTTTGAAATTTTTACAAGTCCAGAATTATATATCCCCTCTCCCCTTTCCATTGGATGTTGGTTACCTATATAGTAGCGCCATCTTTATTTGGTATCGATAATTTCTATTTAATAAATTTTTTACCTTTGCTGGGATTTGAACCGGCGACATCCAAGTGATGAAAACTGCGACGTAGACGACTGAGCTATGAGAGAGATTATAATGGAAGTGAAAGGAGATGAGCTTATAACTCGAACGTTTTTTTAATTTATTCTATTTTACATTTTGCTTTTGATGCGTTCCAAGAAATATAGTATGCTGTTTGAGGAAACCAACTTTTTTATGACGATATGATAGCTACCTAGTCGACCTTATAAATTATTTATATTGATTTTATTAGGTGTTCATTTCTTCTAAATTGAATGTAAATAGTGTGAAATTACTTGTTCTTTTTTTTTATATTACTAATTTGTATACAACTTTTTTATAGTTGCGCATTGCATACTACTTTCAAGTTGTTTCACATTTTGAAGTGGTTACTTAACAAGTTTTTTTATCGCGTTACTTTTTTTTAGTTTTAAAAATTTATAATTATCATTGCTGTTTCGTGGGTTGAATAAAGTTTTCACGCCAACTGAAAAAACGACTCGCACACAATAAAATATATAAATCATATGAGATTTTTTTAAAAATATTACACAATTTTTAACAATGAATAATACGTAAAATATTAATCAATGACAAAAGTTAACAATTTAAACGTAACTGTTTAACATTACGAGCTTCGAAATCTTTCTCATCTACTCGATGTTTAGCTGAGAATAACTCTGACAATTTTTTGACGGACATACGAGCAATAGGTTCACCGCGTTTAATATTATATGTTTCTGAAGAATTATTAGGTACAATCAGTTTTAGTGGGAAAGTCATCGCATTTAAAATAAAAAAATCATTTATAAATATTTTGCGGTTATCAACGGAAGAAAAAAATAACGCGTATCCCGGTTTTGCGTAAATTTTATACGATTGTGCAAATATAGCGCAAACCCCGGGTAATAAACAACAATTTTTTTCTCTTACTAATATAAACTCACTTTCATTATTACGTGTTTGTGGTAAGAATGCAATTTCCACATACTGCTCAATCATATAACGAGGATCGGAAGTTATTATATATTTTTGCACTGGATAATTCGATGATGTTAGAGGAGATTTGAAACTAGTATCTATTTCTTCTACAATCAACAGTAATGTTTCTGTATGTTGATCATCATCGCTCCACATTTGCGCATCTTGTTCATATAATGGAGCAGGAGAAGGAGATACAGCATGTTTTTGCGGAGGATTCAACTTCTCCATATATACCCCTTTAACAATGAGATAGTCCGCATATTGTGTGGTAGCCAGCAATGCAGCTACACGATCTCGGAATTCAAAACCATTAAACTCTAATTTAATTTCTTTATGATCTTTCGCGACATATTTTACTTTCGGTGAATACTTTTGATACGTTTCTAATAACTCATTAACATTTTGAGCCGAAATAGAAAAATCAACATCCGATTTAACAATAAAACGCCAATGACTGACAACCATTGTAATAGTAAAAATAACGTTTTCGATAATACGTTGTAACTTTAACTTTACGCTCAACGTCTACTGCAAATATAACAATTGATACGATAGTGTTAATTATAGCTCTTTTTAAATGAAATTTTAATAAGAAATTTTAGTAATATTTCAATTTGAAGGAGGAGTAATTGTATTTGAGAAGTATATACTGGATATATAATCGTTATGTTAATTACCCTATTTTTTATTAATATAAAATAAAAATTTCCATTTCATAAGCGACATTCACGTTGCAGCTGCATTTTTTTTTTTTTTTCTCGTTGATTACTACTTAAAATTATGAATCTTTTTTATAAAGATTGCAATCGAATGCACTTTCTTCTTTGATTTAACCAGATATTAGAGGTCATTATTGAGTATAATTACGCGTATAAACGGATACACTTTGTTATATAACAGCAATTTCCAAAGTACTTGCATGGTTGACCATTTTTTGCTTTTCCGTTTTCTATTTCTTTTTCTTTTTCTTTTTCTTTTTCTTTCTTTCTTGTTTTTTACAGTACCAGGAAATATAGTGGTAAAATAGTAAAAAATATATGTTGAATACACAATTGATGAGTATAAAAGGAGGAGTTTACTGAAAAATGAAATTACTTTATATAATACAATAGAGGCTGTATTTGTGTTTCTATCGTAGAGACGTCGTTTAATTAATTCATTAAAATGGAAACAAAGTTTTTTTGTAAAATTTGTCAAAAATTGTTTACTCGTTCCAGTAGTTTATCCAATCATTTACAAAGTTATGTGTATAAACGTAATTTAGTTCATAATATGACATTGGAGATGATGCATGATGATGCTGTGGATATCCCTCTTGCTAGTGGTTCTATCATATCTCGAGAAAAAGAAGAAGAAGAATGTATTATACCGAGTGTAACTGGTCATGGTGCAGACACGAGTTCAACCGTAGCAACGACCATTGATGATGCTAACAAGGATGAGGTGGATATGTCGGCTGCAAGTTCCAGTAATTTAGTTGGTACGTCGCAACAACGACATAGTTATAATTGTGATATTTATTCGTTAAAATTTTTTACTCTCTCTCAATTATGAGTACATGAAAACACATTAATGCATTCACGTGCAATGATAAATGATAAATGGTTTATACGTCATGAAAATAATTATGATATTTTCAGGGGGAGAAGCGCAATGAAACAAAAATTTTCAACGTACATTGTTGTAGAGAAAAAAAAGATGGCGCTCCACGAATTAATACGCAATCTCTAATTTCTAATTTAGAATCATTTTTACCCGTTGTTACCAATATTATAAAAAAAGAAGTTTTAGATAAAAAATCCGTAAAAGTTCAAATTAAATGTATTATTCAAACGCGACGATGGGTTCATAAGCTTGATACCTATGGGAATAAAATCAGTGAAATAGCAGAACCTTTTGAAATAACCTTACGCACTAAACAATATACTTTTTTTCGTATCAATGCATTTCCTATTGAGGAAATTGTGTGAAACAAAATGTTACAAGAACTTTTAAACCATTTTGAAACTATAATATTATCCTAATCAGAATGGACATTTGTAGGTGTTAGTTTTTATGATGTAAGTGTGTGTACCTATTCTTTACATTGCATTGGTTCCTACATTCCATTACCGGTAAATTTAAACAAAAAATTTCGAAATATATCCAGAGAGAGAGAGAGAGAGCAATTTTGTGCTTGTATACAATATAACTTGGTCAATATTCGAGCATAATACAATAGACGAAAAAGACAATGGTGAAGGACACAAAAAACAATAGCCAACTCAAACAATGGCCTTCCTAGAGTGTATGTCAGGTCTAAAACAATAGCAATATAACAAAGAAGTAGTGGTCGACAATAGAAAAATACGACAATGGTATTCTAAGAGTGTATGTCAGGTTCAAACCTGACATACGGTCCGAGTAGGCCTAATATGGTCAAATATAGGCATTTCTTCAAAATTAACCGGTGATATATGGAAAATGGGTGTTTTTTAGAGGGTGGCCCTGAACCTGACATACGATAAAAGACATTTTCATACTACTTATCACTCGTGAAGACACACAATTAGGTGAAGACACAACAGCTTTCTGATGGTTTCCCCTACTTGTTGTTTGCAATAGCTTTTTTTTTATCTTTTTATTTTTTCCGCTACACACTTTGCTTTGTTCCGCTTTGTTGACACTATGATTCTTTTGTAATTATAGTCTTTAACAAAATAATTCTGCTGTTTGTTTTTGTAAGTTTCGAACCTTGTATGGATCAAAACTTTGTTAGGCTCTTCTGTCCACACAACATAGCTTATTGCTGATTCGTCATATTAATTTGCTGAGGTATGAAGACAAATGTAAGCTGCGTTCCGCCGTGTCCGAAGAAGTTTAATTCAAGTCAAGAAGAATTCAGCCGTAGGACATAGTTAAAGTCAAAAAAATAAAATATCTTGAAAACACAATTCAAGACCCCTCGATTCAGTGTTTCGGATGCATGATGCCCTAGTTTTAGGACATTGTGACGTCATTAGCATTTAAACACCACTATACATTAAAGGTTGACTTTATGAGCTCTCGATTTTAAATTGCCTCTTACACCAAGGCAATCGATTTCAGACGCCTCAAGTGCATGAAACTGTGAGGATTACATTATAAAATTTTTACACTTTTAAGAATCGAAGAAACGTCTATAAAATTATAACAGAATGAGAGAATCTTATAGGAAAAATATTAGGATTTTTGATGATAATAAAAATCAGTGTTGCCTGCAGGGCAAAATAAAACTAACGATGTCGCAAATTTGAATCGGTAATTGTTACATGGTACCAACCTCCAAAACCAACACGGTAACCACGACTATATGGACGCTATTGGGTGAACATATGAGCTTTATTGGGTTGCCTCACTAATGTCACACTGAATACTTGCTGAAATGAATGAAAAAACAAAATGATGCTTTTCTGGCAAGTACTAATTATTTCTACATATTTCTCTCCGGCTTATTACACCATACGGGTAATTAATTTTCCAAACAGAGTTGGGTCTTCTCGGACATTTTAAAAGCTTAGATTAAAAGCATTGGAAATGATACAAACTTACCATTTTCAAGGTATAATCCTGATTTTAGGACAAATATTACTCACGAATAAAAAAAAAAAAAAAAAAGTTAAATTTCACATTTAGAAGTTATCCATTTTCTTAATCCCGTACAGAATGTTGTGGAACAGTGAAAGGGCGCGAGAAACTGTTTCTAAACTCAAATCTTAATGTTTGAGATTCATAAGGAAGTATATGGACGAATACGTAAAGATGTTTTTCTTGCTCATTAGAGAGACGCTCTAACAACAGAACAGCAACATCTCCAAACAGTCGAATACATTTTACAAACCATCCATCATCTGCGAGACATCTTTGTTAGCCTGCCGTCCGATAAAATTTCAAGTTTCAATTTCATTTCGACCTCATTCCATAAATTGCGATAAATCAATTTTAAAAATTATTCCGTCAATATCGTTTCGTGTAGGCCTATATTTCCTTCCACTCTCGGCTGGAACTCAGTTTATCGAAGAAGGAAGCGAAGAACGAGCAAGAACAAAAAAATAAAAAAAAATTCTCATAATTTAAGCGAGTAAACATTCTTCCCAATGTGTCATCGAAGGTATCACAAAAAACAGTGAGACACGAAAGGTAAAGAAAAGTAACCGGAAAATAACGTTGGCTCACGTAGAACATAATTTAGTCCACACAAAAGAAGAAAATTCTAACGTAGTACCCTCCGCTAGAAAAGTAGGTTGACGCAATTCACGACGGGCATTAAGTTAATTTTATCAATTTTTCAAGGTATAATAAAAATTCAAAATTTAGTTGGTATTGGTGTTATTGTAAATATGTTTTTCCATTGCCAAAAAAAGAAAAACAAAAAAAAAACAATAAATTCTATAATTTAAGCTATTCAAACCAGTTTCAAAAGCAATTAACTTTGGACCAAAATAGCAGCAAAAAAAAAAAAAAAAAACTACCAACTTAGGCTAGTTTGAAAAATTTGAAATCTTTACTTTCATCTCATGAAGAATGATTATTATCTAGATGGAAATTTCTCAAAGTAGTAGACAGATATCCAGCATTCTGCCTACTCGTTACATAACAATTACCTATCCCAATCGTCTCTCATTTATTGTTCTACTTGAATAAAAAAATAATAAATAAAAATCTGTTCGGGATCCACAGTGGTGAGGGGGATCAAACAGAAACTCTTACATTGTACCACTATCTGCGCTGCCTACCCAATAACTTAGTGAGATGGAAGTCTATAAGTCCACTACACTACTCCCGCCAGTACTGGGGGGCAGTATGAAGTAAGTGGAGTCAGAAAGTAGGGGTTCGGTGGTGCGGTATGTTGCGTAGAACAGGAATAAAATGGGCGCAATCGTATCAGAGGGAGGGGAAGGAAAGCGGTTAGTCAGATGAGCAGATTAAGGAGGGGGTAGAATAGGCCCGAATGTGTGATGTTGTGTGGAGGGAGTAGATTGGCTCCACCATATGCACGGGTAGTAGAATGTGCTTGAATGTGTGGAAAGTATGGGGAAGGAGTGATGGTTGCATTCAACCAGACACGAAGGAAGCAAAGGTGCTAATCTGAAGTTCCGGACTTATGGCGGTGTATGGAGGGAGTAGGTAGATGCCCACTTTACCAAGTGCATTGCCGTTGCCTTTTTTGATTAAGAAGAAATAGTCGGCTTCTGACAAACTCCTCAAAAAAGTACCAAATAAACCTGATTCACACTTGGCTAGTTTTCACGCCGCTAGCCAGATACTTGGGGTATTATTCTGTTAACAGTCAGAGTTATTTGTTATTTTAACCTTTAAAAGCCTTCTTCAACCTGCAGGATTATCACGTGAGATTCTAATGGGATTCTTGGAAGACTATCCACCAAGTTAAAATTAACTCGAATAGCTAAAAACATGAACTGACTTTACCTGTTAATAGAATAGTACCCCATATAGCTCGCTAGTAGCTACAAAACTGGCCAAGTGTGAATCAGGCTATATTCTCAGTAGTTGTGTTCGATTGGACAACAACCACTTACACCATGAGGTAGATGGGTGTGCACTGATGTCAAATTGGTGTAGTGTGGAATCAACGACGAACCATGATAGTGTAGTGTCAATTAAACAAAATTTTATCACTCAAAATTAATTATAACGATTAATGGGGGAGGAATCATAAAATCTAATAGTCATTTCGTAAAATAATAATTCGATGATTTCTCCTAAATTTGTTTTTCCAATCTACGTACACGAAGTCACACTTCTTCAGAAGTCTATGTAGATGGTGTATAGGTGCACAGCGAAGCCACACTGAACACATATTCAATCAAACACATTTTCAGTAGGTGCTGTTCTAGAGTTGTGTAGCTGGTGTATTGCCACTTCCACTTTATTTTTCATTACCATTTTCTCCTTCCACTTTTTTTTACCGTCATTATCTACGCCTTCTCTCACTTTTCATGCATAAAACATTGGTAAAAATTGGATGGCGGACACTTTTCCACAAATCGACTGGAGAAACATTTTTAATGCTAATATTTTCAATGCTATAAAAACCCCTTATTTGTCAGAACGGTAAAAAGATAAGCGACACAAAGAATTTTAATACTTACCCATACACATATTATAGTATATATTATGTATTCAATTTTTTCTATGTCAATGGGAATATGAAACGAAAAAATATTCGACTCTATCCTCAGCCCCGAGGCGAATAAAAAAATAAAAATCTTCCAATTGTAAAGTTTTTTCTCTCGAAACCTGTTAGAAAAAATAAAAAACTAAAAAATAGGTGAAACTTTCTTTTCTAAAAAAAAAAAAAAGTAACACTGCTCCAAACAGCGACGAAAATTTGAAATAATTCTGCAGACAAGCGCACGAACAAAAACAAACATCAGAAAAAAGTCGGATGTGGAAGATTTGTTTGTGTATAGGATTCGCTTTTCGAAATAACCAACACAAAAGAGAGGAGAGAGAGAGAGAGAGAGAGAGAGAGAGATATGATTTGTTGGCGAAAATACTGTCCTGAAAATATTATACAGTCGCATTATTCGCCGCATTAACCGCATTGTACACCCAACTAATGCCATTTCACTGGCTACAGCATTAATGTCACTGTAACACCAAGCTTTGCTTCTTTTTTTTTTCTTTCTTCTCGCCGCTCTCCTGTGCACTCCTCTGCTTAGGTAGGTAATAATAAGTAGCCTTTTCTCTATTCCGTGCTCATAAACGTGCGCGAAATTCACGGCGTATTTTTTTCTCATAGGTCGAGTTGTGTTTGTGAAGTGTTGAAACAATCCTATAGATGCTCAGAGTACTGGACAAAAATTATATCCTTTCGAATTTTAAAATTATTCCGGCACGTTACGCATTCCGTTAATCTGTTGCGCAATATTTTATTCGGAAACTTTTTTTTACGTTGTTTGTATTATAAATTAATTATTTTTTAGAGGGTTTCAAATGTTACGAATTGAGCGATGAGCTGGTCTCGCGATTTGCTGACCTTATAACGGAGGCTATCGTTGTCTCAACCACGATGGACAAATTACTGGTGTAAGGTAACGATCAGAGAATTCCATTCTTAATGTTTCCTTTTCTTTTTTTTCCGAATGGAAAATATTATTATCCTCTCCTTAGGTCAAAATGGTAAATTTTCGGTACAAGAAGACAATGGAAGCATTAACGTACCCAAGAGATTGGGCCAAAAATTTTAATTAGCTTTAAAAGAACGAAGTTCAGAAAAGTTGAACTTTTTTATAGTTTTTGATGTAAAGTTTACGTGGTTTACGCAGCAATTTGACGAAAAATTCTCTCCAAAGAAAGAAGAAAAAACTACCTATCAACAATAAAAATTACCGTTTTATTTTTTATTTTTTCATCCAATGGGTAGATAAGATGTTCTGAAGACGGTCTGCGTGAAATTGAGACACTTAAGTGGGTACACCACATGGTTTAAATTTAGGCCTACTTTACTCAGATTGCGACTTTAAGCGTGTTTCGAAAAATTAGCCAGCCTCTCGTCGTACCTAAGCTATACAGGTCCTACATATATTGGCCTCTCAATTTTTACAACTTCGTACCTTTTTTCCCGTCTTTTTATCCGTATCACGACTTCTATTCGTCCCCTTAAAATACAAAAGTCGTAAAAAAAAATGTAGTATAATTTTTTTTTTCCACTAAATAAAGTCTAGTTTTTATAAAGCGTGAAAATATGTGCTTAATATCGTCGTCAGATGTTACAAACATTTTCTTTTTGAACTGGAGAAACTGTTTTTCAGAATAACATAAATCAGAGAATGATACAAACGATAACGCTATTATTTTACACATCTCATAAAAAATACGTCTTCCCATAAAAAAAAGAAATGGTTAGGTGAATATGCGGGGGGGGGGGGGGGGTGGGGGGAAATGGAAAATAGTAGCTCAAACATTAGTGTTATCCTGGGTTTGTTTTTTCTTTTTGTCTTTCTTGTTTTAGTAGGGTATCCTTCTTCCTCAATACTATTCTTTTATCACATGTACCTATTTTTCGTTGAATTATATGCAACTGGTATGAATTATTAATCGGAAGAAACAAAAAACAAAAAACAAAAAACAAAAAAAAAACAGCACCCCAGAGACTATCTACTTTTACGAATAAATTATCCTTATTTCGCATCAAATATGTTAATAAATGGTTCCCATTTCGAGATGAGAACGAGAAAAAAAAATTCGGAAAACGTAAGCTCTATGTAATGAAAATTTTTTCACGTTTCTATTTTCGAATCGAATTTAATAAATACACGATGATCGAGAATAAATCAAACGGACGGGCGGCGGAAAACGGCGAAAATACTTTTACAGACAGAGAAGAAAATAAAATCGGATGTAATTTATAACGTTTGGAATCAGGATTATTGATTTCGTATTTTGTTTTTTGTTCTTATTTTACTTTTTTGGTACCCAACAGAATAGAACAGATTTCTATGTCGTTAGAACTCTCATCCAGCAAAATGAATCACGCAGTTCTCACTATTTTGTGATACGCCAATAGAGGTGGCAGAATAATTCGACGCTAAAACACGTCCAATGCAGGCAGTCAATCAGTTTATTTCTTCGACTATACAGCACCGGACCAGTAAAGCTCCATAAGACCAAAATGTACTTTTTAATGTCAAAACACGCCGCCGAAAAAATAGGCAACCCAAGCGTACCTTCCGCGTATTTTCCACGTTTTGCTTGAATTCACCAATTTAGAATACATCGGATAAAGACATCTCTTAAATTCACAAGTGTAACGTACATAAACACGAAGCAAAGTACGTCGAAGGGTACGCTGTGGTTGACTATTTAGTGCCTGCTTGTCTAACCACAAATCATTGTTCTTTACTGGTCCAGTAATACGTCGTATAGTCGAAGGTTTATTTACATTAACTGCCTCGAAAATATTCGAATCACCTAAAATGGCGGTGTTTGACTCTGCGACATACAGCTGAAGGGAAGTCCCATTCCCTACACACGCTGTAGTACAAAAATACCTCAAAGATGAAAACAGAGCTACCGGAGTCTTACATTCTGCTCATCTATAGCTGCGCGTATTTTATGAAATTCACTTCGACCATATACTAGATAGACTCGTTATGTCAATGTATATTGAAGCACACACAAATGACGTCACAATGTGGCAAATGCATATTAAATCCCATAAGGAACATTTAAAGAAAAAAAAAATTTTAAAAAGTTTATTTTTTCTTCAAAAATGAATTTTTTAATTGAAAAAAAAAGAAGAATTGATTATGTACAATTTTTCAAAAAAAAAAACTCCAACCTGACTAAAATCAACTTCAAATACCTAGAAATAACAGCAGTATGACCTGGGTAAAATAACTTCTTGCCCTAATGTGACGTCACACACTGCATTTATCAGTACTTCAATGGAAAACATTATACAAGATTGTATATGGCCAGTCTATCTAGTATACGGTCAAAGGAAATTTATCATTGAATATTTTGCAGATATCTATTTTCACGACATTAGAGTCACACAATGACGTACGCGCAACAACAAATATCGTGATTAGAAACCTTTCATCTTTGACACGTTTTTGATCGGCTCATCGGGAATCCCTTTAGCTGTATGTCTCTTGGTTTGACCTGGAGAGGTCGATGTCAACTGTTCTGCTTTTGTCCTCTTGAAGGCCTCTACACACTCATATTATGTGACATATTCGTGACGTATTTGGAACATACTGCTGCAGTGTGTTGTTGGTGTGTATTTGTGTGTCTCGAAAATTTATGTTGTTGCCGGATATGTGTGAATACCTTCGTAAGAAATTCGTTGAACTCATTTGTTTTCTTGTCACATTCACATTACGATACAAATCTGTCACGGACATGTGTAAATAGACCTTTACACCATATTACCCATCAAGGAATAAAATGATCCTGTAAGTCAACTGAAAAACATGTGGCTAGTTAGATACAGTTACACCAATATTCCATGGGAGATGAACTACAATGAGTCCCATCGGCACAAATAATTAACATAATTATAATAAAATTATGAGTTGATGATGAGTTGGCGTTTTAAATTTTTGAATAATAATCGTTCTTTGCAATCAACCAAGATTGACAATTTTGAAAGAAAAGATTTATCTTTTAGATAATTGGTCACCTCTTATAAAAGAAATTTCAAAAAAAAAAAATCTTTGTGGGGACTCTATTCGTATGAGGTAAAGGGGCTCGCACCTCTCAATTACAATTGCTGCCAAAAGGCTGGCATATTATTAGTCTCTGTGACATTAAATAAATAAACACATGTACGTTCGTAACTTCTCACCTGTACATACATACAGGTAAGATACATTGTTTGGGGAGTGACAAATTGCCTGATAACGATCTTGATAATTTCACAGCCCAATACCAAACACACTGAGTTGTTTCTTATCACTATACAAAGTAGGATAATTTCATATGTATATGTTCATATGTATGTCTGTGTGTATGTGCCAATTTCTCGATATAAACTCATGAAACTAACTACAAAATTGCCAGTGTTTGCCTAGGATTTGGCTCTCCCATACATTCGTGTATGATGTGGCCCTCAATCATAGGATTTAGGAGCAGAATGTAGAAAAACAAAAACTTCTTCATTTTCAGTTTTCTGTTTCGATCATGAACAAAATTTATCGATCATGAAATAAAAATCGCAATGTCACAAAAATTGATATCTGAGGAATCGATTTTCAAAAAATTCTTGTACAAAAAGCTTTACATCAAAAAGTAGATTTTCATTATTCAAAAATCATCTCTATCACCAACATTCTTCTCACAAAGTAATGTATAAAATATTTATATTTTTGGTAAAAAATTACCAATATCCCACAAATACGATGCATGCGATAAAATATCACCAAATATGTTTTTTGAGGCACCAAGTCCGAATTTGGTGTTCTTTTCTCCATTTGACCCATTCTTCATCCCCAAATGGGCCTCAAAAAAGGGTCAATTTCGAGTTTCCACATTTTATTGTGTGATACATCACCAAATATGTTTTTTAATTTATTAGGTATATAAAACCAAAATATCATGTTTTCAAAATATTTTATGAATGTGACAATAATCATTATTTTTTTATGAAATGAAAAATTATTCAAAGTTCTAAGCGGCACAATTTCAGGAATTAATTAGATGGTTTTCTTTTTTGCAGTGACGAGAATTATGGATTTTATAAAAAAAAAAAAACTTTGTCTACATTCTAGTTACGAAAATATTAGCCCAGATTTTAGTGTTCGTGTTCAAATCTAGCATACGGCAGCCAGTGGGGGTGGGTGAAAATTGAACTTTTTCTGAGATCGGGTTGTTTTTAGGTTAAAACGGGTGGTTTTCTCGACGAAGGCTTGAAAATTAATTTTTCCAGACCATTATCAGAAGGGTGGAAGAAGGAAAATCACACTGAATAGTTGATAAGTCAGGAACAAATTGACCAATTAAAACCAAAATTGATAGGTCTGATCATTGTTTAGAAGGTAGTATTGGTACCAAATTTCCCGACTATTGAAAGAGAATTGCAACTTTTATTGAAATAACATGAGAAATTACCACCTCCAAAAGCCCCAGCGAATGAACCATAATACCAATTAAAAAAAAAAATTTGGAATTATGTTAAATATACTTCAAATCAATACAAGTACCAAATTTTGTAACTATAACTTGAAAATTACTCATTTTAGAGCCATTAATCTGCTGAAACTGAAACAAAATTGCCCCTATCAGACGTACCATAAGACTTATCCGCACCAAAATTTGTAGGTATTGTCGTTGACCTAAAACACATCAGTACACCAAATTTCAGGTCTATCGATATAAAATTGGGACCTGTACGCTGTTCAATAAAAAATGCATATAAACTGACCTATCGGACGAACTATGGGCTCGATTCAAACCAAAAACTGGATAGATCAGAATATGTATTTTAAATTTCAAAACTATCTGCTTAAAATTACGCCTGGAAATAAAGGGGTAAATAAAAAAATTTGAATATTCAAAAATAGTGCCAAAACGCTCAGAAAATCATGAAACGAAAAACGTACTCACTCCTACCCTTGGGTCCAAATACTCAGGCAATTTTAATAAGTAGATTTTTTTCAGAAATTTACTTAAAAACAAAACTATGGAGACTTGGTAGGACTGCTTAAAAAGACCAGCTCATGGAGAAATAGGAAGAACAAAGGAATGGATATTTGAGAGATCGATAAGGTGATTGTTGATGACATTCAGAGAAACGGATAAGAAGACATGTTAACACAAAGATACTGATACCTACCTAGTGAAGCAAATTGAGGGGCTGATAGAGGGACCAATGGATAGACAGTTTTAAGAAGATGTAGAGAGTGACAGATAAAGAGACGGATCGAGACAGATTGTAGGAACACAAAAAAAGATATGTGTAGAAAGATCAAAGGAGAAACAGTATTAAGAGAAATGTCACAATAAAATACATATCGTGAGATATTTATGTTACGTCAGCATATTTTATAAATTTAGAAGTACTATCAAATATTTTTAAATATATACGTTTTCACGCATTCAACGGTTATTTAAACAGCCTCAAAGAATATTCTCATCAGTACCATATTTCTAGAATACGCACTTCTATCTACAAAAACGGAGTCATACTCCAACATTTACGTATTTATTCTAAATCAGCAATTTCCTTAAGACACACATTTTTGGACAATAACTCATTCCAATTGTTCTCACGAATTATCTGTAAATGCGTACTCATTATTTCTTTATTCCTTAATTTCCATTTCTATCATTTCTCTTGCCTTATGTAATACCATGTTTTGGTGATTATACTTCAATCTTATTTTGTATTTTATTCAGTGGACGTTCGTTTTGTAGCTTGTATACACTGTATTTCAGCTTCTGTATTTTAATCTACCCATATTAAACGAATTTATACTTCGTGGTGAATACCTATCTTTTATTTGCACGATACTTACCTAAAAATTGCAATAAAGAATCTATAGCCGAACAGATTAGCAAAAAGAGACCGACAGAGATATGCAGTTGTATGTATAGAGAAAGTGGGACGGTATAAGAGGGAGAACGATAAACAGACAGAAGCCAAAGGGATAGAGGAGAATTGTGTGATTGGGTATCCATTAGAAACAAAAATAGCAAAACTTCTAAAATACAATCTGAAAAGTGCTCGATGAATCTGAAATCATGAATTTACAACCAAAACCGACTCAGTTATGCTGTAATGCCTATTCAGGTACCTACAGCTGTACAAAAATATGCTGTTGATACATTGAATTTATTTTACTTTCGACGAAGTAAATTAAAAAAAAAAGAAGAGAGTAATTCGTTGTTATTGCGAATAGTTCTACCGCAGAAAAATATGTGGCTTATCATTTCACCAAAATCTGGCTCCCTGATCGCAAATGTCTCATCAAATTTTCCAACGCATCGTTCGTCAAATGGAATAGTGACGTATCCGCAGCCACACAGGCAACCATTTTGAAATCATTCATCATCGAATCGGTGAAAACGGAAACGCAGACACTGACAGTGTGATAAAAAGAAAATTTACTACCTGCAACTAAATAAAATGAAATAAAGAGGGTATCATTCAACGGTAGCGTTCCAAACATTAATCAAACGTCTGCTGCTGGAACGAAAATTAAGTCGTGGACGAAGACGAAGACGAAGACGAAGACGAAGACAAAGAAGAAGAGAAAATAAAAAAAAAGAAAAGAAAATTCTTACCACCCGACAATTTTGCCGTTAAAAACGAAAAACCGAACTAATTAAAGTTACTGTCGTAAGATATCATCGTTTAAAATTACTTTTTTTCTGCCTTTTCTTCTTCTTCTTCTTCTTCTTCTTCCTCTTCTTTTCTCTCTCCCACATTCCTCCGAAAGAAAGGGATTTCAATTTTTAATCGTAGCTATACCCACTATCGAAAATAATGCTTGGTAGGTGAAATGCGAATTAACGACGTGCTGGAGTCTTGAAAATTTCTTTTCGCCTCGTAGACTCTGATAAATTATTTCTGCGATATGCTTTGACGTGGACTTCATTACGTGTGTACCTACCTACCTACACATTTAGAAGAAAAACAAAAGCAACCTTTTGATTATGATTAACATAGCTGTAGAAAATTTGTAATAAGTACATCTGGGTCTGTTGAAGATATGCCCACAAGTTCAGCTGAGATCTAAAGTTTAGCCTTGAATTTTTCTCTCAGCCGTCGGTTCATTAACCCATGAAAAGATTTGTTATTTATTTTTATTTTTTTTTTTACCTTCAATTGTCGACGACCTAATGTTATGCCTGTTTTAACAAATGATAAACGCTCAATAGCAATCTATTGCCAGTTACCGATGACTCAGTACGGTATGGATTACGAAATGTTTATTGCTATTCATACATTAATTTATATTAAAGAACTTAATCCAATTTCGATATTATGATTTTGCTTGAACTTTTTCACAGTGGCTATGGTTTCCCTCCAACCATCCTTTCATTCTTTTCCTTTCGAAATGAAAGATGCAACTGATTCGTTGATATGTCCAGTCAAGAACGAGAGCAGAGAGACAACTGTATGCACAATCTTTTCACCAACTCCCTGAAACTTGGAAAACTGCCATCCAAACGCCCTCCACCTTGAACGAATATACCCTATCTAGATCGATTATCTATAAATACCTAGACCTACCTACCACTACAGCGTATTTAACTGAATCAATTATAAAGCCAAATAGGCAGAAGAAAAGAAAAAGGAGATTGAGGGGGAAAATATGAAAATAAAATGACCAATTTTCTTTCCGTTTGAAGGTTTCTTACGATGGCGGCTCCAGCGAGTCAGGGGGGTCCAGGTGATTACGCCCCGTTCAAACATATGAAAATATTTATAATTCTTCTGGTGAATGGATGCGAATACCTTTTAAATTTTGGTTTTTTTTTAAACACCTCATTCACCCCAGGGTTGAGCATGATTCGAATCAGTTTTTGTGTGTTGGCAAATCCATCGAATCCACTTTGAAAAATTACATTCTTATCAGTGATTCGAATCCAAAAAAGATGCTGGATTCGTGAACTTCATTCAAATCCGTTTGACAGTTTTGAATAATTTTTTAAGCATGAAGGATTCGTTTTGGTTTTTGCTTCAAAGAATCGGAATTGAAAATCATTTAGACTCGTTTAAATTTTAAAACTTTTTGAAAAACTAAAATATGTATTCAATTTTCAATGTGAGATCAATGAAATTCAATTTTTTCTTACAGTAGTTTCTATTTTATATCAGTGCAATAAAAAAATATCGAATGAGCTGAACAATCGGATTCGAGGATTCGAATCGCCAAAAAAATGTAAATTCGTGGATTCGTGCCCAACCCTGATCTACCTTTCTATCATGTCCGTCTGTCCCAAAATAAAATCCTAGCACCACCACTCGTTTCTCAAAAGTCACTTTCGTCGCGCGCAGTATCTATCTGATCACTAAATTGAAATTATATTCTAATAATATACTTTCACTTTAAAAATGACAAAGAAGTCAAATCCTTAATACTAAGAAATTTGGAAAATCCTGAAAGCGGAAATTATTGAAAATAACGAACGGGGCCCATTTTCTATACGAGTTTTACGGAAATTCAATAAATTTTATCGAATATGAATTGATTCAATTCCTTTTATATGTCAATATAGTTGTAGGAAAACGTAAATTTAAAGAAATTAGGCAAATAATTCGTAATTTACTTTCGGGGAAAAAACAAAAAATATACACAAACAAAAAATGAATTTTAAACTACAAATTAAAACTTGGAATAAAAGCGGAAAATGAAATATTTCCATACCATACCCATTGACTAAAACAAAATACTGGAGCGCATGTATTTATCTTTCAATACACTCTAACAGAGAACTATAAGTTCTCGCTAGTTCACAGCTAATATTTATGAGCTAACAAGCAATTTTTACTCCATTTTTCGGTAGGAACCTAAGAAAACCGTACATAGTTGAGATCAATAGCACCTTCAAAGTCTATTCGTTTTTTACGTTTGTTCTTTTTTGTTCGTCAATACTACGAAAATTGTCGCGCTTATTGCATAACTTGTTCGCCGTAAATAATTCCGAGAATACAACTCCGTATAAAGTAACCTTATTTAATTGCTGGCGTGTGGCACCTTATTTATATTTAATAGCATATTTTTTTTTGTGTTTTTGTATTTCAAAACTCTGCTAAAAATGGCGATGGCTGACCCATCAAAAAGCTGTAAATTTTTTAGAAAATTCAAGAATGTTAACTAATCAAGTCTACGAGTTGACGAAACTGCTGGAAAATCGGGGGGGGGGGACTTTGTTTTTTTTCTCTACTGACATCATTTATTCTTACATATAAATTTTTCCAGCATCCGGTATTATGTTACGTTGATCACAATAGCGTATAAATTATGGTTGAAATGATGACGATGCATTAATTTAATTTTGTGAGAAAAAGATCCATGCGTTGAACGAGGATTCACATGTTTACTTTTCTGTCTGCGACTTCACCAACTGGAAAACTGTTATTCTTATTTATTTTTTGACAGATGACACAATCCGGTAATGAATCAGTCACATTGCGTTCCGTTCAGCGTCAACACACCGGATTCTATCAATGTGAAATTTCAGCAGATGCACCACTTTTTCATACGGTCATTAAGAAGGTGATAATCGTCGTCACAGGTTTGTGAAACTACAAATTTTTAATGTTCATTTTCAGCCTTCTTATATTAGTAGAAGTTTTGTTAGGTGCTTACCCGGTTGTTCTTCAAAAGTGGCTAAAAATATAAAATTTCACGAACAACACGCAGAAATATAGAATTCACAGTTTTACAAACAAGCAGGAAGGATATAGGTAGTCGAAATTAAAAAATATGAAAGAAAAAATAAACATGGAAAAGTATAGAGAGAAAGTAGTTGAGGCCCACAACCAGTGGTGGACAGTACTTATGTGTTTTTGGCGATGAAACTAATCTAAAATGATTATCGAAATTCAAATAATTATTGAATGACTAGAAATTTTCATCTAGGAAAGAGTTATAATATATAGTGGGTCATGGTATGCAGTGGAACTTGTTAAATAAAAAGAGCAAATTGTTTTTGTCCTGAACACTACTGGTAATGGTTAAATACGTCATTACGCAAACCCCAAGCTAAAAAATTTTTAGAAAATGTGCTTTCTTTCTTTGTTATCAGTGATTTATTGTCTTTGTATGCCTGAAATAATTTTTTCCATTATTTTCCATTTCATATAGAATTTAAGAAAAAATTCTTAAAAGGCAAATCATTACATAATCATCTTTAGTTACTATTTTTTCTGTGTACGTACGTATAATTTCGGCCTAAAATAATTAATTATACGGAGTATTCTGAAAATTGGTTCTATGAAAATAGTTGCGTAAGTACACTGTGGAATGGCCAAGTAGTGGAGCGAAAAATATCGATACATATCAGTATACGTATCGACATTCTTCTTGAAATATTAATATTTCTGATACTGATATTTTCCCCAGCTGTATCAACATGTTTTATCCCTATTTTTCTCACGTTTTACCATCAAAATTTCAAGGTTATAATGACCTTAAAATATTCCAACACAACTCCCTCAGAATTTTTACGTTTTATTTCTTTTGATATTAAAGATTTTATCATTTAACAATGGACAAGTAGTCGAATTCCCATTGTATCAATCATTCTTTAGTGGAAAATTAGGTACGGGGAAAATATCGATTCGTATCGATATTTTCATGAAATATCGATATTTCGCCCCTCTATGGCCAAATATAGTACAAAGTGGAACTATATAAAACCTTATTTGTACGGGGGTAGAACACTAACTTTTTTAGCATTTTGAGGGTATCCTAGATTTATTTGGATATATTCGGATTGAATGTTTATTTTAATATTTCTTAATTAATTTTTTTTTCGATAATAATTTATTAATTTAGCGGATTCTATTAATTTATCGAAAAATATTGGGATTCTTTAATTTTGAATTATGAATTATTAAAGATAGAAGTTCATTGATGTACCCCTAATTATTTTTCTTAGTTATAACACATTTGTATCATTTATGTTCGTGTTCCACAGTGTACCACATGCCATCCACACTGTGTTCTACACACGGTACACAGTGAAATGAGTTTTGAATTTTTTTAAAATCATGTCTTTCTAATTGTTGATTAATGCAATTTGGGTGTCAAGCAGCTTGATCGATGCAGAAAGATGAGCTCTTTTCAACGGTATGTTTTAAATTTCGATACAAGCAAAATTGGGTAAATTAGGTACAGCTAAATAAGCGAAAAATATTCCACTGTATCCCAGCACCCCTTTTTAAATAAGAAATTTGCTTTTTTTCCTAAAAACATGATAAAAATTCTGGAGTACCGACTGTATTTTAAGAGTTATAGATTATGGAAATTGTGAGAAAGTGGTACCTAACAGAGGATTATCTAATCAAACTTAAAAAACAAAAATATACTCTCAGTAAAACTAAAAAAATATGCTTCTAGCCAGTATACGTTCACATATTACAGTATGTAGGTTACTATGAAAACACTGGTTGCACTCGCAAATATTTTATTTTTTTACTATATGTACTTTTCGTGAAATCTTAGACCACTGAGAACCAATATTATTAATTTAGGCTCTTATATAATCGCATTGCCCTTCACCGCAAAAAATTCCGAACGGTTTCTGATTCACGTCACAAACGCATTTCAACACAACGCCAAAAAATGACGAAAGTTTTTCGTATGTTTTGTAAAATTTCAGAAAAACCTGACGCTCCTCCATTTTTGCTCACAGAAAAAACAAAATATTCGGCGGGAGACGTAATCAAAGCAAACTGCACATCTCGACGAGCGTATCCAGCCGCGAATTTGACGTGGTTTGTCAATAACCAAAAAGTAAGCTGTAGAAAAAAAAAACGAACGTCATTTTTTTTCTCCTTTTTCTTTACTCTTCAAAATTCGACCACCGCTTAGCTATTTTTTTGAAAAATATAAAATACGTCGTCGTCCTCGCTACTGAATACAGCAAAGTCAATCCATCATGTTTACTTCCCCCTTCCACACCCTTTCACTGCCTTCACCCTCACCCTCACACTCACACACTCACCATTTCTTTTCTTCGCTCCCTGTTTTCTCTTTCTTTCTCTTTTTGCAAATGTCGTCGAATTCCGACCAAATGGAATCTACTGAGGCGAATATTTTACACATCTTTCTCGTACATAAATTTGCATTAAATAAGTTTTAAAATTCCACAGACCAACAAATGCTAATCGGCGATTAGAATTCCGCACTTTTTTCTTTCCATTTACATTTTTAATGTCGACTTTTTCTTCACCGACAATTTTCCACTCGTCGAAAGACCTTTTTTCTCCCAAAACTTTTTATTTTTTCCTATTTTCACACACACTACACGCAAAACTCACCTGATTTTGTTAATATAAGTACCGACCGTAATTATAGTCCATTTCAACCACATTTTGATACTGGGTTGTAGGGCTGCAGACCTCCTTCAAATTTTGGGGCTCAAATCGCAAACTAACTTTCTCCTTAAAGAGTTCTTTTTGAATTTTTCATCCCCTAATCGTGGGGTTTACCCTAAGATTAATGTAGAGTGATCTTCTGCAATCATGCATTCCTGTTTATATTCCTGCCTGGCCTTGCACATTAATAACTCAAGTGCTAAGAAGAACTACTTTACAGGAAATTTTCTGAGAGCAAATAATAATACGTATTTGCTAAACATTGACTTATTCAGAAGACTGAGCTTTACTAGTAAATATTTTCATTTGACGTGAATATAGGGACTCTATTGCATGAGTCTCGAAATATCGAATATGTCCAAACTGGTGACCAGAAATTCCATATCGGTATCCATGTCTTATGTATTGCAATTCCCCTCCCCTTCCCTTAAAACGAATTTTTTTCTCGGCCCAATTATTGTAATTTATTCTCCTTGATTTCATATCATGTTCTTCAGTTAGATTTTTTATGAGAAAAATGTACGTTCTCGTTTGAGAGAGAGAGAGAGAGAGAAGAGCAAAATTAGAGTCTCATGGCAAAGGTTATAATTTCTGAGTTAAAGTTTGTTTTTTGGTAACTTAACGGCTAACGAGCATTAATTTTTCATGCAATAATGAAATAATTCATAATGGCTGAATTTAATCGAATTCGCAGTGGGGGAGAGTGAACTTTGAACAAATATTTCTATATATCTATGAGGTTTTGTATACTTGATACACATTTGTTTTGAATCCCTCATATACGATTTCGGATCAGTATGCAACATTCATAACTTGCAGGTATACCCTGTGGTCTTCGGTACCACACCTGTTAATAGTTTTTCATCTATTCCCAAAACACCCTGTAGTTGATCAAATCACCATATACGCAGTATAAATCGTTTTGTAATCAGCCGGTCAGCTGCCTATGTGTGATCATATTGTCATATGGTACAAACTGGCCAAACCCTTTTTCTAAGGTAATTAATCTGTTTTTGTGATAAAAAATCCGTTTAACGTGTTTAAAATTGCTGCCTAGAGACTTGAAAAAGCATGAATTTCCATCTCGATAACAGGCTCTTCACCTTATTTCTCCTTTTATTTGCTTTACCTCACATACGGGACTAGCCAAAAATGTAAAGAACTTCGGGTAGTGGGTACCTTGTTAAAATAATTTTTCATTGAATATACGGCTTTACAATCTCGAAGACCCTCTGATAGAATACTTCACTCAGCAACTACTTTCAATCATGAAAGAAGGCATCAACGATTGGTCAGCCGCTCTCAAATTTTCTCAGCGCCACCAAACACTGCGCCTCAAATCGTTATTATTCCTTAATCATCACCAATCTGACTCTCAATATTGCATCTCCCAACCCCTCTCACTCGATCTTATTCTCACCACTTGTCCAGCTCAACTCACCACAATAACCACACTCACGCATCAAACCTCATTGGCTTTGTTCACTTCATTGACTTCACGCTATCACTACAATAAACGTATAGGTGTGAAATTCATTTGCTCCAAATTCCCCTTTACTATTTCGCAAAAATTAAATAACGAATTGAACAGTGTTACCACATCTACGCCAGCAAAAATTTTGGGTCGGTTCAAGCTAGCGACGCTTCAGGGCTCGTAAAGTATAAATTGGGTCCTTGAGGGCATAACCCATTATTGTGAAGTTAGTCCCACGCATGTTTTTGTACTTTTTTGTAACAAATTAAAAGAAAAAAAAAACATATTTTTTATTCTTTTAACTCGAAAGGTAGTGGGTTTCGATACAGTTCGTACGAAATGAATTTTTTTCACGTTTCAATGATCTGTTTTTTGGTCCAAAATTAATTTCCTCCACCCTTTCTATGATCAGCGTCATATTGTGACCATTCTGTCCGAGTCCCAAAGGATCACAATAAGCGACTTCGTATTCCCACTCGAGTGTGTTAAATCCACCTTTACCTTTTATCCTTACACCTTCCCAACGTTGACAAGGACTTTTTAATCATTCCGTCGTTCTGGTCATCTTCTGTTGGAGATAATCCATAATTTATCTTCCTCATTCCGGTTCTATGTTGAATAGAAAGCACTCATCTGTCTAATATTGTGGTATGCCAACTGGGGTAGCAAAGCGCCACATAAATTGGACCTGGTTGACTAATTACATTTTTACAAAAGACCACCAACGGATCACTGTAACGTCCCAACACGTCCCCAAAAACAAGTTAAACATATCCCCAGAAACACAGATTGAGAGTACAGCACTAGGTATAAATCCAAAATCTAGTGCGCCTGGATAGATGGTCCAGGGTAAGTTATAAAAGTAACACCTAGAACGTGGATAATTTGGAATGGAAAGTCGGAAGTTTATAAAGTAGCTGAAATGAAATGCTGAAAACCCAACAAAAGGAACATGTTACAGGAATGCAAACACTACTAGCCCCGCTATTTTGCCCACGTAAGGAAAGAATTAGCACATTGTAATAAAAAGACAAGACATAAAGTACATACCTGGACCTTTAATAATCTCAATATGGATACATACCATTGTGTAAGTTGAATTATAGAGGTTTGTCCTCATATACAGGAATGAATGAGGACGTAGCGCATTTCTAACAGAGTTGATAAATGTGTTACAAAAAAAAAACGTGACTATTGGATTATGCCAATACCGAAGTCAAACATAGAGTGATCGGCCAAATATATTACGAGAACGAGCTAGCCGTAATCGTAATAGATAGGACCGAATTCAGATAAAAGATTCCCTACTTTTGAATATACGTATATATTCGAAAGAGAGAAACAGTTATCATTATGATAAAACCGGTTACCTACAAATAATCAACTGACGTTGATGGTAGACGGGCGTATTTTACCGAAATACCTGAATATCAAATAAAAGTTTAAATTTATTTCGGTAAAAAGAGGAAAAAAAAATAAAAAAAAGGAATGTTTTACCAGTAATTTTGTATATTCAAAGACGCTTTTTTCGCTCTTAATTTTTACTTTTTTCGTTTTTTGTTCCAATCATGCGATAGTCTACTTGTTCCACAGTATTAATCGTATTCTAATATTCTGTATCCTGTCGGCCCCCACCCCTCCCTCCGCTGATGTTCTTTTGCTTCTTTCTTTTCTTCAGCTAACCGATAAAAAAGCGAACATTGTAAAGAAGCCCGCGCAGTTCATTTCCGCCGATACCGAAGGGTTGGAAAATTCCAAGTCTACGCTGGAGCTATTAGCAACGTCCGACGTATTCTCAAAGGGGAAATTAACGCTTGCCTGCGAAGCAACTCAATTTAGCTTGTACAGGAAAAGAACGGAGCTAAATTTGTCGGAAGACGCTCCTCAGTTGGCTCACGTGCTCAGTCCGGCACGTTCTCGCAGTTATAGTCGTACGTATGCCATATTTTAAGACAATAGATAGAAGAAAAGAAAAAAAAAAGTAACAAAAAAAGATGCAGAGAGTCGATAAAAGAAGTTGGAAAAAAAATTAGACTTTGTCTGGCTTTGCGGAGAATCAACTGCCGCCCACATTGTCTCAATCCTTTGGGATAGCAGGTACTTAAAAGTTTAAAAGGTAGTTTCATTTTTACTTTTTTTTATATTCTCTCCTGTCCGCACCCTCCATTGTAGATTTGTAAAAGTAAACGTACATATCCGTATTTTATATATTTCTTAATTTAACAACTCTCGACAACTTCAACTAAAAGCGGTTAAATGCGTGTATAAAGTTTCTTTATTTCGCTGGGTCACGAATGTGTGTGTGTGTGTCTAAAGTTTCCGTTCAATGATGAGATTAAGATAGCCTATGCAAAAAATTATTTTACCAAGATGGAACTGTCGGTTATAGTATAATCAGACAGGGTTAAACTTTTACACAGAGAGTAGGTACTATCATCCATTTTTGAAGGTCAGTATCGGATACTACGCTGAATATTTGAATTTTTAGTTTCGGTGAAGAAGTGAGTGCCTAAGTGTATAATAGCTATGCTTGATCCGGTTTTTAATCAGCTAATAAATGAGCGGCGTACCTTACACTCACAGTTTAGGTATGCGCTGAATTATATGCACTTGTAGGGTAACTTTCAAGATAGCTTTTTGTGGTCAAAAAAACGAAAAAGTTCCTCGAGAAAAATACTCAAAAATGTTCACAGTTACCGTTCCCCCATAAATGAGAGGAAATAATGTGACGTACTTTCACCTAAATTGAAAAACAATGAACGAAATTTAATACAATGGAGTTAGTATTCGAGTTACTCTTATTATTTATCATATCTTCACCTAACATCCAGAGTTTTACCAACCTTGGGGAAAAGAGAGAGGTGATTGACCCTATTAAAAGAGCAAATCTTTTCAATCCTTTGTTATATCGCAAAATGAGTCCAACTGTTTTATTCGAGAATAAAAAATAAACAAAAAGAAAAGAGGATTTCAGTACCTATCAGCATGCGGAATAAATCATTTAACGTGGTACAAATTCTTATTTTTGCTCGTTGGTAATACGGCACAATTCGCTGTTTCGCACAGAAACAACAATATTTGGATCAATTACAGGTGGATAAAATAACAATATACTCATACAGATAATAAAAAATCCTTCGGTTTAGGTTTAATTTTAATCCAAAATTCAAACTCACTTCTCTAGATCAGCATATTATACAGAAATAAGTGAAAATTGACATCTTCCCAAGCGTCGAAAGAAATTGATAAATCTATTTAAAAATTTTCCAGTTTTTGCAAAATCTATCTTCCAAACTCTTCCAACTGACTACAGAATTAGTAAAATTGGGTCAGCAGTTTACAAAAGTGTTAATCGGTCCAAAAATTCCCGACCTCTAAAATGGTCGTATGTTTTCATCGTTCATATTAGGCGGATCTCTGGTTCATATTTACCAATGTTTAATACAATTTTGATATGCCAGGGGACCTATTTGTCACCCCTCCTTTAGTCCCAACAATATTCTTGATCCAAAGAAACATGCACCAAAGAACTTCGATATTAACTATCCACACTGAATGGTGCCAACAGAATCAGCACCACCCAATCCACACAGCCTGCCAGGTATTTGCGAACTCAAATTTAAATAATACTGAAGGTAATTAAAAAAATGGCGAACCATAGCTATATACCTTTGATAATTTACTTACATAATGAGATAATCAGTTTTCAGCTGTACCTAGATAAAACACCACCAGTGGCCATTGTCACCAAAAAATTCAAACAGCTGTAGTCAAAATATTACACAGAGTATTAGAAAAACACATCGTTGCATGAACATAAAAACAAGATAATAAAAAGTGTCTTCCTGCCTGCATGAGTACAAGAATCTGTGTGTGACTAGCAGAAAAAACAGTCAATATTTAAAATACAGAATAGAAAGCTGATTGTCAGAAAAAATAGAGTGGAGAAAAAAGAATAACCGGTTATTGGTAGTGGGAATGTGAATTTAGTAATCAAACACATACCTACGACCGTACTAAAGTAGTGGTGTGATGGGTTTATCCAGAGAAAAATTGAAAAAATAAATATCTTAGGTTAAATATGTTGCATATCCAGGCATATTTATGGAGGAGACTTGTGTTGCGAGAGTAATTCAATACTTTTAAATTACCTCAACAAATAAGATAATTTCTGTATATTATCTTTTATTAATATTTCACTTCAATTATTACAAACACTTTTTAGAATTATACTTATTACTATTTCTTAATACTAGTGATACCTAATGTCCATAACAACTAGTATGGACCCTAACGTCTCTACTCGACTGTAGGTTTAGGAATGATCATGTCTTCGAAATGAAGATATTACATTACTTTTGTTTCCTTTGTTTCAATCAAATATGGCCAACCAAAAAGGTGGCGTGATACAGAACATCCGCCAAATATGATGACACATTAATGTCAGCATATCTGGTGATGTCTGATCGTGAGAAGCTAGGTGAAATATAGACAGCTATTATTCCAAGAATTAGGAATAATAGTTGTCTATAATTTGTTCGACACGTTTTTGTAGACGAACTGAATCGTCCGCAAAAACGGGACGGAACAACTTGAATTTAATTTAATTTATTTTGAATTTTAATCTATTGAAGGCCAGACATGTCATAATTTTTTTATTAAGTACCTACATTGCTTCCCAAGTTTCATATTCATTTTTTAAATAATAAAACATTTTATTTGGTACGATCAAGAATGCTGAACACCTACATAAATTTATCCCACTCTCTTACTCTCACTCACTCCCTCCTTCCTCTCTTCCCTTTCTCTCTCACTCTCTCTCTCTCTTCTTTTCTTTGTCACTGCTTGCTTTAAAATAAAGGTCATATTTACAAAAAATGAAGAAAATTAAACTGTGAGTTTTAATTTCAGAATACAACCACGAAATAATGAAAGCAGAAAAATTAAATTAAACAAGAGAAAAATCATATCAAATAGAGGAAAAATAAGCCCAAGTTTTCTGCCTTTTCTTTTTCTGATAATTTGAGCACGTAATCTTCAGTGTTTAGAAAACGAAAATTTCGAAGTCAGAAAATTGAAAATTGTAATTTTTAAATATGGGGATAAAAAAATTCTATACGTTTCAAGCAAGACGAAAAAATTTTGTAGAGGAGGTTAATGCAGTATACGACAGAGTTGGTCTGAAGATTAATTTGACAGAAAAAAAATTTAGGCGGGGAAAAAGTATTGAAAAAGAAAAAAATTGAAAAAACAGTAGCGATACTGAGGATAGTGATGGAATATTGTGACGAATTCGAGAGAATGGAGCTGAAACGGAAAATATATCTGATTTTTATCTGGGAAATGAGCGGCTCCAGGAAATCCCACCTGGAAAAAACAGAAATTGGAAGCGATGAAATTTTGTAAAATAATTTCGATTTGATAGAATTCAACGTTAAGAAAAATATTAGAAAAATATGTCACGAAACATATCGTTCGAATAGAATTCAACTTAGGGTGGGGATGGCCATTAGAATTGGATAAAGAAACGGAGAGTATTTGAGCGTTACATTCATGGGTAGGCATTCGACGTTGCAAGTTTGAGTAAGTAAATATTCTCGGAAGTGAGTGAGTATCAAGTGAAAAACGTCGACTCGAAAATTTAATTTTCAATGTGTATAAAACAACTGGTCACTTTTTGTTAAATTCGACTGAATTCCAAAAACGGCCGATATTTTTGATAATTTGGTCACAAATGAGGGAATTAATATTTATAAAAAACATTTCAGATTTTTCTATTCCAAAAAATTCGACTTATAACGTTGGTGATAGCCCGGGGGCGTCAAAAAAATTTTATGATTTTTTTTTCTGTTGCTTTTGCATTTTGCCCGTTTATTTAGCGTCTATGGAGCCAGCTGTCGCATATTTGTTACTAAAATGTTTTTCGAATTCTGAAAGGGATGAGCCAAAAAAAAAAGAAGATTATGAGGCAGTCGCCCCCTTTGCTTCCTTGGTTACCCACTTGGGTAAAAATGTTTGTTGACTGAATATTGGTCGACTACCTTCAAATTTAAATGATTTATATACATTACTCTATATGTTAAATTTACAAGGAGTTTTTTACTATCTACAGAAGCTATACTAGATGAGAGTATTTATTCATTAAATAAATTTTCATCAGTTGATATGTACTTAACTCTGAAGGATAACATACAAACACGAGTAGTGTAGTGTTTGAACGTCCTATTATTCAAACTACAGCATGATCGATCCAAAAGGAAATCGAAAATTAATTTTCTAATTTTATCAGAATCAAGCGCATGATCATAAAAACTCTAGCGCAGCAAGCTTCGCTAGAAAAAGTAGGTTTCGGAAGAAAGAATTATGAATTTTATCCAAAGAGTAGAAAGACAACAGTATCAGAACATAAGACGTCACAAACTGAACTTCACACGAAACAAATTTGAACGATGTCAGTTCTAATTACCTTGAAACTCTCCAACACAATCAAAACAAACTGTGGCCCAGTTCGTTAAACTCAAAGAGAGAATTATCGTAATTCAGGGCTGTGGAGTTCTAATTTGCAAAACAATTGGGATGAGTTTTTAGAGCTTTTATCAGAATAATGAAATAGAGAAAATTCTGAATGACTTATAACTTGGGAACAAATTGACCAATTGAAATTAAAATTTATGGGGCTTGCCTTTATGTCAAATGTGCTGTTCATACCGAATTTCGTGACTATTAGATAAGAATTGCAAGTTTTAGTGAGTCAACATCGAAAATTAGCCGCTCCAACAGCCTCAGGGCATGAACCATAAAACCAATCGCAACCAAACTTGGAAAAGTATTAAAACAAGTTTAAGTAAATGTCTGTACCAAGTTTCGTGACTAATGCTTCTAAATCGCGTTTTTTAGAGCCATAAAACTGCCAAAATTGCGACATAATCGCCCATCCCTGACGTACCGTAAAACCAATTTTCCCTAGATTCAATTGGTCTCAACCTCGACTTAATACAAATGTTTGGTCCAAATTTCCTGACCATCGAACAGAAAATTACGCCCTGTATCGTGTTAACAAAAATTGGACATATATACATACATACATACATACATACATACATACATGCATACATGCATACATACATACATACATGCATACATACATACATACATACATACATACATGCATACATACATACATACATACATACATACATACACACATACTTACAAACATACATACATATATAAATACTTATGAATTTTCAAAAATGGTACCAAAATGTTCCTTGGGTTATGAAATGAAAAACGTACTTATTCCCAACTCTAGATCCTTCCACGAGCACAAGATAAATAAGTAGATTTTCGTAAATCGAAATAGGTGAACCACATAGAGATGAACGTTCGACTTACCCAAAAAAAAAAGGAAATTACCGAATATTTATGACACACAAAAATATACTGTCGAAAATAAAATCAACATAACGAGAGGTCTAAAGGAGAGAATTTACAGCTAACCAACTTGATATGATAATAAAATAAAATTATAATGGTTCTAATGAATAAAAAATTGAAAGTTGAGCACATTGTTTAATTAAATGTAACGAAGGTGCCGATTTACTGCCTTAAAACAGGGAAAAACTGGTTAGTAACTTTCCTAAATGTTAAGGGACATAAAGGAAGAATTTTGGACTTAATCACCATTAAAAAGTAATAATTAATTCTTTTCGAAAACTGGAAAATTGAAAAATGTCAAGTTTTTGACGATCGAGATCATAAACGAAACCGAAGGAGGAAGAGAAGATTTTAATATAATGAAAAAAAAGCCAAATAAGAAGAAGAAAAAAGAAAGAAGATTCTTTTAGTTTTAAGGTGGGAAACTTCTTTCAGTATAATTTATGACGGAGTCATAAACTCGAAATCAAAAATATGAAAAATAAAATAAAGAATTCGTGGACTGATATTACAGTAGGTACAGAGGCAAAACAGTGACGAGCAAAAGCAAGACAAAGATCAAGACCATTGGAGTCTTGGCCTTAGCCTTCCACAGTTGCGGTCTTGATGTGAGTTTACCATCGATATACTGGTCTTGAGCCTAAAGTCTTCAATTTCACGACCTTTCGAACAATTTCTCCAAATAATTAATATTGCACCAAAATAGTTTTTCAAGGTGGCTAGACCCCTCCATAATTTTGTAATTTTAAGCGTTTTTTTCTGTATTAATTATTTGAATATTTCATATCCATAGGTTGAACTTTAAGCACAATATTTTCACTTCTGTATTCAACCCTCCTACCCCGATAATTTTATCAAATTAGATACACAATTGCAGATTAAATATTAAAATATTTTCATTTTCATCATCTTCTTTTCATTAGCTATATTCTTTTAGGTAAAAAAGTGCTGTTCTCTAACTATTCTAAGAGGGTAAGGTCTCGATAAGTTTTGGGAAAGTTAGTTTTCAAGTCAGCCATTGAGGTTTCAGTTCAGAGTGCGTTTGAGCAACAAGAACTCCGAAAAAAATCGACAAATAGAATAATTAAAATAACTTTTGTGATAAGAATACGATCACATCATCCTTTGAAGAAAACTTTTTCTCACAATTTGCATACGAATTTAGGTCCAAAGGGGCTGAACTATTTCGAGGTCTTCCCTAGCAAAAAGATCAGTTTCTTTCAAGAATTAGATTTGCTCTTTTTCAAAAAGAATAACGCGGAATAGCGTGTCATCAATAAGTACGAATGTTTCAGCCCCTTTTTCCGAATAGAATATAGAATATTACCTACGGTTCCAGAATTTTTCGCTTTTCATGTCATAGTAACTACCTGCCCATCCATTCTACGTACTTACACATTCGCATCATCAGCTGGCCCTAAGTTGGTACTGAAAAAATTTAACTCCCCGATATTAACACGATACTATCTCATTGTTTTTTTGTTTTTTTTTGCTTCCAGATAAATTCAACTGTAAAATATTTCACTGGTTAACGTTATGCGCCATCCTTTGCTCGTGTTATTTGAAATGCAGGTAGCAGTGATTGTTATTCGCACATTTCGCGCTCAAATCGTGTAAAATAAGGTTGTTTTATATTCACGCTTCGTCTCCGAAGAAGAGCGGCATAAAAAGCAGAATCAGAAAAGAAAAACAATGTCAATATAGGTACGAAGAAGCTCGAACGATCAAAGTGGTGCAAATATTAAACTATATTTTTTTCTGTTTTTCCCGCCTTTTTTTTTATTTTACGTTTTTGTTTTAAATTTAGAAAATAGCGTAATTTACGTCGACCGTAATTGCGTATTGTTCGGTTAAGAAAAAGTGAGAGAAAAAAATTCAACGAATAAACGATTCCGGGTGGTTGTTTTTTTACCTCTCTATTTCTCTTTCACGCTCTCTCTCTCTCTCTCTCTCTCTCTCTCTCTCTCTCACTCTATCCATCTATCTATCTCTATCTCTCTTTACTCTCCTTTTTTCTGTTATAGAATTCTTCCGTAAGAAAAAGAACGAGAAGGGAAAGAGAAAACTAGCTCAAAGGAAAAAGAGAGAGAGAGAGAGAGCGGGAGTGAGAGTGATGAGAATTACGGGGGGGGGGGAAAAAGGCTTACACCAAAATGAATTAAAATCTCATTAAGTTTGTTAAGGCTTTTGTCTGAAATATTTGTTTGCTTTAATTTTTTTGTATATATACCCGTATATATACATATATATAGGTACCTGCCTACTTTTTTTTTACGTGTCTGTAAAATTCATTAACCGTGAGCTAGAGTTTATATTTGAATTTTATCGGATTAATTAGAATGATGAGAACGAAGGTGGTTTCGAATGTCGTTCATATTTTATGCTCTCATCATTTCACGAATACCATACATAGATTGCGCATGGATACGGATTAACGAGAAGCCAAAATAATATAATTATTTTTTAAAACGCGCCATAAGCAATTCTAATCGCTTCGTTCGATTAATTTTCATTATACGATCTAATAACCAATGAACAAGTTATTTATGTAAATTAAATTTTTATATATGTGTTGTACGTTAATTTCTAATCGTTTCGTACGTTTTTCTATTTTGCTTTTGCAAATGTGGGTGCGTCCAGGGAGGATTTAATGGTTCTTAAATATTTATTTTCGTGTGTAGGTTTTATTTGTATGTGAAGAATGAAGATGGCTTACAAAAAATGGCGGGAAATTTTCTTCATAAAGCTTCAAGAAAAAAAATAAGTATCTCAACTTAAAAAAGAAGCGAATGTGTGTCTGTCCATTAAATTAAAAATAGAAGATAGCCACGTTTTCATGGAAAAAGTGCTAAACTTTTAGAAATTTGTGATCGCAGGCGGCTCTGTTAAAAAAATTATGAAATTAACTCTCCGAAGAGCCTATCGAAAAACCTTAAGGTTGAGATGCGCTTGCGCTCTAAACTAAATTTAGTGAAAAACTTGAAACCTTAATTGCAGGACTTTTTTGAATAAAAACGTGGCTAATCGAATGAAACTTGAATTTTGACAAAAATACAAAAATCTATTTTGCGTAATATAGCTACCTTATGTTTCGTCCAGTTTCATTACGTAAGGGTCTACGTGGCATAGTAGTATGGTGCTTGGCACTGGAATTGAAAGGGAGGATTTACGTGTTGTACTAAGGCTTTCAAATAAATTGGGATACCAGATACCAAATTTACAGAGAAACTAATATCTATGAATATCTACGGAGTCAGATAAGCCGGATGTCGTGGTTAGCCCTGTCAAAAACAATTGAGTACAATCGATTATGAGTTTTCAATTCAAACAATGGAGGCCAACTCATACACTAATCTTGTGCTACCCGGGTTTTGATTATGAAAAAATTCAATAAATTGTGCCAATATACAACTGGGTGTACCTAAACTTACAAAGGGTAAGTACTTATTACAAAATCACTCATTTTTCATTATATAAAAAATAGCATATTACACACCAAGGTTCAAAAGTAAGAATTTAGATGCGAGGGAAAGTTTATAAAATGAGTATAGAGCAATGAACAATTTTTGAGTCATGTAAACTCACTTCTTTTTGAGGAAGACTTTTTATATAATTAATGATCAGAAATTGACGAAACGTTGAAATTCCATCACAATAATGAAGCTTGCACAAAAATTATAAAAAATTGAATAAAATATCAACCTCCGCGTTGAGGCAGATTTAACATTTCATTCAGAAAGTGCAACCTCTACCTTGTAAATGGAACATACCTCATACCTCAATGTAAACTCAATGTGCCTCCATGTAAAAATATGCTTCATATTTTTACATGAGGCGTGTTCATTTTACATCAAGGTGACATTCATCAATGATAGAAGCTACTTTTCACTCTCAAAATACCAGCGTAAACATTGCTTTTCTGATCATGTATTATGTGTATAGTAGTATATTACACACCAATGCTCAAAAGTGAGTGTTTACATGTAAGGGTAAGTTTTCAAAATGAGCGTGGTGAGTGAGCAGTTCCCAAATCATGTAAACTCACTTTTGAATTTCAATCATTTAGTACTGAATACCCAGCTCCTCTACCTCACCAATGTTAATGAAACTTACCAAACAATGTATGTCAGTTTACTACACATGTGCAGTCAGTCTTTTTTTGTCTGTTTTCAAAGTTGCCACAAATTTACAATAACAACGATAGCAACAACAAAATCATAACAGATGCAAAAAGACTTACTGCACATGTGCAGTAGACAGATGTCCACTGAGATGTTGGCACAGATTTTTGTGTTTACCTGGGTATTTGGTACTAAATAATTGAAGCTTCTGAACATTATTGAGGAATATATTTTATTTATAATATAATTTATTAATGATCAGAAAAATAAAACGTTAAAATTCTATCATGATGATGAGAGTTGCATGAAAATTATAAAAAATGGAACAAAATATCAACCTCTTCTTTGTGGTAGATTTAACGTTTCATTCAGAAAGGGTAACCTTTATCTCCACTCAATGTAAACTGAACTTACCTCGATGTCAAGTAAATGTGTCTCAATGTAAAAAGACGCTTCACATTTTTACATGTTAGAGCGTTCACTTTACATCGAGGTTACATTCATCAATGATAAGAGTTACCTTCCACTCACAAACTAATAGAGTAAACATTGCCTTTTTCATCATGCAGATATTGTATTATAAAATATATTTTCCAGCAGGGAAAATTTCACTGAGTTAACTAGAGTAATTTTGTAGATGTGGGGACCATGTCCTCCCTTCTTTTGGGGCTCGGTCCCAGTTGACAGACCGCGGACTTGGTCCATCACCAAGTCCGCGCAATTAAGTGTACGGACGTAAAAAACAATTAGGCGCTCGTAGCACTTAGGCTAAACAGACGAGCAACGAAATTTGTTCTCTGTTTAGCCGACGTATTACGAACATAGCCTAGAGCAAACGTGCATATGAATACGCACGTGCTGCGGTCTAGGCTAAACACAAAACACGCGCCTATCTTCCGATACTTGCGGATGACGTGCGTGTTTAGCCTAACATATCCACCGACGATGCCTTTTGTTAGTTGCCGGTTTAGGATGTTGTAAAAGGTTGGCTGCTTTACCAAAAATGGTAACACCCAAACACGCAAATCCAAATCCATTCGCTGTGGGTTTTAGAGGTGAACCCACAGCCTGGTGACCCCGACGTGATATTTTACGTTGGGAATTTTTTTAGGAAGCAGGCGTGAAAATGCTAGCTGGCGGAATACCGCTGGCCTGCTAGTGCGAGCAATCACGCTTGTCTAGCGGAAATCTTCGCTGGACTCTTCACTTGGAGACTGACTGTGGGAAATTAACCCCCTTTCCTAAATAAACGTTGTCCACTTGGAAGGGTAATGGAACACGCCTAAAAATAAGGAAACGTCTCACCAATTGTGGTAACCCACGATTTGTAAATCTAGGATCCTCTAACGAGTTGAATCTATTCACAATGGTAGATGAAAATGTTGTTGAAACAGCTGATCAACCAGCCCAAAATATAGCTAGGCAAGCAGCTGTTCGAACAATCGCTTCCAAAGAAGCTGAGAATTAAGAAAAACTTATTCAAGACTTAATTAAAGCTAGTGTAGAAGAAGCCTTGGACAAACAACAAAAATTGTTTGGCCACCTCCAAAATAAGAAAAGGAGAGTTGAATTTCCTACGTTCTTGCCCAAAGACGTAGAAACGTGGCTTATGCAATTGACAGGCTGCTTCAGGGTTGAGCAAATTCCCCGTGAAGAATGCTACCAGCAACTTTGTGGTAGCATGCCAGCCGAAATAATCAGGGCTTGCCCAGACATAATGGACTGTCTGGAGGATGAGGAAGACCCTTACGAATGGTTCATTCAAAAAATAAGAAGAACCTTTGGTACCACTCAACGCCAGGAAATAAGGCAATTACTGAGTGGGATGTCAATTGGAGACGACAAACCAACCGTTTTCATGACGAAATTTGTTAAAAAAGGTGATAACCATGTCTCTCCAATGGTAATTGCAGATAGATTCTGTGAGCAGCTACCAGCTTCGGTGGTACAATCGCTGGGTGCTCTAAATCTGACCAATGCAAGGACCAATGACGACCTTCTAGCACTAGCCAAAGCTGCAGAAACTGCAATGGAGTACACAGGGAAACCTGCCATCCAAGCAACAGCAGCTCCAGCAGACAAATTGAGTAAGCTCCGAGCTGAAATAGCTGAGTTAAAAATGGAAACTCGCAAGGCCAGAGACTACACATCTGCTAGGAGCAATTTCAACAACCGATCCAAGAGTAGGGGACGTAACCCCAATAGAAATAAAAGCTATAATAACAGGCAGTCACGCTCTCGAGGACGGAGAGATGATAAAAATAGGAGTCCAACACCTCCGAGGAGATCTAAATCTCCCAAGAAACTAGATCCAAACTGGTCAGCAGCTCTTTGCTTCTACCACAATAGATATGGAGAAAAAGCAAAGGCTTGCAACACCCGCTGTAAACGATGGGTGGAGAGAATGGTCCAAGACGCGCAGGAGAAGAAAACTCTCCTCGCAGAGATCGAAAAGAGAGAACAGACTAGTAAGTCAAACTAGACCGAGAGGTCATATCGGTGGCTACCGATCTCTCGCCCAAATACTCTCGCCGCCTGTTCATCATGGACAGGACAAAAAGGAGAAAATTCCTCATAGATTATGGTGCTGATCTCAGCATTTTACCAGCTAAAAATAAACATAAGAAATTTTCTCCAAAATCCAAAATAAATGCAGTTGACGAACATACATTCGCTGCATATGGCAAAAAACATTGCAAAATTGACATTGGTCTCCATAGGGACATGTCATGGGATTTCACAATAGCTGATATATCACAACCAATACTTGGAGCAGATTTTCTTGCTTACTATGAGTTGGTAGTCGATTTAAAAAATAAACGTTTAATCGACTCTACCACTGGCAAATATGTGGAAGGCATTACAAAAAATTACAAATTACTAGATACTTCCATTGGAAGTTGTGCAACTGTAGACAAAAATTTCCTAAAAATACTGAATGAATATCCAGGTATTTTATTGCCATCAATAAGGAAACATCCGACATACAAACACGATACAGTGCACGTAATAGAAACAAGGGGTCAGCCTTGCTCAGCAAGGGCACGTAGACTGCCACCCGACAAACTTGCTGAAGCCAAGAAGCAATTTTCTAAAATTATAGAAGAAGGTATTTGTCGACCTTCTAACAGCTCATGGTCTACACCAATACATATGACCAAAAAGGCTAATGGAACTTGAAGAATCGTCGGGGACTATGGAGCCCTGAACACTAAGACCATTCCAGGCAAATACCCCGTACTCAATATAATGGATTTCAATAACAATATGAAAGGTAAAACAATGTTTACTAAAATAGACATTAATTGGGGTGGACAAAAAAGATATCTGCAAGACAGCACTTATCACTCCATTTGGCTCATTCGAATACCTACGAATGCCATTTGGACTTAGAAATGCTGCTCAAACTTTCCAACGTTTTATGAATCAGCTATTGAGGGACTTACCATTCACATATGCATATCTAGACGATATATGCATATGCTCAGAAAGTGGAATTGATGAACATGAGAAAAAAGTAAGAGCCGTATTACAGCATATACACACTGCCGGCCTTACGGTCAATTTACCTAAAAGCGAATTTGCTAAAATTAGTATTGACTTTCTCGGGTACCAAATAACACCCGAAGGTATAGCCCCCCTCGAAAACAAAGGTAGAGCCAATATTGAAATTTCCTAAACCCAAGAATGTTGCAGAACTTCGAAGGTTCCTAGGAATGATCAATTTCTACAGACGTTGCATAAAAAACGCTGCTTCAGAACAAAGCAAACTGTTCGCCCTTATTAAAACTAATAAAAAGTGCGACAAAACGCCCATTGAATGGACTGAAAAGGCAGAACTAGCATTTGAAAATACAAAAAACATGCTAGCCAATGCAACGTTACTGGCTCACCCGGATGACAGTCTTCCACTCTGTATCTCAACAGATGCATCCGATTTTGCAATAGGTGCAACCTTATACCAAATAAAGGATAACACCAATCAACCACTTGCCTTTTTCTCGAGGAAACTTTCCAAAACTGAGAAAAATTATAGTACTTACGACCGGGAGTTATTGGCAGTAAATGCAGCAATAAGGCATTTCAGACATCATGTAGAGGGTAGATGCTTCACCGTATATACGGACCATAAACCCATAACATATGCCTTTGAGCAAAGAAGTGAGCATGCCTCACCTCGCCAAATAAGAGAGCTTGAATTCATTAGTCAATTCACGACTGACATAAGGTATATTAAAGGAGAGCTGAATGAACCAGCTGATGCCTTAAGTCGAATTGAAGCTATCACAATTCCATCTAAGTTACCATATGCTGAAATAGCAAAAGATCAGCTGGAAGACGAAGAATTGCAAAAATTGCTATCTTCCAACACCACTGGTCTCTAACTAAAACTGAGAAAACTCCCTGACACAAAATTATTACTAATATGTGATGTGTCAAAAGGTAAAGAACGTCCATTTATTCCATTAAAATACAGAAAAATGGCGTTTGACAGTGTGCATAACCTATCACACACTGGACCTCGTAGTACTACAAAACTCATGACCTCGAGATTCGTATGGCCCAAAATAAACTCAGATTGTAACAATTGGGCCCGTGCCTGTCTGAATTGTCAGACAGCCAAAATTGGCAGACATACGAAATCTGCATTCAAAAGGTTTAGACCAACTGATCGGTTTAAACACCTTCATATAGATTTAGTGGGTCCATTACCCCCATCACAAGGACATAAATACCTCCCAACTAGATGGCCAGAAGCAATTCCATTAATTGAGATGTCAGCACAAACAGTAGCTACTCAATTATATACAACCTGGATTGCTAGATTTGGAGTACTCCAAAGCATTACAACTGACCAAGGTAGGCAATTTGAAAGCCAATTATTTAATGAACTAACCAAAACATTAGGTGCTAAACATTGGGCTACTACAACCTACCACCCCCAATCTAATGGGAAGGTAGAAAGGTGGCATAGAGCTCTTAAAGCTTCTATAATGGCTGCCGACACAAAAAGATGGGTAGAGATCTTACCTACCATCTTGTTAGGCCTAAGATCAGCCTTACAAACTGACACTGGCCACTCCGCCACTCAACTAGCATTAGGCAAAGAATTACGCTTGCCAGGGGACTTCTTTATCGAATCAAAAGAAATAAACCCCGAAACCTTAGTGCAAAACATAAAAGATAATGCAAATCAATTCCTTAAGCAAGCACCTACTCACGGTAAACAAAAACCTTATGTCTCAAGACACTTAGCTACAACATCGCACGTGTTCTTACGAGAGGAAGGAATGAAACGAGCTTTACAAAAACCCTATTCTGGACCATACAAAGTTATTGATCGAACAGAAAAAACGTTCACAATACTTGTATCAGGACAGGAAAAGAAGGTGTCAATAGATCGGGTCAAACCAGCATTCCTAATTAGTGAAAATGCAGAATTGGACAAAATGATAAATGAAAATAAAAATAAAAATTCACAAAATTCAGACAAAAAAGACGAAAAAACAAATATAAAACCTGACTCACAAACAAATAAAACACGAAAAACATATAGTGAAGTGGTAAAATCAAACACCAAAAATAAGAAAAAAGTCAGATTTAATGAGGAAATAATAACTCACACATATAATCCTGAAAGCCCAATCAAGCCTAAACAAAGAGACAGGCCAAAAGGAACATATAAAAAACGCAATCAGAAACCAACAAGAACATCACCTCGATTTTGCAGAGAGTAAAAATATATAGATATAATAAGAATCCAATACATAAAAATCTCATATATGGATATAATAAAAATCTCACACTCTTATCGCACGTGCTTTTTCTAACACACCAGCACGTCGACCTCAAAATCGAAGGTTAGATAAAAACACATAAAACACACTATAGACTGACGTCACAAACAGCTGATTGCAAAAGGAAAATCGAACCAAATCATTGCAACAACTGACAAACACATTTCACTCGCCTGTCGACTGTTGCTCAAAGCACCACTCTTTAGTTCAATTAGAACTGTTCGCTTTGATTTCTTCTACTTTCGAATTTCCTTATATTTTTTCTCTTATTTTTCATTATGTCCTCAACTACCACCATGGAAGTTGACCAACTTCTCGATTACAAGGAGGAAATGTTGCTTTCCGATGCAACTCAACCTCCTCCACCTGCCAAAAACAATTCTCAATCCTCAGAGAATGTTGCTGATGTTGAGTCAATTCTCAATGAGATGACGCAACAAACCCTGAAAATTCTTCCATTTCCTGCGGACCAATTGGCGGCTCGTTCTTCTGTGGCTAACACCACAGAGCCACCTGACGCTAGAAAGGCGAGCATTTTCCTCACCTCCGAAAATCAGGCTCTTTCAATAATCCCGAAACCAGAGCCGAAATTTTCAAATTTTAAATTCTCTAACTCTGTCGTCCGTAACAACTTTCAGAACACTGGCATTTCCAAATCGCCACTTCTCTAAAGTTACACTCCTTTCTGTAAAAATACTCAGGCGGACGAACATGGACACCACCCTTGTAGGAATAGAAAACGTGGTATCCAATCCAGAGCTAACTATCAGCAATGCCGTAGACTATCCTACTACGACAGGACTATTGCGGGACATACCCTCGGCGTGGCCCTCCGAGACTTAATCTTCGGAGGAAATGCCAACCCTTGCAACAATGCGAGGCCATCCACTGGACACAAATGAGTCGTCCACGGGTTCCCCCAGACTTTGGAACATGAGTCATTCCACCGACAGTGAAACTGGGGGAGTAGCTGTGGGGACCATGTCCTCCCTTCTTTCGGGGCTCGGCCCCAGTCGACAGACTGCGGACTTGGTCCATCACCAAGTCCGCGCAATTAAGTCTACGGACGTAAAAAACAATTAGGCGCTTGTAGCACTTAGGCTAAACAGACAAGCAACGAAATTCGTTCTCTGTTTAGCCGACGTGTTACAAACATAGCCTAGCGCGAACGTGCATACGAATACGCACGTGCCGCGGTCTAGGCTAAATACAAAACACGCGCCTATCTTCCGATACTCGCGGATGACGTGCGTGTTTAGCCTAACATATACACCGGCGATGCCTTTCATTAGTCGCCGGTTTAGGATGTTGTAAAAGGTTGGCTGCCTTACCAAAACGGTAACACCCAAACACTCAAATCCAAATCCATTCCTGTGGGTTTTAGAGGTGAACCCACAGTAGATCTTTTGATTTTGCTATTATTGATATACATATAGAATAAGAAAAAATGAATGAAAACCTTCCAATTTATTTTAAAAACAAGGAGTATTTTTTGTCAATTAACAGAATTTTCCCCTAGTTAAAAGTATTTTAATGGATTGAACTGAATTGATGTTATGTAGCTGTGTTCAGTTAAAATAAGCGTCATTGAAACATCCGTTCGGAAATGCTTTATCCACAGTCATTTTTCATAAGTATGACATAATAAAACCGAAATTCCTAATTATAACTTTTGCCTAAATTTTTCGATTTGATTTCTTTTAATATTTTTGTAATTATACATTAAGTTATTATTTTTCTAAAAACACAAAACGATATTCGTACCTAAATCAACTACAATTAGACATCATTCATTGTATTTAGAGTGCGTTTTTTCTCCATTATTTGTCACATGCTCAGATAAAATAAAGGGAAACAGAAGAAATTGAAAAAAATAGTAAGTATACCGTCTAACTAATGCAGAAAGTAGGTAATGCAAACTTCACGCAAGTGAGAAATTTCCTTTTCTCATTTTTAGACGCACTATAATTTTTGTAACAAGTAAAAGGAATGATGGGGGGAGTCAAAACGTAAAAAAAAAGAACGAAATGAGAGAATTAAAAAAAGTGAAACAAGCGCATAAAAAGTGAGAAATAGAAAGCAAGGTGAATGATAATTTACAATAAATGTAGAAAATAAAATACGAAACTGCTTCCCCTACTCCCTTCCCATAAGAAAATTATTGTTGCAGTACCGAATTTCCAGAATTTTTACTAATTTTAAAGAGAAAAAAATTTAAGGAAAACACTTATATTAGGTACTGAAATTGGTGGCTTACTTACAGTTAGCTGTTATAGCCTATTTGGTAAAAAAATTTTGATTCTCCTATGCAGGGATACGGGTTCAAATCCCTCTCCAATAGGAGAATTTTTCAGAAAAAATAAAAAAACCAAAATAAATTTATTGATTTCTCCCCATTTTAAGAAGACGTGCAATAAGTGATGATGAACAGAATCATCCAAAGAAAGTGTGCGAAGAATAGTACCTAAACTATCCGTGGGGTGTGTGGTAGTAGTTATTTGCGATTTTAAGTGCTAAAAGAAGGTGATTTTGATACGATTCAGCTCATGTTGAAAATCACGCGAATATCAATCACCTACTTTACACGCCTATCACACTATTTTTTGTAACATCCCCCTCCCAAAAAAAAAATATTTTTTAAAAACCCTATATAATAACTAATAATTTTAGTTTTTTTTAAGCAAAAAAATCTTCACACACCTCCCACCCCCAAAAAAAAGACTCAAAAATTGGAGTTGCAAAAAATAGATTGCCCCACAACTCTGTAATAGACAACTTTAGCCCCGCTAAACGTGCCACAAAAATAAAAAATTTCGTGCAAATGTTACAAAAAATTGTTTTTTTATCCCAAAACGTATTAGTCTACATTGCTACTCAGTTCTCACAAAAGCCTTTTCGATATTCCAATGGCATTTAATGGATAACCTTTGAACAGATGAAATTATTCGACATCGAATTCGAAACTATATATCGCAGCTTTCCTCAGCCTCAGTAAAAAGTTTCATTAATTTCCTGTAATCAATAGATTTCCTTTAACAAGTCAATGAAAGGAAGTATTGTAATGAAAGTTTTTGTACTTTGATGAAATAAATAATGTCATACGATTTAGTTGCGATGTATTTATTATTAGGTCTGTATCGGAGCATACCTATAGTTGAAAATAGACGCGAATACTAATACCTACCCTTTTCATTTCTTTCAGTCTAATTCCTTCCTTCCCCTACTCCTTACAATGCCTCGTTCAAAGAAACCTTCGGACAAGTATGTTCTTTTCTATTCGACTTCGATCTTGAATTTTCTTCTTACGCCAGTTTGTTTTCAAGTTTATTGTTTGTATCAAATACTTGATGGATTTTCGTGTGTAGATTAAGACGGGTAGGAACGTTTCATTGAAAAATTCGAAACCAACAAAAATTATTAGGTATCGACTGGTGATGATCGATAATTCGAACACGCAACATAACAATTAATTAACAAATAGTACATCGGACAATATTAGTTCTGGTTCCTCAGTACTAGCTGCAGTATTGAGAAAAAATCTTGTTAAGATTGAACTGGGCTTTTAAAAAAAGGAGAAAAATACGACTACTGGGTACTTTCAAATGCTAAAACATGAAAGAAATTTATTTTTTAAGTAAAAACAAAAGTCAAAACCTTTTAACTAACCTATTTTGCCTCCACATACAGACACTATCTTTTTAAGTGAAAAAAAAAAAAAGGTAATTTACCGTATCGATATTTTCGTATTGCTTATAAGGTACTTTCCTAAATTTGTATTTTTATCATCATCATCATTACTTTCAATCTATTTTCTTTTATTATTCCACTCATAAATACTCAGTCATTCAAACAAGTCAAGACTTGTCTGATGACATCATCTTCCTACATAAACAGTTACTTTGTTTACACAAGCCCTATGAACTCATTTCTGGTTTATACTATTTTTGAAATCTTGCATATATACTAATTTCCATTAAATTATTTGTGAACACCCTCTTAATTATGTCATATTCTTACAAGACCATCGGTCATATTTCATGTACGTATACTTATTTCTATTAACCAATAAGATCGAAACCCTTCTCCAACACTCCATAAATTCGTTGAACCTCCTCTTTAGACTAAAAATCCAAATACTATATAATCTCATATTTTGTACTTCTACATTCATTCTTTTAATTCCTTTAATTCTTTTTAATTCTTTTTACAATCACTTTTAATCTGTCTTGATTCTTAGTGTTGTTATTGCTTATTACTTATATCTTCTTCCATGTTTTATAAACTTATTGTTTTTGAAACACTCTTTTATCAACTTGTGTATTTCAAATATTCTTTTACAATATATAACCGTCACATTTACTCAGTCTACTCCACATTAGTTTTTTTTTTTTTGCTATTTAATTAAACATACCACCTTGAGGTCATTTGAAAATAGTAAAATATTGTCTGACAAGTTAGGAAAAAGGCAATTCTCACATGTGTTATATGCAATATTTTTTTTATGACGAAGTGGGTGAAACTTCAAATTTAAAAGAAGATTTTTAATGAAATTTTTTAAAAAGAATAAAAGAAATCAAGGAACCAATTGATAATTTGTAATCATTATTGGGTACCGCTGTGCACCTGAGAAGAAAAGTAAGTGTTGACCAGAGTGCACACGTGCAGCAGGCATTATGGCTATTCCCTCGCACTTCTCTAGAATTGACCATTTTGAGTACACACCGCTTCCACGCACGCGTTAGAAAATAGTTATTTGTGTTACAATTGCGAAAAGTAGATGACTGCCACGAGTTTAATGCAAAATCACCTTACTCCCACTTGATTCATACACTACGTATTTTTAATAAATAATAATACCTACCCACCTGAGAAAGTTGTACGTATGTACGTGGAAAAAGGGGGAGAGGAGTTATTTGCTTTTATACTGGAGTAAGGAATGTGTAAAATATGATGCATAAAATAAGAAAAGTTAAAAGTGCTAGTGCGCATGCGTGGCACAGCCGATGGAGCAAAAAGTAAATAAATTTTCAAGTGCACATGAGCGAAATAAGCGAATTCTTACTTTTTACACTGCGTTCAAAATTCCCTCTTTACACCCATTTTAGAATTATAAAAAGTCTACTTTTCGGGCGGATGTTATTGAAAATGCACTTGCAAAGTTCTTCACTTTTTCAACGGCGATCTTGTCGACATAATTTGCGCGCTTTTTGATTTTCTTTAATTTTTACAGAATGTGGGGTGATTCATGAGTGTTTCGCCCCCAAACCTAAAATATGGATATAACTGGGTACAACCAGAAAAAAACTTATTCTTTACATGTGGCTTATATTTAGAAATTTCTTTCGAAATTTCCAACTATTAAACTTTGGTAATCCGGTTTGAGAAGAGAGGACATCGTTGAGTTCATTATGCAGGCTAAGTACGAGTTCGAGCAAGAAGCTGACGCGAACAATTTTAAACTACTGAAGTATGAAAAGTTGTATACACGTGAAAAGAAAGGACTTTTAAGAATTTCGGCTTCTTGTTTACCTACTTCAATTTTGAAGATGACCGTATTACATTCAAAGGAAGTTTTTCAATATTTGATAGTCAAATCGCAATTTTTCACTAAATTACAATCAGTTTGACTTCGCACTTTGCCAGTCTCGCCCACGTTTTTTCGTCGATAAATTGGTCAAACAAAAAGATCGAATTCGCGGATATTCAGTTTGCTGACACAGCAAATTGTACACAAATTAAGGTAAAATTCTCCATTTAGAAGTCACAATAGAAGAAACTAGAGAAATGTAAAGAAATATGTTCGAAATAGTGGTAATCAATAATTGAAGAAAGGACGAAAGATTTCTACAAAGTAACTATTTGAATAAAGAGGCGAAAAAATCTGCTTTAAAGAAACTTAATCACAATTTGCCTTCGGAAAATTTGCAACAAAATGATCGTAAACATAATAAAAAGCAAAAATTGATTCTTTTCTTTTTCAAGTCTCTGTTTATTCAATGTTTAGGTGAAAAATTACGAATTTATTAACGGCAGTGTACAAGACGAACAGCACAATGCCTCCTTTTATTCTATAAATACTGCATTATTAATTCGAACAAATTGTGTTCCCTCTCCCGTTATTTGAATAAGCGCCTTAGCACTACTGTTACACTCGAGCTGAGCGAATGGAGAGGGATTTGTAAAGCGAATTTTCTAATCGCTACTCGAACAAACAACCCAAAGAGGAAAATGGTTTTTTTTTTCTTTTTGTTCGTCCCATTCGCTTAAATCGTTTGATTTGCTTTTTCGCATTGAAACGACCATAACAAAGAAACGAGTTGGGGGAAAAAAATGAAATTTCTTCCATAACCATAATACTGATCGAATATTTAGAGACGAAGAAAACTTGGTAGTAAATGCTCTTTTGCTAATTTTCTTGCGAACATAAATATGTCACTTTGAAAAAACTTTGATTCTAAAAAAATTTAAGACATCAAAGTTCGGTTATTGCGTTGTTTTTTTTTGTCTTTTTTGACTTGGTATAAGATATGAGGTTGTTGAAAAACATTAATAATATCACTTTTCTCTTTCACTTGAAAGCGTAGTTCTATTATTATTATTATTATTATTATTATTATTATTATTATTATTATTATTATTATTATTTTTTGTATAGGTTAACTGACAAGTACCGCAACCCATTAAAAATAAATTCTTTAGGAAAGGTAATATCGTCGCAGGAAATGCCAGAGATTTCAACTGTTATGAGAACATCGCAAGTGTTGTGCCCAATATATTAAAATGATGGAGCAATTTACCGTGACATCATTTTTTTTAGGTCACCTTGATAATTTTCTGTTTCCTTCTAGCCAAATTTTCCAAAAAAACAAAACTACTCGGATACCTATTGAAATTGCTTTTATGATAAAACATTCAGCTCGAACCCATATAGCTTTTTGTTTTTCAAGTTAAAGAAACTCGGGCGTCTCGTGAACTCAATTTCAGATACCGATACCTATAGGTGTAGCTAACCAAAAAAGGCATTCCTAAGATTTGAACCCAACCAACTCGCACTCTAATTGACTAATCGTCACCAAATCTCGAAACATTATGACCTAATGGGAAAATCGGATTGAAGGTTTCCAATAATGGAATACCTATTAACTTATTTCACCCATTCTCTACGACATTTTATTTCGAAGAAAATGCTGTTTCTGAATAAATGCATAAAATTAAAGATGCTTACTTCGTATTTTTTGTAAACCTTACATATTGGAGTCCAGAAATTTCTTAGGATAACATTACAGTGTTGCCAACTGGAAAACTTCTTTCGAAATGGCATAGAGCCATCTGTGGTCCATCGATAATCATATCTACATTGAGCTGATTCGGAAAAAAGATTGTGCCAATTTTGGCTATAATGTTAGCAATATTCGTGTTTATTCCATTCTAAAATTCTAATTTAAGAGTCAGTTGTACTATGTGTAAGTAAAATGCTGAATTGACTTTAATCTGAGTTCAACTCGTCAATTTCCGCGGGTTAGCCCGTATACATTCTCTCGTCAAAGAGTTAGCTCATGTTAACTCCACACCTTACAACTGACCCTAAGGACGAAAAAATTTGGTGGCTAAAATACCTCCACCCCTTCATCCTTCGAATCTTGATTAATTGTCAAAAAAGTGAATTTTCAAGCGTGAAATGGCAGAGAATCATTACCGATGTTTACTTCAGTCGAAGCCTTTGTTCTGAATTGGTTTTTGATTTTTCCATCAAAAACACGTCTTGTTCCACCCTTACTCACTATTTGTCTATGTAAATCAGCAGTGCTCACAACGAGGAACAAAAAAAGTCCTCGAGGCATCACAAATGTTCCCCAATATTAGGGCAAACCAATTTCTAATTGGTCAAAATTTTTGTACATGACCAAAAGTTTTGCAATGTCCGATAGAAAAAGATCCCCATATATCAAAATTAATCAGAAAAGAAAAGAATTCCTTTTAGAGTGAGAAAGAGATAAAAATCTCTGATATTCTGAGAGATATAGAAAAATAAAAATGGGGTCACAACCAAGGCCAAAATTGAAGAGAATACTGCATGGATAACCTATAGGGCCTCCTCATCTTTTAACCAATTCAAGATAACTTTTGTCTCTCGATTGAATTTTATGTTTAAACTTTATTATGTAAAATTCGAATTCTGGACAAAAATTGATTTAATACCTTTTTAGAATATTAATCGTGATAATTTTAAAAATTTTTTAAATTGTTGGGTTGGAAAGAGATATTTACCAGAATAATTCATGAGAAATGAAGGGAAATCACAAGCCTTTTTGCGAAACAGGCTCCCGTCTTACAAATTTTATAATAATACGACACGAATAATAATCGCAATGGAGGGAGGGAGAAAATATTTTTTAAAGAAGGTACTTTCAAATTATGTTTCTGCTTCAATATCTCGAAGAGAGCTAAGTGAATTTAAAGATTATAGGTAGTAGGTAAAATAATCTTGGGTGAATTTCCCAGACACAAAGTAACGAGAAATTGATTTAGATATTATTTTTAATTTAGTTTGACTTAATCGAAAAGATTTTTTTTTCTCATTTTTTCGGTAGGCCTAATCGTTTATAAAAATGGAAATTTCTCGATAGTCTCCACATAAAATTGAGCGAACCTACCTACCTACCTGCGTATGTAACTTTTATTTATATAGAAGAGAGTCACCTACTTTGGTAATTCCAATCAAAACGTAAATTCGAATACATAAAAATAAGCGTGGAAATAGGAATTTTCAGTTTTCATTTTACCTTCATGTGTTCTTAATTTCAATATTTTTTTTTTTCTTTTCGCATATATGCTTTCGCGCAATAAACTGAACCGAGTACACTGAGGTTTCGCTGATGAAAAGAAAATAATTTATTTGCTTTATTTGGCTTTTTACGAAATCATTTATACTGTCGACAATTGGTATGGAACTGCGTGAACGAAATTCATGGCAGAGTGAAAAAAAAAAGTTTTTCTCCAGCCCTCCCTGCATCCTGAATTCCAGTAATGGGAAAAACGTCGATTCGCAAACGAATAAGGTATTTCGGTTGTGTGTATGGATGCGTAGCGAAGGGGAAACTCTTTCCATAAATTACCTCATTCTGTAATTTTTCCAGACTTACTACATGATTGTGGTGGTTTTCATTTCGACATATCGTCGAGAAGAATTTCCTTCGCCTTTCTGTACTCAATTCTGTTTCTGTATTATACCAAAAATTGAAAAATAAAACGTACACAAAGAGAGGTAAAAAAAAATTCTGCAAATAATTGATCGAAATTTGTGATTCTGGGTTAACAGATTGTTTGAAAGAAAAGCTGAAACACGAATAGGGTAATTAAAATGTTTCTCTCCACCTGCCGATTAGGCCTACCTATACGATATATACGTGACGTCCTTGAAACATGTACCGTAGGTAGGTATTTGGGATATGTATCTGCAGTGATGAATATGGTAGGCAGGAAAGACCGGGGTACCGTGGAACATTTTTTTCCTTTTCATCTTGGATCGGAGTTAGAATTGAGTTAGAACTTTGGGACCAATAAATTTGAAAAGAACATCTAATTCCATCTTCAAGGGGTAACATTTTTTGTTTGATGGTACCTACACTAGCCCAGTGTACCATGGAAATGAGGGTGATGTACCATGGTACATATTAAGTTCCATAGGAAAGAAATATTTTTAATTAAAAATATTAAATTTATTTTATCTAATACAATATGAAGTGCATTTTATCTAAAAATATTTATATTTAGATAACAGATAATATTTGATATTTGAATTGTAATTGTAGGTTTCTGGGGTGGGGAATCAAATCAGCAACCTACAGGTTGAAAATAGCAGCAATGTTACCGCACAACTACGACGCTGACTATAGTCAATGAAGGTGCAGGCATTATTATTGACATCCCCACAACCACTCCCTCTAGTGCTGCGGCCGCAGTTGCAGCACAACAGCTCACAGAGAGTGAAGTTAGGCTGCTGTTACACGGGGAAACTAACAAACCCACAATGCAGGCTTACACCATTATAGCTCCACTCTGCAAAGAAGGGTGCGTGAACAAATAAGAGGTGCGCTTCAAATCACATTGGAGTCATCATTTCTGTAGGTTGCTGGTGTGCGGAATCAAACTGGCAACTTAGAGTTTGAAAGTAGGGACAACCTTACCACATGGCTACAATGTTGCTGATATCCGATGAAGGTGCAGGCATTATTGTTCACATCTCCGCAGTAATAATAAAATTTATTGTTACAAAAATTGATTGTTTCTCAATTGTGACACTTTCCTCATGAATTTGCCAATTTAAGACATCTTTCACAATATCCTAAACTTTTTCAAAATCCAATATTTCATGTTTTTGGGCAGTTTTAATTCTGGAAATTATTTTCAAAAAATTGAAAGGTATTTTTAGCATGTTCCATGGTACACCAGAAAATTTACGCCGTGGAACACTAGGTTCACATTCTTACTAGAAATTAAAATTATATTTAATCTAAATTACCGACTATTTAACTACTTTGAAACACATTTGAAAATTTGAATGCTCAATTTTTCTTCCATTGATCACATTTTTTGTAAGTTATCAAAATTTACTTTTTGTATAATTTTTCATAAAAATTACAATAACATTTGAACAACAAATTGGATAACGATAGTAAACATATGAAGTATTTACCAGGTGTGTGATATGTAATTCTATGGGACCAATTTCTCCAAAAATTAAAGGAAGTCAGTTTTTTTCATGGTACACTTGTTCCATGGTACACCGATCTCTCCTACTGTTTTTTCACAGTTGTCCCAACGTTAGTACTGAATCATTCGGTTTGTTCGAAAAGTCGAAGAGTGAAGTCCTACATTTCTCTGAAAAAGCTGCTGGATTATATGAGGTAGAAGTAGAGAAAAAAACATTTTTTCATAGACAGTGTCGAATTTCTTGACTCGACTCGATAAACAGCTTTTGATAAAAAGTTCTCTTCTAATGAAAATAATACTTATCATACATGAGGGTGTTTTAATTATATCTCATGCACTTATCATATCAAAAACTTGTTCTATTTGAGTTATTAATTTTTCGAGTTTTTCCATTTCCCAGAACTGATGCAGAACTAAAACAGTTGGATAGAGTCGAGAATCAACTTTTTATAAAACTTGTCTGAAACAAAAACTTCAAATGTGACAGGATACTTTAGGTAAAGTGTAGGATTCGTTTTAATGGCAGTATTTCTTGTGGGATTACAATAAACTTTTTGTGAGGACTCTGGTTCACTATACTTAAATTGATATGAGTGAATACCCAGCTAACTTTCTGCAGAGTAACGGTTTGATTTTTTCACATTATTGCCATAATTATGCTCTATTTATACTTTTTATTTTTTATTCAATTTACTTAAAAACTGAGTATTAAAACTGACCTCTCATAAGGGTTGGGGTGGGGATGATGAAAATTTTCCATTTCACGAAAAAAGAAAACTAACGACACAATTTTCCACTTTCGAATTAATTTTCTTTATGTCTTATATATTACATACGTTTTGAAAAAACGACACAATGAATGGAGTTGAAATTTTCAGGAAAAATAGTTTCCATACAAGATAGTTTGTTATCTATTGGTTCGGTAGTTTTTGAGACAACTGAAGAACAAAAAATTCCTGTAAAAGTGGTTTTTAATTTTGAGAAAACTACGAAAACGATTAGACTTAAATTTTTTCGACCAATTATTCTTATGTCATTGGAAGTCTAATAGAATTTTCGTGACTATTAGTACAGTACGTAGTTTATGAAAAAAATGAATTGTTGGAAAAGTGATTTTTCTTGAATTTTGAGGAAACTGTAAAAGGGTTAGGCTGAAATTTTCACAAAATGTAGTCCTTATGTTGAAACCAGATCTGGTAGGAGTTTGATGCATCGATATTCAATAATTACCGAAAAAATGTAAAACAAAAAACAACTGCTGGAGAAAAATGAATTTCCTATGTTTCTTGAAGTATCTTTTTGGTATTTACGGGGCAAATTGTTACAAGTTTCTTTTTTGCATTGTAATAATTTAGGTTACAGGTTTTGTTTTTGAATTGCAGTTGAATATTCTAGCGAAGTATCGGTGTGCTACATTTATTGTGTTTATTTTGCTAACAAAATTAATTAATTTTAAAATTCATGTAATTTCTTAAAAGTTTAAGGTTTTTGCTTTTCTAAAGATTATGGTCTTCAGACTCGTTCCTTCAAAATTTTTTTAATTCGTTCTGAAATATAATGTGATTGGTAAACTAAGTTCGTACAAATAAAAAATTAAATAGATAACAACTCTAGCGTAGCAATACTTCGATAGAAAACGCAGTTTGCTAATTTTCATCTACTATATTAGAACAATAAATAAAAAAGAGAAAAAAATAATAATTAAATTAATTGTTCCGTCGTATTTAGGCAGACGAACATATTCGCTGACCTAAATACTCCGCAACAATTAACGGCGAATATTTCCTCTAAATATTCACCGTTACCTCCGTTAGTAACCCAATTAATAAGGCTAACAGTTATGCAGACATTCAACTAATCAGCATAACTGTCACCACTATTTTGGAATGTACCAGAGGTACCTTTTGCAAAAGTAAACAATATTAGGCTCAAAAAGAAGTCAATTGGTAAATCAATTTACACCAAAACTTCACTTGCCTTTCTGAAGAGCTTCAAAGTAGTTCTACTACCTTTGAACTACTAAGTCTGTCGGTGTTTATACACACCACCAAGTTAGTGGTTCACCCTATGATGTGGTTAGACAACATTAGGTTAATATTAATGTAGAATTATTACGTACGTGTATCCACGAAATAAGCGAAGTTGTTAAGTATAAGGTTTTATTACGACGAAGTGATTACTGAAATATATTGTGACGTTTAAATATCTAATTAAATATTATCTCGTAAATTACGTATTTATTTTGTGTGTTTGTTCGCAACTATCCGGGGTAACAAACACAACATTAATTCTATGCAGAAAAGACGCTCGTAACCTCTTGCACCATAAATAAGAAAAAGATGCTCCAAGCAACACAGTCGACTTCCTTTTCTCCTTAAATGTTTTATTTTTGTTTTATATTTTTCTCAAAAACTACTCAACCGATAGGCAACAAGTTCCTATCAAAATTGGTCCCATATAAAGACTATGTGTTTAGAAAATTTCAGCTCTATCTCTTTGGTAGTTTTTTCTAAATCGTGAACCAAAAATTTTCTTCAGTAATTTTTCTTTTTCACACTTCTCAAAAACTATTTAACAAATGAACACCAAACTTCTACCAGACTTGCAATAACATTAAAAAAATGCATTATGAAAATTACAGTTCGATTTCTTTTATATTATCTTCAAAATCTTAAGAAAACCACATTTTCAGGAATTGTTTGTTTTTTATTGTTCCAGAAAACTACTCAACCAATAGACATCAAACTTCTTGCAAATATGGTCCTATTCAAGGACTACTATTCATGAAAATTTAAATCTTATTTTATTTAAAGTTTTCTCAAAATTGTGAACCAAAAATTTATGCATATATAAAAATTTATGCATATATAAAAATTTATGCATATATAAAAATTTATGCATATATACACGCATATAATTATATTATAATATACACTTACATACAAACAAAATTAAGTCAAAATAGGAAAATGATGTCATTAGTCTTATTTGTCGTGAAACGTAAAATTTTCATCATCCCCACCTCTAACCCCTCCATAAAGTAAATTTTAATACACCGTTTTCAATTAAGGTGGGCAAAAATCAGCTTACATAAACGACATTAAATACCGTACCTGAGCACCACCAGCTGAGGACCAAAAGGTATTTTCTTCATTATAAAGGAACTCGATTTTCCCTCCCTAATCAGAATGAAGAGTGACAGACTCAATTTTTTCGATTAGCACATTCAAAAAGTAATATTTGAACGGGCAATATTAGAATTTTCACATTTTACGAAGGTATAAAGAAAATTCCTTCTTTTGTATTTCGAATGTCACGAACTTTTCAGACTTCACACCACCCTCACGCCTAAATCGCGGAAGGAAATATTAAATTTGGAATCAAACTGAAACATTCAAGATTTTAAGGTGGAAAAGTTCGACTTGAATAAAGTGAAAAAAAAAAACCAAAAAAAATCAGGTCGTTTGTTAGAAGAGAAAAACCATTACGAAAGTTCTAATCTTTTCCACTTGATTTAACTTTCTTCACTCTGTCAACCACGAAAAAAGACAAAAAACGAATTTTTTCTCACTCTCACGACCTAATGTGTTCAAAATTTGGTGCAATTCCAAATCACTATTCTTATAGATACTTGTTAACATCATTTTTTTTTTTCACTTTCTTATTTATACCTAAACCAATATCTTTTAACTCGGTTCAAAAATGATAATGGAGTTTGGAGTGATTTTTTTCACTTCATTCGTGTTTACCTATAAATAGTAGGGATGAATCGAAAGTAAAGCACTCTATCCGCTTTAAACTTGCGGTATTATTTTCCAAAAAAAAAAAATGCTTTTAAAAAAATTCTTGAGTCCACCCGCATCTTTCTTTTATCTTTCTACGCAATATTCTCGATGAAATACTGGATGGGCAGAGAGGACGTAAGTACGAATTAACAAAAATTTCAAACAAATTTGCTGATGGATAGTTTTCAAAACGAGAAAATTAAACGATGTGTGTATAGGACAGGTAGAGGTACCTACATTTCCTAGCGATATGATTTATTTTGTATATCATCAGTATGCAAAAATGAAGCTATAAGATGCTCGCGGTTTTTGCATACAGTCTGCGGACGGGAACGTGCCTAAAATTGATTAACTTTGCTTGCATTCGTGTATATATAGGTACAAGATGCACAGATATGGCGAACGTCTGTCTGGAGCACGGACGAGTCGTCTTATTATCGAATCAAAATTCGCTGTTTTGGTTGGGAATTAATTTCGGAATGTTTTATCAACGTGCGTAAAGCGAAGAATAACAATGAGCTTGAGAGCGACAAACCCCGGCGATTTCGGAGTTTCCTGGTTTCATTCTTGATTTGAATAAATATATTGGTTGTTGTTTCCTTTTCGAAGTCATCAAACTATTTAAAAATATTGAAAAATGGAAGAATACTATTTGGATTCATCCGCAGTGATAGTTCTAGGCGCCGGAAGTGTAAATGATGGTGTCAGTGATGAGCAGATGCAAGACCAAAACGAAAATCATATGGTCACTGTGGAATACCGCGAGTCGTGAGAAAAGATTCCACATCGGAAGGTCATTTCTGGACTCTGGTTCGTGTGTTCACCAGCCTCGTTCACAAGTATGGGACAACCAACCTCGGTAAACACTGGCTGATCATTTTTGTTTATTAGCGCCTTTTATACTTTTGGCTCTGTACACGCACATTCGCATAAATACATACGTATTACGTATGCACTGGTGATCTAATTACGTTGTATTTTGTAGATAACAAATTACGACAAACGCACTCGTTAACATGACATAATTGGTGATAAGCCGATTTGTCACCGTCTGAATTACATATTGAATGTAACAAGTAATTCATGCTTTCATAAGGCCGGTCATCACTACGCTCTTTTACAAGCTATAATTTGGCTTCTTTCATCTGCTTTAGAGATTGTTTAGAAGCCTGTTTTTATCAATCTCTAATAACAAAAAAATCTCCAAAATACATCTTCATTTATGATTTTATGTGTTCATATACAACTTTAAAATAGTGTGATTTTATAATCTCGATTGTAAACTGTGGGTATAAGTTGTTGTGGCTCCGCCCACGAGTCTCCTGCGCACGGGCGATGCGCCGGAGTACTCCCTTTGGTAGAGAAGACATTGGTGCTGAGGCAATGTCAGTTGTGAGTTGCAAGGCGTGTGACTCCAACCAACTTTATATGGTCCCTTGGACCTTAAACCACACTAATTATAAGCTTCTACCCATTACATAGGTGTGCATGTGCACCTTTCAACCACAAACAACAGAAGGTGATGCATGTTCAACTGATGAAGATTGTAACGTGTGTGAACCTGGCTCATTATTCAAATTGACAATACATATGATGTAAAGCTGCGAGTGTAAAAAGGTTGTTTGTAGACTATATATCCATTGGCCCACTAGGTGATCAACAAGTGCGCAAGCACACTCATTTGTTTCAATCACCCGTTGCCCCATAAACAATCAGATTCAGCTTTCTTATACGCAACTTCTAAAAAAGCCTGATTGTAGTTTATAAAAAAGCCTAATGAGTTCATACGGATTTCTTACGTATTTTAGTGAATTAGAGATTTTTGTTCCTGTTAAGTTGCCAACCCTGATTCAGTGGTTTTCCATAAACTATTTGAATCATGAAATGTGTGTTGCAAACGGAATTTTCAAAAATGTGACCTAGCTAACAAGTTTATGACATGCAGGCCCTCCATAACATGTATCACAGTACTAATTACAATTAGTATCTAGCGCTGTACTTTACACCACACAGCCCACTGCAGTACAATGCAATTCTCAAATTGCAGTTTATATATCTCGCAGTACAACGCAGCACTTTTTAGTAGGCAGCACGCACTAATCAGCCCTATATAGGGGAACTGTGCCTAAGATTGCACACCTAATTTTCAAATAGACACTCCTCTTTTACTGATGATAAAATTATGAAAACTTTACAGTACGTTCCTAAAACACTCCATTGCAATATATAATATGTTGAAAAAAAGTATTATCTTTTTTTCTCTTCGAGGAATATTAATTTGGAAAAAAAGTGAAGTGCCTAATCTAAGGTTGATGTATGTCCAAGATTGCGCACCTGTTAATTCATGAAAAAAGTAGGTCCAATGATATCGTGGTCTATTGCAAAAAAAAATTTTAACAGAATCTTTATCTTTATCAAGACACAACTCACAAGTATAGTCTAGAGTGATACCATCATTTTTTGGTTTTTTCAAATATTTCTGGCCATAATAGTTTTCAATTTGACATTTCTGTGTTCCTGCAACATGATAATGTTTAAATAACCTCTTAATCTATATATAATTACCGTACCGACGTTATTATGGAAAAATTCTGCATTGTTGCAGTGCGCAATCTCAGGACCAAGTATTGTTTCTGGGAAGAATTAATTAATTAAAATAAAAATGCTAATAATTCCTCAACAGTGTAATAGATCACCTTGAAAAAACCAGGGAATAATCTTTAAATGGCGTATTATAGAAATAATATTTAGCTTGTCGCTGAAACTATGTTTCTGTTCTTGTGTGTAACCCTAACTATGTGAGCTTTCGAGAAAATTAGATCAAAACTCTAGAAAAAATATTTTCACTGATAATGTGCGACCAAATAAGTCAAAGAATTTGAAACTGCCTTAGATACGATAACCTGATCTAGGAAGCAAGATTTACTAATCAGTGATGTTACCCGCATCACCATATTTGAGAATAAGCCAATATTCACAATTGGTAAATGAGCAATTTTAGGCACAGTCCTCGTAGTATATGTTCAGCAGCATAAAGCGTACCCAGTGCCTACGTTGTCGAATTTACAGCCGTCACACTGCACCGCGTGCCGTGTGCAGCCCTAAAATGGTATTACAGAGTGCTACGTAATGATTTCCCAACTTGGAGAGTATGGAAAACAGGCTGAGTGCACTCCATCTCAGTTCAAACGTAATCACGTGTAGACTTGTCTACATTAGGCTATTGTAACAATATTTCATGGTGTCGTTACACTGTAAGGCTACATATCCGGGCTGCATTACTGCCACCAATCTTTTTCCATTGTCTTTCGTACGTGGGTATTTTTTGTCTGTCATGCAAGTTCTCCTATTACTATTGTCTACACTTTTTCAACTTACTACTGCTCACCAACCCTATTTTTTTGTATTAGGATTAGACTGTCCCTGTTCTTCAGCTTGTCTCATTCATTCTGTCTGTATCGATATTCATTTTATATTCTCTCTTCCCGTTGCACATAGCACTACACATTTTCACACGATACCTACCACCTTTCGCTGCAAATCCTGTCCTTTATCATCTGTCAACTTTAGCACCCATGTATTATGTTCCGCGTACCTATAGGTGTACGTCTATCTTCTCATTTGTAAAATATTTCGTCCAATGATCGTCTTATTTTGGCCAATTAAACAGCGTCGTTCTCGTAATGTACGGAATCAAAATGGAGTCGTTACATAGAACAACATAAATGAAGTCGGTACCAATATCTTTGTAAGTCCTTTTTAATTTTCAGCTCCAATTTTGGAAACCGAATTAACGAACTTTCTTCTTTTTTTTTTTTGGCACTCGTCAGTAAGTTGATAGTAAGGCCACCGATGCTGCTCCGAGTAAATCTGTTCATCGAACCCGAGGTTTCCCCCAAGATTTCAATTCTCATAGAGCCGAGAGCGCACGAAGTGGAAGTGCAAAATTCAAAAGCGAACTTCGTCTACGAAGTCGAAATTTTAACGCCTCCCCTGCAACAATCTGAACCAAAATCCATAAAGCAAACCCAAACAACGCGTTACACGTCTCACACTTCGTCAACCTTTAGCACCCATCATTTGGCACAATGGGTATACCTATCGCGGGAATACTTGGTGCGAATTCACCATCACTCCCACACCGCCCCCCGCGGTCTACGTCCGTACCACAATATATTTATCGCCTGTATTTTATTATAATGTCGCGAAGAACAATACTCGCAGCTGCTTAAAATGCAACTTATCCAAAGTGCAAAAAGAGAAAGAAGAATAAAAGTGTGGCGATTTGTAAAAAATAGTGGCACTTTGTGAACATTTACAGCCACTGTGACACGATACGTCAAATCGTTACGCAGTTAGATCACGTATTTCTCGAAAGAGAGGGGCGAGGGGGTTAACGTCGAACGGGTTTAATACCGTTAAGTAGACACCCTTTATTAAAGGTTTGAAATCGAGAGGGGGATGGCGCGGAGCCAAGAAAAATTTTCTGCTCCTTATTTCTAACATATAACGTCCCTTCGAAGTCTGCCCTGCTCCTATTTTCGACCACGTTCGCATTTCTTTTCATTACTTTTTACCACACACAAACACACACAGAAAAACTCCCCTACCACACGCAGTTCCTTATATAAACCAATTTCCGTCCAAAAAGCTAAATGTAACGCGTTCGGTTTACAAATTATCTTCTCCACCATAAAATCTCAACTCGAAGAAAATTGTCCTCACCACCGCCAGATAGCTTTTTTTTTTTTTCGCCACTGATTTTTGTACTCTTCGATACTGTAGATTCTTGAGAATTTCCTTGTTTTGTTTTTTGATTTTTTTCCATTCTTCGTTAGTTTTTTTTTTTTTTTATTTTTTTTTTTTAATTCATCCTATTTATTCTCTCTTACTCGTAAACATAGATTTAACACAAAAATTATATATTTTTCAACTTTTATTTTCTTTTTTTTTAGCATTTTGAACGAGTGAGGGTGTAATGTGATGTGAACTTTTTGCAGAAATGAAAACAACAAAATTTTTTATGATCTTCTAATTTTGTTTTCTCACTTTGGAAAGTGGAGAAAGAAACACGAAATACTTTTTATGTTGGCGAAGCAGAATTTTTTGCGAATATGCCATAAAAAATTCATTACACTAACTGAAATTCATCGGCGATTGGATAATTGAGTAATTTAACGAGAAAATGAAAGCATAACAGGTTCTCAGCTAAGCCATCATAACGCCATTGGTCATAGCCTTGAAATACTAACGTTTTAGCTTTAAAATTCATCCTTAAACATGATGAGGGATCGTATAGGACGTGGCCTTCAGCAAAAATTAAATCATCGCTGAAAAAAAAAAAAAAAATCGTAATTATTACAATGCGCGATGAGGATGAAAAATTATAGTCAAAAGAAGATAATATTTTTCGCATCAAAAAGATTTACAGATCTCGCATCAGATGTAAGAATGGTAATCATTGAAAATGATTGAGACAACTACCAAAAATTTTTGAATAAACTTACATATTTATTTATGGCGACTCACATGTATGAGGGATAGGGGCTCGGACCCCTCAACAACAATCGCCGCCACAAAGGGTTGGCAAATATCTATCCTCGTGACATAAACATACACAAATTACGTTCGATTGTAATTACCTGCAAGTACATGCAAGTAATGTACGAGTACCAAAACGTGATATATCTCAACAATAGAATGATGTCACGATCCGTATATGAACCGGCCAACCGTCTCTTATCACAATAGGGAATGATATTATAACTGGGCTGTTCTCACTAACGTACGTATTTCTTACGTACGTGTGTTTATGTGCGTGTAAATAAGCCAGTATAAAAACCATCCGAACTGGCTCTAAAATCGCCAATGTTTGCCTTAGTTTTGGCTTACCCATATGTAATATATGAAGTGGCTGAACACGCATAAATTCTGTTGAATTTACCTTCTGGTGAGAATACTTTCTCATGACAAGAAATTCCACATTATTCTTAAAATGAGAGAATATCCCACACTTCAAACGTTTTATTTTATCGAGAAAAATCTATTATATTGATATTTTTATCAATACCCTCCTTCCTTCAGCCATGTAATGTGAGAAGTATCTCTTCGCATATTTAAGGCACAAAGGTGGCCTCCGATACCCTGCATTGCGATTAGTATTTTTCTGCCCATTTACCTCGATTAGGGATTCTAATATTCCAGCATCTGCGGGAATTCGAAAATTTCCAGACCGAGATAACTATTTTTTGTTCTCATTTAACTGGACTATTTATCTCAACAAAATAGCACCATATCAACAACAGTACCTGATTTGTCGAGCTTTGCTCGGATGTGGAAATTAGAAAAAATTGTCTTAATTTAATTCAAGCTGGGGAATTTCATAAAAATATTTCTATAATATATTTCGCTTCTCGAGAATAAAATTAAAGATAGCAACCATAAACTCATTACTTCATTAGTCGTAAATTGTAATGATCATATGCAGCCTAGGCCTACCAAAATTCGCTAATAAAACATTACCTATCCGTTACTATAAGCCAGCTGAAATTTTCATCATTCGTTATCATCGCTTACTGCGCTAATGGATAAATTGAGACGCTCATTTTTCTGTTCAATCAATTTTCTCAAACTTGGGGCTTATCTAATTTTTTTTTTTGTAACCAAAAACCTCAATAACATTGTTGGTCTAGTTTTTCAGAACGCAGTGACGTACATACATACACACCTATATACATATCCACATACATACGTACAATTATTGCTCGTATTATAGTGTAGGATAGGATAATTATATCTAAACTAATATATGTATAAAAGTGTTCCCTGTGTATGTGTATAATGGGTAATCTTTAAAACTACCAAACCCATTTTTTGTTTTCTTGTATCATCACTAAGCTCATCTTCTTACTGGTAAAATAAGCTGTTTATTGTTATGATCCGTTTGTAATTACCTGAGCAGTACTATAAAATATGTATATTAGCGTATTTTCTAAAGGAAAATACAACTATTGCATTCAGCGCAGTGGCGGGACCTGGGGGCGAGACCAGTGGAAAAGCACCAATCATGAGTTGTAAATGACAAATATATGGATCACTCAAATTCTTTTGTACACAATATATATATATATGTAAAAGACAAAATCGTCTTTCCTCCAATCGCACCAAATCTCGCTCATACTTGCGAGATTTTGACCATTTTTCATGTTTATTTATGTTTGACCTAGGCTAAGATGTTGCGAGGTAATAATTTACTGCATGCGAACTATTTATCAACAATTACGTAATTTCATTCACTAACTTCATTCTTTCTATTATCCAATGACAACATTTTCGACTAATCTTGACTTGAACGTTTTTCTTTGTTACCTATCGTCATCGACTTCGTATCTCGCTTCCTATAATTTTTCATTAATAGTTTTATTCATTCACTCGTGCGGTCATTCAACATTGACCTAGATATACAGATTTAATCTTCGTTCGTTTTGTGTATAAAATAACTTGAATTTTCTAATTTCACTCCCGTTGTTTAATTAAGTGTGAATAAATATTTTGAATCTTTACGATCTCACACTTTCTTACGTTTGAAGTTCAAATTAGATTCAGTCACAAACAAACTTACATATATATATATTTCTACTTTTTGTTTATTTTGGCACATTTTGGATGTCTGTAGAGCTTTCGCTGTTTGACCCATGGCAATGAAACTTGAAGTAGTGTTAGAAGCTTTTATGGGCTACACATTCGTATTAAAGTTTTTGATATTCATCGAGTGGTTTAGGAGGAAGGGGTTCTCAGAGTGTTGCAAACCCACTATGTCCACCATTCTGTCATCACAATAACTACCATAAATCAAAAGATTTTGACTTGAAATTTTTATGTTAGTTTGAGACTGATAGGAACTGGTTTGGTATTGAATTTGAGCAAAATCAGTCCTCTGGTTTTCCAATGGCACCATTACAAAATTTGACACTTTTGGAAAATACACACTTACCATATAATTGATGTGCGGCAGACATATTTTTCATTATTTTCATTATATTATTTCAATTGTCGTCAGTTAAAAGATTAAAAAATGATGGAACAAAAGAAAAATGGAAAAAACATTAATATCTCCATCTCATCTTTCACTACGCTTTATATTTTTCTCTCTCTTTCTTTCTCTGTAATACTGCAGTTTGAATTTGGTATTTCTTTTCAAATTAAAGAAACCATTTGGTAGAATTTGATAGCCAATAATTTCTCTAAAATTGGTATTTTTTCGGTAAGTGGATTTCTACTCCTACTCCTGTGATTGAGCAATGTGAAGCTGGCACTAAGCTGACAGCTTCAATATAAAAGTATCTTCTGTAACACTGTCACATGACCAGTTTTCAATGTATAATATTTGACTGTGGGTGCATTTGAGTCTAATTCAAAATAATTTTTTTTTTCATAATATCTTCTCGATACACCTGGTTAATTGATAATTCCTGCACATTTATATAGGTCTGTGTGACCTATTGCTGCTTTGCAACATTGGGTACTCCTTATAGTATCAATATAAATTATGATAAAAATTTGTCGATAGCAAATTTAAAAAACATCCCTCAGTAAATTCATTTTCAATGATATATGATACCTAACCAATATTATTGTTCCAAAAATCCTTATAGTAAATCTTTCCCAATAATTTAACGATAGTTTTCTAGCCCAGTAGCATAGATAACTTAAGAAGGAAAAGGTTTTCAAAATATTTAAAAAAAATAATAGAACATACATAGATAATTTATTAATTTTATTCAAAAGGCTGCTTATTTATAGAAATAAAAAATAAAAAACAAGTTTCATTTCTTGGCCATTACCACTAATTTACAATAAATGTTTAAAAATTCTGCCTTTTTCAGAAACGTATGGTAACGTAAGCACTGTAAAAGTCAGTTCTAACCACAGCCAATTACTGATGGTTGATATCTTCAAAACATGTAGATATAGCATTTTGTAGGGCAGGGATGGTGTCATATGATTGTCACAAATCGACATTCACATAGGTATAATGAATAATGTATCTTCTATCTATTTATCTATATAAATAAAAATTTAAATGTTCATTTGTTACTAACCTAATATCCACAAAAATTCTTCATCGATTGGTTTGAAAATTTAAGGAATTATTTGTGGTTGTCCTAAGGAAGTTTTTATCCGACTTGGAGGTACATAACACGCTGGTGACAAAGTTATAAATGTTTAAACTTTTGAAGATCTTAGGTTAATAACAAATTAATGCACTGTCAAGCAAAGCTGCCACTGTAAGCAGTTAGAAACTAATATTTGAACATTTTGCATGTTTGGAGGCAAAATTGCCGATAACTTATCGCCTGTTGATTGTACTTTGTTTCTGCCTCAATTACTCTTATTTACCATTCATTATTTTCCTCATCTCTGCAAATATCGTCCATATCAACTTTAAACTTATGCCATTCAATTTTTCGTGACATACTTCCACAATTTCATAGTAACTTTTTTTACAACAAAACCAAAAATTGCACGTATTTTCCTATTGAGTAGTTACAAAGTAAACACCCTGTATGCAGGGTTGATTTTACCTATACACCCGTGATACTCAGGCCAAGAGCAAAAAAATTTTGGGCAGAAAAATTTGCCTCCCAAAAAAACGAAGAAAAAAAACTATAGCGCAACAATAGCCTACTTTAGTAGAAGATCTAGTTTTCTGATATAATTTACATCTACAAATCAACAAACAATCCGGAATTCCCAATGTGTGAAAAAATTACAAAAAAAAATTGAAAATACTTTATCGATATCTAACATATTGATTAATTGTTTTACGGTTTTAATTAAAATAAATAACGCCGTAAATATGGAAAATATAATTATGAATTAAGCAACACAGGCGACTTGCTTTTCTCAAGAAATTTATGTATTTTTTACATTTTTTTTTGTTGAAAATCACTGAATTAGTGGACACTGCGGAATACCTTGGGTCATCAAACAGGGAGTTCCATAATAGAAGGTAATCTCAAGTTTGCGTATTTACCAGCTTTGTACACAAGTATGGAAGGGCCAACCTCAGTAAACACTGGCTAAAAATTTCTGTTCACTGGTGCCTTTTATACTTGGCTTTGTACACGCTCATTCACATAAATACATATATATGTAAGTACATACATATTGGTGATCTAATTATGTTGTACTTAATGGATTACAAACTACAATAAATGTACTTATCAAATAACATAATCGGTGATGAGCTGATTCATCACGATCCAACAATTATGAATTACGCATGTATAGTAACAAGTTATTTATGACTAAGTATATTCAACATGCGGTGCACTAAATACTGTCGTAAAAAATTCCGAACCCCCTCATACCTCACACAAGTATGATCCTCACAGGCAATAAATTCATATTTGACCTGGTCCTACATAAAAACTACATTTTGTTAAAATTTCCACTCTATCCCTTCGATAGTTTCCTCATAATCTCAGAAAAAACATTTTTTCAACAACTTCGTTTTTTCCAGTTTTCTAGGAAACTACTGAACTAATTGGTATCGAACATCTATCTAACTTGCACAATACATAAAAAATATGTATCGCGAATGTTTCAGGCTAATCCTTTTTGTAGTTTTTCAAAATCCTGGAAAATCTTCTTTTCCAGGAATTTTTATTCTCCAGTTTTCTTGGAAACTTCTGAACAAACAGCTGCACTAAACTCCTATCAAATCTTGTCCTATATGAGGAATACCTTTCATTAAAATTTCAGCTGTGTCTTTTCTATAATTTTTTCAAAACCTTGAACTTCAAGTTTTTTTCAATAATTTTTTTTTCTGTTTTCTCAAAAACTACCTACTGTACGAACAGCTATGAGACTTATAAATATGTAATCGTAATGTAAAGAGGAGTTTCAGTCTAATCCCTTTCACAGTTTCCTCAAAATTATGGAAAGACGATTTGTTGTTCTCATGTTCCTTGGAAACTACTGAATTAATAAGCACTAAATCTCTATCAAACTTACACATAAGTGATAATTTTAGACTGATCCTTTCTGTAGTTTCTAGAAAATCATGAAAAATCCACTTTTCTAGTAATTTTTTGTTTTCCAGTTTTCTCGGAAATTCATGAACCAATAAGCATTAAACTCCTATCATACTTGGTCCTATTTATTATAAGAACAACCTTCTACGAAATTTGCAGCCCAATCTCTGTTGTATTATTTCAAAATCGTGAACAAAAAATTTTATTCAGCAATTTTTTTTTCTTTGAACCAATAGGTAGCAGACTTCTATGGGACTTTTACGTATATAATATTTATGTATCGTGAGAATTTCAGCCCAATACCTTTTATAGTTTCCACAAAATCGTGGAAAAACCTCTTTTCCAAAAATTTTTCTTCTCTAATTTTCTCAGAAATTGCTGAACCAATAGGCAACAAACTCCTAGCAGATCTAGTCCTATATAATAATTATACCTTTCGTGAAAATTACAGCTTTATCCATCTGGCAGTTTTTTCAAAACTGTGAACACAAATTTTGGGTGATACATACATACATATATATATATATATATGTATGTATGTATAGCAGTATTGAAGGTTTTCTTTAGTTATTAATGTAAACTATGATTTAAATATTTATTTTTTTAACTGAGTAAACAGTTTGAAATTTTACTCGTACATTTTTGAATTAATTTTTTTTCTATCGGTTATTGATCTAGCAATTCTATTAACTTACAGAAAAATATTTGTTTTTTTAAATTTTAATTATGATTTGTCGAAAATAGAAGTCCATTAATGTACACCTAATTATTTTTTTCAGTTACTGCATATTCTTTACCTGATTCGTATAATATACGTTTGTATTACACTGACTCTTCCCAACATCTATTTTAAATTTCGATATAAGTAAAATTTGGGAAGGAAGGCGAGAAAAACGACAATTGCCAACTGAAACTTAATAGCCAAAAAAAAATAAAAAATCATCAATTAACATGATTTTCCAATCAGTATAGTATAACAACTGCCGATTTCTTCTACACTAAAATTTTGAAGTTTTCTTAAAAAAAAGTCCATAAAATTCCACAATTTTCCAATTATAGATGTTGTGGAGTCTATTTTCAGTCATTAATTATATAATAAAAAAAATTTGTCATATAATAACTATAATACGTTGAATTCCGACATTATCAATTAAAATTTGGCTCCTCAAAAATATTCCCATGTTCTCCCATGTTTAACTATGTTCGTCAAATAAAATTACAGAATATAGAATATAATATAGACGGAACTCAACGATGAATATTTCTCGAAAATAATGACGTGGAGGTAAATTAGATCTACAAGATAAGAAACTGGTGGTGTGACGAGAACATACACACCACACAGTAAGTACTCCGTTTTTATACCACCAAGTGATGGGTACGTTTTTTTGTTTACATTACCAAGATAATAATGAAATAACATAAAAATAATTAAAGGTGCTTTTTAATTCAAAGAATCGTTTTTCTTCTCGTTCTTATTGACATTGCTCAGTATAATTGCGTTATGGAACCGGGATTATAAAACGACAAGACATCTTTTATTAGTAACTCCGATTCACCGTGGAAACCAGAATTATTCTACCAACGGATCTTCGACATCAAAGATAAGAATCTTCAAGTTCTTGGTTATAACAACCGGTAACTATGGTGTTCAATCTAATTAATAATCAAAATGTAAAAAAGATCGTTCTTTTGAATTAGGGCCCTTTGACAATAAACTATGGGGAGTTGAATGAGGTACCATGAGGCCAGACTTCATGGTTTTATGTAGTATGTAGGCTTGCTCGTTTCACATCGTTTTTCCTTATGATCTAGGATATTAGTATTTCTTGCAATCTGCGATCTTGGGCTGTTTCTTCAAAATTCTAACCCTTTTATCATTTCTAATTTTCGATCAATTTTCAACAAACATGTGACTACCATTTTGGGACGTCACAATTTAATTAGTCAATTTTTCCAACCATAAAAATATTTTTGGTGGAGTCTCTCTCATCCCCCCTCAGCTACGTCCTTGTTAGTGCGTATATCAGTAGCACCTTTGGAAAGTCAATTTCGCAAGATGCGCAAAAAACGAATTTACTTTCTATAGACTCGAACTTGAGGCTTAGTTAGAAGTGAGCCTATTTATTTAAGGCTTCTGCTTTTCAGTGAGGCTTATTGTCTTTGATGATGAGAAATTTTACAAAAACTGCTTCATGCTACAGTAACACAAAAATACAGCATAAGACTGAAAAGCATTTGTTTATTTATGAGTGATTCGAGAAGCTGAATTTTCTCTTCATATATAAAAAATAAATTATAAAAAAAAAAAAAACAATGTTAGACTAATATGAAAATAACATAAAACTACCAACTTGTGTTAAATGAAATTTATACTTACGCGAATAAGCATTTCACTCTGCTAGATTTCAGTTTTTGGCAGTTGAAAAATTCACCAAAGCCCCTGGTTCTCTCGTGGCTTCTCTCCCCAAAAATCTTTTACGAGTATACCTACGTTGTATTTCTTTACGGAAACGTGCAGCGTGTAAATTTAATTTGAGTGGAAAAATTTAATGAAAATTATTGAAATTTACGATCGACGTAGAAAACTTATTGAAGCAGAAGTATACGCAGTTCGCGTTTCGAATAAAACTTGTATTACAAAATTTTCGCGGATGCAAAGTTTCGCAGAATGTAGTAAAGAAGAAAAAAAATTAAAAAAGTTTGTTAGGAATTTTTTCAAACGATATTTGATGGATTTTACGAGCATAACTGGTCGGTGTTAAAAGTATAGCTTTAGAAATTTCTTATTGATTGGTGAAATGGTGTATTCCTACGGCGGCGTCCTTTATAATTAATATTAATTTTTATGAAGCAAATCCGACGTGTGTAAATTTTAAAATGGTTCGTGGCTTGAGCGAAGAATCAGAAAAAATGTAAAAATTTTTGTACCGAGTAGGAGTCGGCTATTCTTGGATATAGCATTCTAGAAATCAATCGTTTAATATAAAGAAAACCTAAATTTTAATCAACATTCAATAATAAAGTATAGTCAAGGACGAAGAGGCACTACCTGAAAGTTGAAAATGTATTTTCATTCAGTTTTATTTGAGCGTTTCTATCTCCATAAAAGAGTTAAGAAGAAAAAAGCGCAGGTCATGAGTAAACCAAAGTAGAAAGTTTTTTGGTTTTTTTTTTTTTTTTTTTTTTTGTCAAGAAAAAGGAGGAAACTCTTTAACTTATTACATTTGCTTCACGCTCAAAAATTTGTCGTTTCTTTTGATAACTGGCGAAATTACTTCTGGAAAATAAATAATTTCTCCTGTCACGCTTTACACAATACAAATAACTAGTCTATAAAAACATACTATATAAATTTTTAAATAAAAGAGAGGATAATTAAATGATAGCAGCGTTTCGTGGTTTTTAAATTATATATATTAAAAAAAAGTCGTTTTTCTGTATATTTTTTTTTTCAAAACTGTATTTCAACGAGGATTCTATGCGTAGTATTTTGTCCACCAATTTAATTTATCTTTCAAGTATTATTTTTCTTTCACCATCAAACGGTGAAGGACACCGTCCTCGAAACACAAAATAATTCCGATTTTAAACTCCGAATAAATTCTTGGTTCTCACGATGGAACAGAAAATGTTCCAAAAGTAGGTATCTACCCAGTTGGCAAAGAGAAAGTAGCGGATGGTTAGATAATTTGAAAACTATACTGATGCGTTACGCATTCTCATAAAGTATTCGGAAAGTAGGTGAGGAGGTATGGTACCTACTTAACTGAAGTTATTACTATACGGACATTCCCAAGTTCTGTACGAACCCAGTAGTCCTTGAACAGGTAGGCCCACATATATGAGTCCTTTATGGATGCTACCATTCAAGTTCTTCATATAAGTATTGATTTTATTATATACGCGGAAGCGATGCTCCTTAGCACCAATCTGCCCAAATCCCTTTGGTGTTGTTTTCTGTCGGCGCGAAGCGTTTCGAGATTTAAAAATGAGCAGAGATATTCTTTTTCTTCATCCTTTCCTCCCATCACATGAATAATTTTTATATAATTTTCGCCATGGTTTATTATTCCTACTTAATGATGTACCAGACTCGTTAATTTTTCACACAGTATTTTCCCTTGGTTTTGTTGGCCTTACCAGTCTGAAGAAATTTTTTCGAACCATTGAAAAATATAAATTGTACTTATGAATAGGTATCACATCCAAAGTCATGGCTACCTATCTGGTGAGATTTCCTCCTGAGCCCAAAAAAATAGATTGAGCAATGGTCTGCTCCTTACAGAATTGAGAAATACATGAAAGATAATTTGCCCTCAGCTAACCCTCAAAATCAAAGAAATGAGTTTTTGACAATAAGCTAGTTCATTGACCATTTACGACAATCGGACCTAAAATATACAGAATTGAGAAATGCTTAAAAATACATTCAATCCCGTTTGACCTTTCCAGGTGTGGAATTTCACAAAATCCAAAAAATAGTTGAATGAACTTTTAAAATTAAAACCGGTTCAAATGTTCCATATCATCAGGGTTTAAAAAAACATTGACCAATATGTAAAAACAAATTTGACCCCGTTTGACCTCCTTGAAGATGGAATTTTCAAAAAATGCAAAAAAATAATTTTCAGACCTTCAGTATAATGACCTTTGGAAACAAAAACTGGTTCAATATTTTATCTGGCATGAACGATATTCAGAAGTACCCTATGTTAAAATTCATTTGACACCGTTTGACTTCCCTATGAGTGGAATTTCAAAACATTCAAAAAAACAGTCCAGCAACCTATTAGAACAAAATAGGTAAATACGTTTGACCCCATTAACCTTCTTAGGAGGTAGAATTTTGTAAAATTAAAAAAATTATTTTTGGAACATTAATTAAATTACTTTTAAAATAAATATGGTTCATTATCATATTGGGTCTAAAAAATATTGATACCTTAAAACACATTTGATCTCAGTTGATCCCCTTGGAGGTGGAATTTTATAAAAATCGGTTCAATATGTTATCGAGTAAAAAAAATATTAAGCCATACGTAATAACACATTGGACCCAATTTGAGACCTTTAGGGGTGGAATTTCAGAAAACCCTCTCTTAGCGAGCACTTTCGAAATGTTACGAATATATTATCTTAAAAATTTTATGCCAAGGGTTCAGAGGTTTTAGCTACGCGTTGATGAGTGGGTCAGTGTCAGTTGAGCCTTTCTTTGATATATAAGTATATAACTTTTACTACTTGTTATCGGCGGGCCCAATTTGATTTGATTTATAACAATCCTAAGAGAATACTCCAGAGTGAAAAAAATAACAACCGAGAGAAAGAAAGATAGAGCTGGTTTTTTTTTTTTCATCTTACTCTCTTTTTTCTCCTTTTTCTCCTTTTCTCCTTTTTCTCCTTTTTCTTCTTTTACTCTTTTTTCTCCTTTTTCTCCTTTTTCTCATTTTTCTCCTTTTTCTCCTTTTTCTCCTTTTTCTCCTTTTTCTCTTTTTTCTCCTTTTTCTTCCTTTTCTCCTTTTTCTCCTTTTCTCATTTTTCTCCTTTTTCTCCTTTTTCTCATTTTTCTCATTTTTTCTTTTTTTTTTTTCAGTTCACAAACTGTTAATGTGGCTACACTGATAGTGGCAATTTTACGTATTTCAAATCTCAACCGTTTTATCCTATCTAGTCTTTCTCTCGTCTATTCATATTAGTCTTGTTGTTGTTCAGTTACGTAAATATATTAAGATGGTCTTCGTTCATGGTTCACCTTTTATTTAACATGATAGCAGAGGTCCGTGGTTTTTTTTAATGAAATGTGCTGAAGTAAAAAGTAGTAAAATAAAAAGTTGACGTAATGTGTCAAGTAAAATCATAAATTCGTAATTGTTGGTTAATAAGTTATGCTGCCCATTCAAAGTTCCGTTTTAGTAAAAAATGCTTTGTTAAAAAGTGATCAAAGTTGTGCCTGTCCACTGTAAAAGCTATTGTTCGGTTGGTGCTGTTCAATATGGAGAAAAATGGTGTTGTGTTGCCTACGTTTAATGGATCAGACTACAACAGATGGAAGGCCAGGTTGAAATTGTTTTTGGAATGGAAGGAATGTGATGGTGCTTTGGAAACTGAAATTACTGCTCAATCGGAGAAAACGGACAAGAAAGCTGATTGTAAAGCAAGAAACTACATTGTATCGAGTTTGTCAGACGCACAGTTTGATATGGTTTGTAATGAAACATCTGCAAAAGGTATGATAAGAGTTTTGGATTCTATTTATGGTCGCCAAAATGAAAGCTTGCGGATTCTTGCTCAACAAGAATTATTTGAACTTAAATATAATGAAAAAACTGAAAGTGCTAGTGAATTTTTAAGTAAATTTGAGGCGGCAGTGAATAAACTTAGATCTACTGGTGAAATTGTTGAAAATAAAACTGAATTGCGTCATCTTTTAATGAAATTACCGCCTAGTAAAGCTCATATTACTGATTTAGTTGATGTTTTACCTGCAAGTGTTAATCCATTGCAATATGTAAAGTCTAAATTACTCTCACTTAATGAAACTGGTGATAGTTCAGTATCTAAAACAAATGTACCTGATGTTAAAGTTGAGCCAAATGCAGATGTATTTAAAGTTAACGTAAATAATAATAAAAGTGGCGATAAAATTTGTTTTAATTGTGGCAAATCGGGCCATTTTCAAAAGCAGTGTACACAGTGGTCCTCTTCAAACCAGTCAAATAATAATTCCCGTGGTAGAGGCCGTTTTTCAGGTAGAAATCGTGGCTATGGTAATCGTCATTTTCGGCGAGGTCGCGGTAGAAGCTATGGCAATAATAATGGCAATCGTAATGTAGATGCGTTCATGATTCAACTGATGCAGTCAGAAGTCGATGAAAATGGTGATGCAGCAGTTGATATGGTTAAATCAGTCAAATGGTTCTTGGATAGTGGTGCTACTGATCATATTATTTGTAAAAAAGAGTATTTTTCTAAATATGTTGTATTAAATGAGCCAGTACCAGTTAAATTAGGCGATGGTCGCTTTGTATACTCGAAATACATTGGTACTGTGTCTGTAAATTTTCATGTTGGTTACCGAAATGTATTCTGCAATGTCAAAAATGTATATCTTGTCGAGAAGATGGCTTGTAATTTATTAAGTGTTAGTACAATCGATAAGGCTGGCTATAAAGTTGTTTTTGTTAATGGTAAAGTTAAAATATTTAATATGTATCGTCGATTAATTGCTATTGGTTGTAAGAATAATAAGTTATATGAAATTAATAGCTCAATAGATAAAAGTAACGTAGAATGTGATAGTCAGGGCAATGTTGCATCTAGTGCGTTGACCACAAAGGTAATCAAAGACAAAAAGCATTGGCACCGTATTTTAGGGCATGTTAACTTTCGTGATTTAAGATTTTTGTGTCATAACAATTTGTTGGATGGTTTGCCAAGTATGATTTCAGATGAATATGTAAACTGTGATGTTTGTTTTCGAAATAAAATGAAGAATTTGCCGTTTGGTCACAATGGTCGTACAAGGAGTAATGATGTTTTGGAATTGGTGCATACAGATGTTAATGGTCCCCATCCGACAACTGGAAATAAAGGGGAACGGTTCTTCGTAACGTTCATTGATGACTACAGTAAATTTGCTACGGTATATACAATTAAGGGTAAAGATGAAGTTTTCGATTGTTTTAAGGAATTTTATAATCAAATGTGTAACTTTACAGGGAAGTCTTTGAAGACTTTGCGTTGCGACAATGGTCGCGAATATGTTAATCGTAAATTTTTTGAGTTTGCCCAGGAAAAAGGTTTTAGGATTCAGAATAGCCCACCGTACACTCCACAATTGAATGGTGTTGCCGAGAGGTATAATCAAACGGTAATGGATCGAGCTAGATGCTTGCTGGATGAAGCTGGAATTGCAAGGCGTTTTTGGCCAGAAGTTGTGAAAGCTGCTGTGTATATTGGAAATCGCTTGTTGGCAAATACGGTCGAGCAGAAAACCCCATTTGAGCTGTTTAATGGTAAAAAGCCTAATATTAACAATCTTGTCTTGTATGGTTCTTTGTGTTATGTAAGAATTCCAGATGAGAAGCGCAGCGATAAGTTTAGCAGGAAAGGCATTCAAGGAACTGTTGTTGGTTATGACAATATGGGGTATCGAGTATTGGTTAACAGAAATGTGATCGTCAGTCGGAATGTGCAGATTATTGATAGAAACTCGAGTCGTATTGTGTATTTGGATGATGAATCTGGAAGCGAAACGCAAGAAAGTGATGGTCCGTCAACAGAGAGTGTACCGGAGGAAGTACCACTGGAGCGAAGGAGATCTGAGCGCGAAAAGAAAGAACCTAAAAGGTATGGAACCCCTGTTGTTTACTTGTCTTCTGTTAATGTTCCTAGGACCTATAAGGAAGCAGTGGAAAGTGAAAATTCGTCGAAATGGATGGAAGCAATGGAATTGGAATTGGCCAATATTGAGAAAAATGGTACATGGAAACTGGTTGATGTCCCAGATGGAAAACAAGTGTTAGATGTCAAATGGGTATTTACAGAGAAGATGGATGGTACACATAAAGCGCGGCTTGTAGTACGTGGATTTCAACAGGAGTTGGACGAAGAAGAAGATCTTTACTCACCGGTTGTCAGAATGCCCACCTTGAAGACGTACTTGTCAATGGCGTGTCGGAATAAGTGGTACATCGAGCAGTTAGATGTCCAGACAGCGTTTCTGAATGGTTTGGTCAAGTCAGAAGTGTATGTGAAGCAGCCGGAAGGATTTGTCAAGGATTGTCGAAGAGTCTATCATCTGAGAAAAGCACTATACGGTCTACGTGAAAGTTCTCTATGTTGGTTTCAATGCCTGGATGAATATTTAAAGGTACTTGGTTTTATTAATTTTAAAATTGATTCATGTCTTTATCGTTTACAGCAGAATGGTGAGTCTGTATATTTACTAGTGTATGTTGATGATTTATTAATTTGTGGCTCTAATCCTGATTTAATTAATGATATAAAATGTAAGTTGTGTCGTAAATTTCATATGAAGTTGTTAGGTCCAGTCAAGAATTACTTAGGTATTGAGGTTGACTTTGATCGGAAAGGTGGTACAATGAAGCTGAGTCAACGGAGGTACATTGAAACGCTTGCGGAGAAATATGGCTTGGTCTATGCAAAATCTCAGAAAACACCAATGGAAATGGGTTTGAAATTGGAGAAAGCTGATTCGGTTGATGAAAAGGTTCCTTATCGAAGCTTGGTTGGTGCGCTGTTATATGTTGCTGCGGGCACTAGACCTGATGTATCCTTTAGTACTAATTATTTGAGTCGTTTTCAGTCTGGTTATGGTGAGGAACATTTTAATTATGCTAAGCGAATTTTGAAATATTTATATTGTACTCGAGATATGTGTTTGAATTTTTGTAGTACTAATGAGACTGTTATAGATTGTTATGTGGATTCGGATTTTGCAGGAGATGCTTTGGATCGAAAATCAACTACTGGTTTTGTCATCAGGGTATATGGTAACCCAATCTTATGGAAAAGTGTCAAACAAGGCGCAGTGACAAGAGCGTCAACTCATGCAGAATATTATGCGATAGCGGATGCTGTTGAGGAAGTCTTATGGACTCGGCAATTAGTAGAGGAACTTGGTTTGTATTGTAGGTTACCAGTTGTAAGTATTTTTGAAGATAATAGCGGTGCACTTATTTTGGCAAATTCTGGTAACTTTGTTGGTAAGAGTAAGCACATAGATGTGGCGATGCGATATGTTTCTGATTATGTTCAAAAAGGTTTAATTCGTATCGTTAAGGTGGCGTCGGAAGATAATATAGCAGATATTCTTACAAAATCGTTAGGTCGGACTAAGTTTGAAGTTTTTCGTAAATCTCTTAGTATTTATTGAAATATCTGCTCTACTTTAAAATATTATTTTGTTCAGTAATTTTTTCTTATATATAATTTAATATGAACTAATATTTTTATTGCTGTATGCAATCGTATGTATTTGAAATGATTTTTTATTTTAATCGTATTATTGCATTTCTATTTAGTATGTTTATGTTTTGTAAAATTGAGGTGGCGTGTTAATGTGGCTACACTGATAGTGGCAATTTTACGTATTTCAAATCTCAACCGTTTTATCCTATCTAGTCTTTCTCTCGTCTATTCATATTAGTCTTGTTGTTGTTCAGTTACGTAAATATATTAAGATGGTCTTCGTTCATGGTTCACCTTTTATTTAACACAAACAATAAAAAAGTGAACCTTATACTTGGAAGAAAATCGAAAAATTTTCCCTCAAAAAAACTACAGACTTTCACTAAGGCTTAAAACCTTCCTTGAAACAACCACCTTGCTAAGAGTAACCAACTCCTTTACGTAATATGGCTCTCTTCCTCCCCTCAGTCTCCCCCACTGTTTTCTTCCTTTTCTCTCATTTCGTTTTCAAATTATTTATTTTACTGAGCTACGTCTACAGTATATTATACCTACACTTCAATTTTTAAACTTTTTGCCACCCTATATCTCAGAAAGGGATGACACAAGAGTATGAAATTTTTTGGACTTATTAAATAAATAAATTATATACCCTGATGTAAGAATTAGGGCCAATGTCAAAAATGTTAGTTTTGAAAAAAACAGGATTGAAATTTTCCTACTTTTTTGATCTTTGATTTCTCGGCAAGTATTACAGTTAGAACCTTCTAATTTGCAGCACTGACTTGAAATGTTATCATCTTCAAACTAGTTTTTTTTAAATTTATCGTAGTTCCATTAGAGTCCTACTACTTTTGACATTGGCCCTTGTTGAATTAAAAATATGTTGTTGAGTCTTGACCTTGGCCCGACAATAGATCATTCAGTTTACAAAAAAAGAAAATAGACCAGTGAAAAACCAAAATTTAATGAAAAAATGAATAAAATGTAATTATGAAGTACAAAACCAGTCTTCTTCCTCTAAATCAGAAAAGTACATAACATTTGAAATTTTTTTCAACAATTTCAATGACTTACAAAGTGTTGTAATATATTCGACTTATAGGAGAAATAAATGGTTGAAGATTCATCGCTAAAAGCTAACATTTCCAACGATATTGGTTTCAATTCAGGTAAACCAATGGACTTTCTTTTTGCAAAATTTATCACCTGGAACTCCTCATCTGCTAACGAATTCTTTTTGAACATTGGTTTTGGTCGACTAGTTTGAAACTGCATATGTTTGATACCTCTACAAGCTATCTTCTCTTTGTTCATGGAAAATTTTGTATTATTGAAAACTGTTTTCAACAAGCTTGGAAAACTGAGAAAGTCTTGTTGTTCTAGTTCAGTAACTTGAAGGGGTAGTGTGCGATTTATTAATTTTATTAACCTTGCCCAATCACTTGGTATTTCAATTTCCATCTGAGTGGTTTTCTTTTTCCATTTGATTATCGCATGGACAGTGTCTACTTCCATGTGTGTACGGCCTGGTTCTAGAAATTTGTGATTGATGCCTAACTACCTATCTGGAAATTCTTCAGTAAAATACAAGAACATAATAACAACAATTATGTTTTTGTTTTGGCCTGAACAGGAGTGGCTGAAAAAATTTATTTGTTCAGTCGTAGGCGGAATTTTATTCACTATATATTGATAGAGAATACTTGCAATTTCTTTCGCTCCACGATGAGCTTGTGTCTCATTCCATAAGTAGCAGTATATATTGGAATGCTCCTCGTGTTTAATTTCGTATAACGTGAGATTGAAAGTTCAAAGCCGTGTTTTGTAAAATTAAATCCCACTTCAGAGCATTAGAGTTGGAACACAGTAATAACTTTTGAATCAGTTTTTGCATCCTGTTTAACAATATTTTTTTATTTATAAGGCGAATCTGCAAGGGCTCCATGGTTTTCAACTTCTGCCTGCAGCTTCATTTTCTCATCTTCACCCTCAGCATATCTTAATGTCGTTCGCAATTTATCACATTTTCCGCACGTATCGTTATTTGGTTGGACAAATGAAAGATTAAATTCTTCTACGAATATCTTCCAGTAACAAGATTCTTTTATAGGTGCCTGCTCAATCGATTCACAGTATTCCACATACAGACGATACATTGCCTCAATACTGAGATACGATCGTAAATTTAGTTTACTTATGACAAATTTTGACTGTAGTGGCTTTCATAGTCGGGAAATTTCTAGACATGTTCACAGACAATATCTTTTTGAAGACTGGGAATTTTCAACTGTTTGCCACATTTTCCATGTTCATCCATGCAGAAAATGAAACTACCACCCACATGAAATTTTGTACAATAATTTTGGCTTTCTTCGATGTTATGCTGAGGGTATTTAAAAACATTGTTTGGCAACCATCAATCATTTTGTTTTTCCAAAACAAGGTGTAGGATCTAGAATATTTACGGGGACCGATCCCTGTTTGATTATCACGCAACTGTTGGGTACACTTATTAATATTTGCTGCGATATATTGTTTTGGTCACAGCTCTCTAGAGAATAAAAATATTTGAAACAGGGCCAGTCTTAGGATTTCCTCAAAGGCTTTTTATTTTTTGTTACGTAAATATTTTATGAGCTCCCTGAAAGTCATTACTTTGGATTTTTTTAAAAGATTTCCTTCTCAAATATGGACATCCCCTCCTCCCCATAAGACAAATTATTGAAAAATGTTTAAAAATGAAAATTGAACAAGTTAATTTGAAATTAAACGTTTTATGCGTTTCTAAAAATAGTAAACGACGAGATTTTTTTTTAAAATAAATGCAATGATGGTTGAATTGCATTGGAAGACATGGTGTGGTTGCATTATTTATAATTATAAATAATTTTGTGTTGTGGTATTAACCTAAATACGCAGAATGCGTTGTGGAAGTTTCTCAATTCCAGAATGCATTCTGTGCGTTAAGTCCTGTTCACAATACAAAAAATAATGCTTAGAATGTAGAAATGTGCTTTGACGAGGCATGTTTTTGCAATCTGCTAATAAAAATGAAATGCTATTCCATTAACATTCATCTCGTTCAAGTCATTACCCCCTGTCTTCTCATGGAATAGCATCACATTTTTATTATCGTGCCTCAAAATCTTGCATTGTGGAATTGAGAAACTTCAACAAAGCATTTTGCGCGTTCAAGCTATTATCACAACACAAATTTTGTGTTGCGGTATTAGCCTATAGCTCAGAATGTATTCCGAGCATTTAAAAATAACCAGAATATGAATTTTCACAAATCTGGCAATTTTTAAACGACAGAATACATTTTGAGCATTTTTTTGCACATTGAGCGAATTTGGTTTTTGCTCCTAACGCAAACATACATACATACATACATACATACATACATACATACATACATATCAGATACACACATACACACACACATACGCACATACATACATACATATCAGATACACACACCCATAAACCAAAAAGAGGTTATTATTAAATCGATTTTGATTAGCAAAATACGAGATTTCCTAAACAGTTTGGAACATTGAAAATGGTTGTTGTTTCTTCATAAAGTGTAGAAACACTATAGAAATGAGTTTTTTTTCAACTGTTTGATGTTTATTTCTTCACAGCGTTGCAGAATGTCACAATGAAAAAGGGCCATTTCACATGGTGATGCTTACACAAACAACCAAGTTTACTTCTCCATAATATTTAATTATATCTAAAATTCTATTCATGAATGAAGTTTACCTGTGTAATCGAATAAATAATAACCTCTTTTTAGTGGATTTGTTGGAAAAAATATCGTTCTCAACTAGTTAGCCACACCTGATAATCACTTATTTTGCTAACTATAGTCGACTAGAATACTATTTCTTTCAACATTTGGTAAATTTTTACGACTTACAACGCGTGCCCCTAACCTCTCTTAACCGATATAATTTGACAAAATGGTCGCAGAATTCTAGTGAGTTATCTCTTTACCGTGTTCATAAAAACAAAAAAAAAAAAAAGTCTTGGCAAGAGCCAACTATTCTGTCAACATTATCGTGTATTGCAATTTTCTCGTAAAATTAGTTGGCCTGATTTTTCTCCTCGATTTTTTTTTCCATCTATATTTTTCCTACCAAAATATTCGAATTCAGGAAACCTAAAAACTTGATTTGTCTGCGTTAAACGAGTCGAATTACATTTTCATCCTCGTCCAATAATAATTGTTAGATACAGTATTATTACAAAAAATAAAATAAAAATACGCGGTAACCTAAACGTAAAATTAGAAATTATCGAACGTTTACAAGCCATTTTTACGTTCGTTCAGAGTTTCTTTTTTCTCTTTTTTTCCACTTTGCCTCCCTTTACCTCCCTTCTTGTACTTTTCCCACTCTATATGTGTATTCATTTGAGTGTAGAGAAGAAGTGGTCGCGAACGAAATCCAAACATAAAAATACAGTTGTCAAATATTTTGATATATTACCATTCGAAAAATAGAGTTTTTTCTTCCCCTCTACTATTTTGAAGCAAAACTAAACAAATTCGAGGCCGAAAACTGCGAAGCGGAAAATGTGTAAATATATATTTAAGTAATTGGAAAAATTTTGAGGATTAGATTTATTTATTTGCTCCATACAATGAATAGATGAAGAAGAAGAAAAAAGATTTACACAACGCGCGTTGGTAACCATTCTTCGATAAATTTTGTCAAAAAGTAACAAAAAAAAAAAAAAAAAAAAAAAGGAGAGAAAAAAGTATTTCCGCTTTTTGAGAGTGTGTCGATGTGTACGAATGATGTTAATCAAAATCCACCAAAGTGTCTTATTTTTATTTTTTTATTTTTCAAAATGGCCGGGGGATGGGATTAATGTAAACGGGGTTGACACTTTTCCGCAGTTAGGTATACCATACGTGATTTGGTGAAATGAAAACGAACACAAACATATTATAGGATGAACGAAGAATTTTTGTTGTTTTCTCTCTGCTGCGAAAAAGTAGGCTGAAAATAGCTGCAGATAAATTTGACATGTTTCTCTCAGACTCTTCAAATTGCTAAAACGTTGTGTAATTAATGGAAACTAGATATATGGTTTGTTTTGAAGAAGACGATACTAAAAGATTTGTTTCAGTCTTTCGAGAAAACAATTTTATTTTTATTTTCATTCCAATATTTATGCGGGTTTATTTCAGAATCGACGAATATCACATTTCAAAATGAATTCATTCTAACACTTCATTACCTATTACGTGCGAGAACCCTTAAATTATTCATGAACAAGTGCTGGTCAAAATCGAGATAATTTCGACCATATAATATTCTCTTTTTAAAATCAGTTTGTATTCAAAATTTAACGTTTGTACGTTCTCCTGGCTCGGGGACACCAACTACCGCAAGGCTAGGAGTGGGTTCACTCATATAGGAGAGGCTGGGCTCCGAGAGTACGTAACTTTCAAAAGAAGCCTGTCTGAGCCTAAGCGAATACGCAGTGGCGTAACATTCTCTTTTATAATTATTCAGAAATCTACACTTGTTACCGGGGCTACTGTAACATCCATTGTTCTATTAAACTATATCTAAAATTCTGCTCATGAATGAAGTTTACATGTTAATTATTTTTTCTATTCATTTAAACGGAATATCATCAATTTTAAGATCAATAAACTTTATAATTTCAATAAGAAATATAAACTCAAATAAACAATTAATAAGAAATATAACTCTTTATTGTTGATCAATTATAATTACATCACCGAATAAATAATAACCTCTTTTTGGTGGATTCGTTGAAAAACATATTGTACTCAACTGTTAGACACTAGTGATAATCACTGATTTTGCTAACTAGTTGAGTAAAATACTGTAATAAAATTAATGATCAATAAGTGATAAAACGTTAAAATTACATCAAATGATGAGTCTTACACAAAAATCAACCTCCTCATGATGGCAGATTTAACGTTTCATTCAGAAAGTGTTACCTCTATACTTGAATATGAAGTGAACGTGTCTCCATGAAAATAGATGCTTCTCGTTTTTACGCAGAGGCGCATTCACTTTGCATCGAGCTTACATTTATCAATGATAAGAGCTACTTTTCACTCCCAAAATACCAGCGTAATCATTGCCTTTCTGATCATGTATTACCTATATAAAATAAATTAAGGAGTGAAAAAAGTAAGAGTTCTGAAATTGGCCACGTCCATCATTCCATATATGCCTTGAAAATACAGAATTTCATACACGTGTTGCAAAAAAAATGATTTTTACACTTACACTGATTGAGACATTGTCATTTTAATTTCGAGACTTAATACTTTGGTAATAAAAAAAAAAAATTAAATTAAAATTAAATACCCGGCCTAAGCTTAATGCTCGCAATAATATTCTCTATTGTTAAGTGTGAAAATAACTAAACTATAAGGTACCTAATATGTTGACATCGTCAAATTATAAGTATAGGTGGACGAAAAAGTATGTAAAATAATTTGTTAAGTACCCACCAAGGTGGTTGAAATCACAGTGAATATTTGGGGGAAACAATTACTAGAAAAAACAAAAACAAAGATGAAAAATTGTGTACGACTTGCAGAACAAGAACCTACTTATTCTTATGCTTATTACATACACTTGGGAAAAGTTTTCCCTATTTTTTGGCGTGAAATACTTACGTAAGTACCTAATAAAAATTTGTTGCCAATCGGTGCAACGAAATTTTTCTCAATACTTACTTTCGTATCATCAAATAATTTTCGTAATTTTTAATTTTGAAATTTGTACGAAGATAAATTTATATACTCACTTGAAAATAAGAGCTTTGAAAGGCGGGAAAGCGAATGAAGACTTCGATAGCAGAAATAAATATAGCGCCATTAAGGCGAATTTTAACCCATATAATTTTATAACGTGTCCGTAATTTTCTTCCACATTTTTACATCAGTTTTTAAAGGCGAAAAACTTTGTGACATTCGATTTTTCGCGTAATATACGTTTTAATATTCTTTTTCAGTTTCGGATTCGCAATTTTCTATTATTCGAGCTGTACGTTGTACAGTATTTTTGGTATTTTCGAAACAAAAACAAAAACTAACGATTTCCTCTTTCCTCTTTTTTTTTTGTCGTTCATCTGTATACTTGCGTATATAAAAAATACTCGTAAAGAGTTATTTACATTTTTTCGACAATAACGTCAATAACGAAATAGAAATGGTTGTTCACTGTGGCAAAATTATAAACGTTTCCCACACGAACGCGCGATTATACGTTTATTCGAGATAAACAGTGGGTGTTAAATTCTGTTGAAACGCGAAACGAACTGAATTTTTGAAACTTCCGCAGTTCCCATCACTAAGTTTGTCATCTAAGTTGAGCTTCCTTATAATTTGGGCCACTAAAATTAGGATTTGAAGAGGAATTAATTAATTCACGCCAAATTCGCTTGGAATTTGCCAAAGATGGGCTCCTGAATGAGTGATAGAAATGTTACATCACTCCAAAATCTAAACTCCCTCCAGGTGGGACTCAAAAATGCTACCTATACTCTATTCACGTCGCAGACATACAGCTAAAGAGATGTCCAGCGCTTCAGATACTCAGTGGTTTAAAAATACGTGAAATATAGAGAAGAAGCAACTTCAGTTTTACGTTCTGCGCATTCAAAGTTACGCATATTTCATTGTGAAAACGGACATCTCCGTACCAATACATACACATTATCAAACTACGACACATGCGCAGTAACAAATATCGGACTTTGAAACGTTTCATCAACGTTCTATCTTCGATGTGTTTTCGATCCAGTGTAGGACATTTCGTTAGCTGTACGTCTCTGGTTCACCCTCAGAAGTGCGTGACGTCAGCATCATCAATATACCTCACTCCTGTTCATATAGGTACTTTCAAATTGTAGGTCTTATTTTATTTTAATGATTATTTCCCGCACTTTCAGAACTTTTTATACGTGAAAAATGTAGCCGAGAACTTTTGATTCACATTTTAAAACTTTTATTTTTAAAACCATAGACTATCGAAGGCACAGTCGAGATTTATTTTAGTACATCCTAAACGATGCTTTTCGTTTCCAAAACCACAGGTGCACTCGGGTAGATGAACCTGAGGGGAAAATTCAACAGGTACATTGCATGTGTTGAAAATCAACGCTAAAAATCCTAATAAATCGTAGTGTGAAATAATGTTACAAAAAAAAAAAAAGTGCTTTAACACTCTCGCTGCCAAACAGGGTTTCACAAAAATCAGTGTAAAAAATTTTTTGAGCCAAAGTTTGAATCTCATTTAGAAGGGTCTAGATAACATATATTTATAATTTTTTCATCATACCATCCTGTGTAAGGGAGATTTTCACCCGTGTGCAATATAGCACACATGGCCTGAAGAGCTAAAAACATGCTTCCACCCATGAGTAATCTAGGTGGTAAATACAATATTAAGAAACTCCTTTGCAAATGCCTCAACAATTGAGAAACAATCAATGTACTAAACTGAAAAGGTACTTTTCATATGCTACTCTATGGCATTCTTAAAACACCCATCTTTTGTTACAATGTTGCCAAATTTCTCTGCTGTTCCAGAGTTAGATGTATTCAAGCCAGTAGAAACCGAAAATCACATTTATTTTAATGTAAACTGTGTTCTCTACAGCACACAATCAAAAATATGTTGGTATGATCCGTGTGCAATACAGCACACACAGCGTGAATGGCAATCAGATTTGTGTGCACAGGTGCACACATGGCAGCGAGAGTGTTAAATTTGTAAATTACATAATAATGTTTTTCCACATTTCTACAATGGTCATACAGTTCCATAATTTTTTAACCTTGGTGGTTTTTTGGCCCAATGTTACGGCACAAAACACTGATAATATGCTAACTACACCTACCAGGTAGTTTCAGAATTATCTACTGTATAACTATAGCCCTGATAGTTGATTTAATGCTTTCTATAATCTCAGGATTTGAGAGGTCAAAGTTTTGTTGGCGCTGCTAATGTTAGTGGTCATCTCACGGGATTACAGACGAAAATTATAGAAATTAATCCCTGAGCATTATTTGTCCAATATATTGTCCCATCATTCAAATCTAGTAGTGCAAGAGTGCAAGATGCACTTACTGAAGAAATGATTCTTGTTTGTGATTTTATTGGAGCAACTATAGAACTGATTACTTTTGTGCATGATTTGTCACACCCTTTAAGCATCTTTTAAAAACTTCAAAGTAATAATGTGCCAACACTTTTGAAATATTGTCCTATACGATGGTGTATGAAAATTAAATCTTTAATTACTGTTCATAGTAACTTTAGTTGTTCAGGCTGCACGGGGATTCGAACCTGTACCAACTGAACACCTAAAACCTCCCTCGTCACCGCCACAAAAAGTCAGTACCGTATTCACTCAGCCACAGTGCCGGTTGATGGTGTACGAGGAAGAAGTGTACACATACGCCGACCTAGTGTAGTGGCTGCCACCACTCCCGCCTCAGTACAGCGGAGCGTAAATACAGTTACCGATACGGAGGCACCTAACAGGTAGGGATGTACACCAGTGCGTGGTGATGCCCCTCTTCATCACCACCCCGTGGCGTATGCCCATCGGTGCCATCACATTACAGCAACGGTGGTATGACGCACCACAGTTACAGTTGGCTGCACGAGTGTCCGAGAGATGGTGTTGAATAGCCATCTCCCGCATCATGTCAAGGTCACCACTTTAGGTGTTCAGGCGGCACGGGAATTCAAACCCGTACTGACTGAACACCTAAAACCTCCCTCATCACCGCCACCAAAAGTCAGTACCGTATTCACTCAGCCACGGTGCCGGGTGATGGTGTACGAGGGAGAATTGTACATATACGCCCACATAGTATGGCGGTCGCCACAGTAACTATAATGAAACAATAATCAATTTTCTTAGCGAAGTTATCGACAATGGAAGCCTTGATTTTTCAGCAACTGAAAAGTCATCAAGTTTCTAGAGCAAACTCAAATTGTTCAAATTCTACTTTCTCCTTAGTATTTTAAGTAGGTACAATATCTAAAAAAGTTGAGACTCTGAATTGTCAACTGCAAAAAATTGATCTCAGTATTAAAGAAGGGTACTCTAAAATTGATATAATGAAAAATGAAATTTGGAAAGATATATACAATAAAAATCTACAATAATCAGTTTTCTTAATAAAGTAGAACATTTTTTAATCAAAAATGAAAATTGTTTGATGAAATTGCAAGTTTTTATACACATGATAAGTTCGATGCCAATAAATTAATATTACGCAGGAATATGCTGATAGATATAAGCGTAATGAGAAACAAATTTAGGTTTGCGCCTACAAATGTGTCCCAAATAGTTTCTTTCTTAAGATAAAATAGAGATATGGTAATGCTTATTCCAGAAGTTTCTAAATTTATAAAAATTTTATAAACTATTCCTACATCAACAGCCACTTATAGAAGATCCTTCTCATCTTTGCGAATACTGAAAATTAATTTACATTCATGCATGTCAGCTGAGAGGCTGTATCACGAAGCTATTTTAAACATTCATAAAGATTATACTGATGAAATAGAATTAGATCCGTTAATTAATTTGTAGATTAGTGAGTCGCAACAGCGGCACGGTACTTTTTATTATAAAAAATTTTCTGTTTCATTTAGTTTAATTATTGCTCAATGTTGAACATTTACTTTTGTGAGCAAAATTTTTAAGATATTCTTGGTTCTGAAAATTTATTAAGCCCTCGATGTACTTCAGACTATGTTTAGGAATTTATTACGTGAAAATATGTCAAGAAAAGTAAGAAAAGAAAAAAAATTTTTTTTATATGTGTGTGCACCTGTTGGGAAAACAGAAAATTGTCAGCTATGCAATAGATGTTGCAGTTGATTGGGGAGAGAAAAAAAAGTATAGATGCACATTCTTATACGATGATAAGCATCATTTTGTAGGGTAAACAAACATCGTATTTCAAGCAGATAAATGTCGACATGGTTTATGATGTCACTCATTTCATAGCGTAAATAGAGTATCGTACTGCTTTTAGTTTTTACAATTTTCCTCAGTAATTAAGTAAGTTTATTAAGCAAAATAAAAATAATTATGTACTGTAATTTAAAAATGACGTACATAAAATTTGGAAGAACAATGTTTCTCACATTTTTTTTGTAAGTATCATTAAAGTGTCTGATATACAGGGAGTTGAAAAATTGTAGGCATTTGTTTCAAAATCATAATAACAAGATCTGTATTATTTTTACATGCTTTAAAAATTTAACTAGTTCTTCACTGCTTCTCATTGAGTGGATATGAATTTAGACGTTACAGGAACTGGATGGAGAAAAAAATGCAGTACTAAGAAAGACCACCACATTTGTTCTACTTTGCGCATCAATTGTAATATTACGAGTGTGTGGGCCAAATGCAAGAACGATACTTAAGAAATTCTTACATTTTTTTCATTATCAATTATAACTATACATGAACATATGTTATAAATATAACATTGTTAAGATAAGTAAAAAAATTAAGGCACTGTTAATACATAATTATCTACCATTCTTGCATTTGGACCTGTGTCTGTGATGGATTCAGATACATACAACTTTAGAAATCTCCAACGAGTTGATCAAAAGCATATCAAAGATGAACGGTTTTTGATCAGCATATTTGTTACTGCATATGCGTCAAGTGGCTCTAATGAACATCTTCAAAAAATTCAATGATAAATTTCATGAAATGTGCGCAGCTCTAGATGCATAAACAGTAAAATTCTGATAGCTCTGTTTTCATCTTTGACACATTTTTTACCACTCTTGCATAGGGCATTGGACATCTCTTTATCTGTATTTCTTTGGCTGGGTTTCATCCAACGTCTTACCCTTGATAAAAGTGTATCATTAAAAATTCATTTTTATAAAATTTATTCTCACTGGGAAGCTGAAAATGTGTATGCATATAGTATAAGGATGGCCAAAGAAATTACCATACTATGGTCATTTTTTATAATACGTACGAAGTCTATATACTTATCATAATTATTTGATGACTGTTACCTACATCCCTTGTGTCTTCCAATAATGGAAATGAACCATTAGAAAAATAACGATAAAAAAACTGTCGTTCTACATAATATATTACATTTAGTTACGTAGGTAGGTTCATTCACTTTCGTTGCATGATTTTGTAATAGGCAGTGCATGTTATAAACTAAGTTTTATTCCAATCAAATCAAATTTTTCCTTAAAACATCACTAATTACCATCCAAGACAGTCTGAAGCAGATTCAGGATGAAGCATAGCAGCTTCAATGGCAGATGAAGCCATTTAAGAAGTGCAGCAATTTTTCTTTTGAAAAAGTAATAAATAAAATCTAATGTCACTTTTCACAAGCACTTGTAAATGTTGTCGGCCATAAAAAGAACGATTTTGCTCATTGCCTGCAAACCGGATGATTTTATCACCTCAAAAACGCACATTTCTCAATGCACCACAGCTCTCACACAAACTGAGAAGCTGATGTAGAAAACAAAACAGGATAATTGATTTGAAAAAGTGTAATGCTTGTCCATTGAAGAGGCTCTTCAATTTTTCCAGGTAGAACTAGAAAAGAAACTTTTGTTTTTCAAAAAATTCTGTAATTCCTTGATCGATAAGTTCTAATAAAAACTTCCGTTTGTATCAAATGCTCTTTTTGTAACAAAATAAATTTGTTTTATTTGAATTATCAATTTTTTGAATTTTTCCAGTTTGCAGAACAGACACAAATAAAATTGTAAGGTTGAACGGAGAACTAACTTTGATTGGAACCTGTCTGAAACTAAAACTTGGAACGCAATGTTTTTCTGCCATGTCAAACACAGCCAGTAGGGGAGAGCATTATACCATGGACCTGAAATTGATGAGCCTTCAACAAAAAAATCCTCAAAAATATAATTCATGTCCCAAGAAAATATGTTGCAAAAATGCTCTGTTTTTGACCATGGTACAACAGAGGTGTTGTATCATGGTCAAAAGGAAAGGATGTTGTAACCATCGCCACCACCATTAATCTGTGAAAGAGAAAAATCAATTTTATTCATTATTTAATAAACATTATTAAAACCTTAAACACTGTATAAAATTCAGAAAAATATTCTTCATTGCTTCGGAGAAAATATTTCAAAATTGTTCCAATTATTTTTTTGCTAGTACTATGGTCAAAAGGGTGTTGTACAATGGATTCCACCATTAATCAGTGAAAATTGAAAAGAAATATCATTTACTTATTATTTAATCAAATGTGAACTTTATTGTAGATTTAATTTTGAATAAAATTACGAATGAAATTAATTGTCCATGGTGCAATGGAAAAAAGGCTCCATGGTATACTACATCAACTTTTACTTCTCTTTTTTCTCTAACCTTTATAATCATTTTCTTATGAAAAATCAATTATGTAAGATTTATTACTTACTTGAAGGGAATATGAACATATTATACAACAACTGTAAACAACAATTAAAACTTATCAATTCAAACCACGTTTATCAAAATTTTGTGAAAAGTATTTTTCATTTTTATTTAAGAAAGCTAAATGCAATATTATCAGATATTACGTACTTCATCATGCGATGTGATTTGTTTTAACTTGCGTCATATAGTAGAGAAAACTCTCAGTCTCATAATCAAAAAGAACAAAGCTAATAGTACTTTTGCCATGCTACAGCAGACGAATATGGCAAATACGTAACAAATAGTGGACAGGACACTCGTACCTAATTGTAGATTTGTAATTGAAATGAGAGGACAAAAGAAAATCGAAATTTGCGCATTATTTTTCCTGCCCGGAAATTTATGGAAAAAAAGAAAATGGAGGGGCTAAAGAAAAATATATCCTACCTCGAAGCAGAGGCTCTTCGTGCAGCCGGTGTGGGGGTTGTCTCACCTTCCATGGCTCGATCTCAGTTGGAAAAATCGTGTAACTGATGACTTTTTTCTTTCTTGTTAAATTATCAATTTTTCGAAAGTTGGAAATTTTCTTGAAGAAAAGTACGCTAAGTTGTGAATTTCATCCCCCTGTCTGAACTACTTGGAAGAGCCATTGCCCTGAAGATACATTCCACGTTTGTATTAAAGTGTGGTTTTTTACTGAAGCTTATTTCCTCGTACCAACTAGAATTTGGAAAGACCACGGAATTTCTTCGGTGAATTAAAGACGAATTTTAAAAATTGCCGTAAAAATTGAATTATTTACGGGAAGCAATAACGCCTGTTCATAGTAAAGAGGTTATAGTGTGCTAATATTTCTTGAGACCGTCTTAACCCGAGCACGAGGGCCTTCAAGCGATAGAAAAATGAATATTTAACAAATTGCATTCTAAAATCCCTTCTTTAATATTCTTAATAAAACCAAACAAACTCCGATTGAGGAAGTAAAAAATTTCAAGTTATTGCCGACCAATTTTTTTCCACTTTTACGATTCCCTCGTCGTCAAAAAGAATATAGGTACCAACCAAAGAAGAAGAAAAAAAACTTTTGACAATACTTTCCATCGCCCCAGATGTCTAATTTCCTTAACAAGATTAACTTTTTAATGAGCGTACTTTAAAGGAGAGGAGGGAGAAAAAAAAAAAACTTTTTTAAAAGCGAAACATCATTTTTCGTTTTTCACTTTAGAATTTAACGATCAACCGCCGCACAACCTTCCATTATATTATGTTGCTTTTTTTTTTTTTTTTTTGTTTTCTTTTTCTTTTTTGCTTTTTTTTTTCGCTTTCTTTAAAAACTTTTACGAGATCGTAATAATATTAATAATAATGATGGATATCTGTTGGTGCGACGTTAATCAATTTTTCATCCATCGTTTTTATAGCAATTTTAGATCGTGCAGAATCGTCCAAAATGACCTTAATAAAGATGATATTATAGGAAATGCCAAGGGAAAAAAATGACTATATGGTTCTTTCTATGGACAAAAATGACAAACTGTTTCAAACTGGTAAAAGCAGTGCTTTCTTCTTATTCGTACGGTCAATTTAACCGATGAAGCGAATACAGGAAAAGATAAAAAAATTTGATTCATAACTGCACTGTTCTAACTATATGAACTTTGATCACTATAATAAGTGCTGAACTTCATATTGTTTGATACCAAAAGGCAGTGAAAGTATCTGCTTATATTTATAGATACAATGTATCCTTGTGGTTACTCATCTAATAAGAAATTATTATTAAAAAAAGAAAAATTCCTGGCGTAGTATGCTTCCCTGGAAAAGTATTTTTTCTAAAAATTTAACGAGAAAATTTCAAAATCTTAGGACTGCAGATTTGCCAGAGATCTCAAAAGCCTAGCGAAACATGCGTTGCTATTTTTCATCATTAATTTTTTCTGATTTCAAAATTCTAACGCCGCTTAATCTTTGCTGGACAAAAGGTTTTCGAAACTTACGAAAATCCTAAAGAGTTTCGGTATAAGTTCTTCTAAAAGAACAAATTCCGTATTCGTGGAAATTTAAAAATTCTATGGCAGCAAGCTCTACAGGAAATAAGCTTCTTTTTTTATTTCTTTTTAAAAATTAGCTAAAATACTGAACACGAAATGAAAAAAAATGATATGTATCTCGGAGATACTCTTAATGTTTCTTTTTCACTTTCCATTCTTTCTAAACGTTATTATTTTCTTTTTTTTTTTGAATGTTAGCTGCGGAGATTACCAACTCGTATGAGGTATAGGGGCTATCATCCCTCGATGACAGTCGCCGCCAAAAGGCTGCCTATTATTATTCGTCTCTATGACATTAAACAAATTAAGTGCACACTTATACGTTTGTATGTTCTTACCTGTATGTACATACAGGTAAGATACGACGTTTGTAACGTGACTAATCGATAGATAAAGATCTCACTGATGTCACAGAATGATAAAAAACTTCTTATATCATTTCTTATCAGTGACTAATGATAAATTACGTAATTAGATGATGTAATATCATATGTATATGTATGTATGTGTGTCCGAGTGCATGTGCCAAAATTCTCTATACGAACTCATGAAATTGGCTACAAAATTGGCAGTGTTTACTCGGGTTTTGGCTTCCCCATATGCAAGTATAGGAAATGGCAAAACACGCAAATAGCTGTTGGCTACCTTCTTGTTGAGAATCCTCTTCACAACAAGGTATTCCACATCAGCCTTTCAGATAATGGAATAGGTAATGCATCAATCATCTCGTTTATGTTTTTTCAAGCTACTGTCAGAAATTTGGATACATAATGCGAATTGTCGGGTCTAGTAAACGAGTTTTTTTCTGAATTGATTTAGATGCAGCCAATCTGTACTGGTGATTTCGAATCTAAAATTAGGCGGCTGAATTCTTCATTCGTGTGTTTATTAGGCAGGTTCTGCTGGATATTGCGCTTACGGATAAATACTTAGGTAGGCTTACCTGCTAATTTTGAGAAATTCAATTTTTCATGCTTAAATTTTAAATAAAACACTTTTTAATATCTTATCGTGCGGATCGATCGTAGTTTTCAAGCGATTTCCCATTCCCATATTAATTTTCTGATTCTCTTAAAATAAGGATACAACCTGTAATATATCAGCTGCATAAACTACTTTTCGTGAATGGAAAAAGCAGATAGACTTGTTGTTTATTTGTTTCAAAAAGCTTGAACTAATTGATTGTTATTACTACGATCTATATTAATAAATTTATTTTGAAGTCGACTTTTTATCAAACATTTTCTAGTCATCAATTTTGTGGTTGTGATTTGAAATGGTGGTGGTTAAATTTATGTTTTTTTTCGCATGTTCAACCATAGCCTATACCTATACATTTAAAATTCGTTTGTCATTAATGAAACGGTAATCAAAATCACTGAAAGAAAATTCAAAGAAATTGTGTTGTTTAAGATTGAAATATATTAAATTATGATGTGAAATTAGGATAAACTCGCGCCTTTGTAACGGGAGGAACCAAGGGTATACCTGTACCAAGCCTAAATCTTTAAGATGATCGGTAATCCATATGTCGGTATTGTGTTCCAAGCGATCAAACAAATATAAAATGTTCTCCAAATCGGACAATTAGAAATAAGTACTGTTTGATAAAAAGGGCATATATAGCTACCAAATTAAAAAATCGATCGTATCTTAAGAAAATAATATTTCATCGTAACCATCTTTCTGCGGGTCAGTAGTCCAGTCAAATCGGCATCAAAATAAGGAAAAAAATAAAATTAGCACACAAACTTGAACTACCTATATAGAATTGTTAGAAGAGTCTCCCGGAATAATATACTGAAAGTCACACTCTCCATACTTCTTGCATTTTTTGGAAGGAGGTGTTTGTCCCCCAAAATTTGGTTTAGTCTTTTGCCCGACGCCCTTCTTTCCGTCCAGAGAGTCTTGAAAAAACCATTCTTCACTGTACATGTTCAACAGAATTACCTAAATGAGAAATATATTTCGTAATAAAATTATCAGACTATGTAGATAATTGTTCGTAAACCAAATACATATTTTCTACCCATCCACTCCTCTTCCATAAACTTTTACCATCCCTTCCACCCTCCCTCCTTCCTCTCCAGAGAATCTTGAAAACAACTATATTCACTAAATTTGGTTGTTTCCAAGATTCACTAAAAAGGAAGAGGGGTATCGGAAAAAAAAAACTGCTTGTAAGATTTTTTGATGGAAAAGGTTATAGAAGGGGGTGGATGGTTAGAAAATATCTATTGGGTTTATGAATTATCTACACGATATGATAATTACGAGTAATATCTACTATTTATAACGTAATTGAACATATTCGCTGAAGAATGGTTTTTTCAAGACTCTCTGGAGAAAAACGTGGTTGTCAGGCAAAAAACTGCAAAAATTTTTTTTGTAGGAAATTTCATGCTGAACAATTTTTTACTGAACTATTTTTATCACAAAATCGAAATTCGGGGAGAAAAGCGCAAAAAAACAAATCCAGGGCGATAAACACCCTCTCCCCAAAAATACAAGAGGCAACTTGTAGTATGTTAATCTAAGGGATCCACCCAACAACCCTATGTAGTTAAAGAGCAGTGCTGAAGTTGGTCATCCGATGTACTTCAAAAAATTGAGTAAGTAGAATAAAAGCGTATAATAAGCTCTCATATACCTTAGCTACGTAATTAGGAACATGAAATATTTATTAAAATAGGCCTATTGATAATTATCTTGAAATTGTAATAAAAATGGTTTGAAATACGTTTATAAAAATTAGCACAATGACCATGTAATATATTAGTCTAATCATTAATAAATCATCAGAGTTCGGGCACTAGCGACAGTTTTTAGTGACTCATTTAATGAAGGTTAATTTGTTATTTTTTCCTCCAATATGAGTTTGCACATTTTGAAAATGACCTCCTGTCAACCCAGCAGCGAGACAACACATGTCAGGATCATCCTGAACAGGTGAAAATAAATAATGTTTGCGACTTATTTGACCAAGGCTGAAACTTTGAGTAGGTATATCCTATTTACCACATCTGCTACCTCCATCACAGACCAGCGTGCTCCTGCCATGCACCTGAACATGTCCTAAAAATCAGTTCTGTTACCTGAATGATTTGATCGAGGCTGATTCTGGTTTAAATTAATTCAATACTTCATAAAACATTTAAAAACAAGGTCATGTAGTCATTGAATGGGACAAACCTTTGACAGTAGTAATAAAAGGACCTAGAGACAGCCGTAAAAGCTGTCGAGTAGAGTGAGTGATACAACAACTTGTATAATTATGTGCTAATTCTCAAAAATTTTGTTAAAATTCAAAATTTTGAAAGAAAATTTTTTTATCTGTGATTAGCGTGCATAAAAATTCATAATTTTTAAGTATGTTTTCTATGAAAATCAACTAATTAATCTTGTTTAGCTTTTGTTCTTGATTCTACTTTTGCTAGTTTTCTCCTAAATTCTAGAAGTTAAACAGAAAATATAGGATGATGAAAAATTGTAGGCTGCATATCTGCTTGCAAGAATGAAACATGTTTAGCAGACATAAAAATAATTGTATTCAATATACAGAACAGCGTTTGAAACAAATTGTACAACTAATCCGAAAAAAACTTAGGAGAATCATTGAACTGATATGAAAAATTTATAATATTCTATCAAAATTTGTCGCTCTTTATCATAAATTCAGAAAATTTGAAATATGAAACGATCTAGGCTCATGCTTGTGATTTTACCAAGGAATTTAAAAAATCATACACATTAAAGAGGTGCTCCAGTAAATTTTTTGTTAAATAATTTATCTGAGCAAATTTCAAAACAGCACTATTTCATGATGACAAAACAATATTTACAAATCTTGATAGAAGTATCAAAAAATAGGCATTTATGTCATGATAACCTCATAGGAATATATTTTATCCAGTCCTCTTTATGAAGGGAGAGTGAAATGGTGTATCATTTGTGTCAGACAAAGCAGAGAAGTCATGTGGAATGATGAGGCTCGGATAATACTAATATCATAACAAAACACCTACTAACACTGGGTAACCTGTAATCTTTGCGTAGCAGTGTTAATGTGAAAATGCAAGCAGACGCAGGAAGTTGTGAAAGATACATCAAGGTCAGCACCATGTACAACAACCTTGGAGAAACGTTATCTATCACCTTATCAGAATGAACTTACGTCATGAATATGTCGTCTTAGTTCTATAATCTTCCTAACTTCTTTCCTGTTTAATGTACATAGTAATCGTCGGAAAGTGCTGTTTTATTGATCAGATGAAATTATTTTTATGCCAGAAATGTTTCTTTCTTTCAAGCAACGATACAGCCTAGAATTTTTCATAGTCCTATATTTTCAGTTCAATCTCTAGTATGGGTGTACTTATTTAAGAGAACAAATGCTGAAAAACTATGAATTCTTATGTGCCTAAGTAAAATAAGTTTAGGTTAAAAGAAAATTTTTGAAAGATTAGCTTTTATCTTTTTTTGGCTTTAGCTTCTTGCGAAATAAATATTATTTCATTGCGGAAGGTTGACTGCAGTATTGGTATATTTTAAAATCACAGTAGTGAGTAGAATAAAAGCTTAAATAATAATAACATCTAATTGAAACAATTTTATTTAGATGTTGCGAATTAATTCTAGGTATAGAATTATTCAACAAATAAGATAATTTCTGATTATTATCTTTTATTAAATTTAAACTTCAAATTATTACAAACACTTTCAACTATTACTTATTACGTTTACTTAATATAATTGAAACCTGATTTCCATAACATCGAGTATGGACCCTAATGTTTCTATTTGACAGCTAGTTCAGGAATGAATTTGTCTTCAAAAAGAAGACAAGATATCGCTTATGATTTCATTGTTATAGTTCAAAATAGCCGACCATAAAGGTGGCGTGACATGGAACATCTGCCAGATATGATGACTTTTCATTGTCAGCATATTTGGTGGTGTTTGTTCGTGAGAAGCTAGGTATCATATAGGTGCTATTATTCCAAGAATTAGGTATAATAGTTGTCTATATTTGTTCGACATGTTTTTGTAGACGAACTGAATCGTCTGTAAAAATGGGACGGAACATTAGAATTCTTAAATTTCATCAAACATTTTGAGAATTTTTAAGTATGCAAGTTGTGGCATCATTCTTCTGAACAGCTTATACGGGTCGCACTTGGACCTTTTATGGTTCCTGCCAAAACCTTGTACCATTAAACAACTGGTGGAACCTTGTTTTTTAAATGTAACAAGAATCAGCCTTGGTCAAATCAGTCAGTTAAGCTTATTTTTCTAACATATTCAGGTGTATAGCAGGAGCAATGCCAGTCTGCGATGAATGTGGGAGAATGTAACAATTGGTTACCTATTTCATTGATGTCATTAAGATGTGCGCAAAGTTTCAGCCTTGATCAAATAAGTCACTGTGGAATACCTTTGGTCATGGATATATATATTGAGAAGTCCGAGATCTGGACCTCAAAATAAAAATTATTTTCGACAAACATAAGACAGAATAATGACGTCACAATTTCAGACAAATTTTCGAGAGACAAAATTCGAATTCGGACATTATATTATCCGAATTCGAACTCGTACTCAGGTGACGACGTGAAGACGGAAATAAAATCTGATTCTCTTTCAGGCAATTATAATGCATTTTATTTCAGTAACGACTTTTCCAAATTCAGACAATTTCAGACAATAATTTGGTTCAACCCGACAGACTGGCGCCATGAGACATATATTAAATGAAGAAGAATTAAATAGAAGTAAAAACCCACTGACGGACATGAATGCAGCCAACCTTTTTTATCTCCGTTCTTTCCACGCTTTGCTTGCGGTTTGCAGTCATTTAATATATTTTATTATATTTTATTTTATCAATCATCCACGTGCGCTTTTCGCCTATTGTATGTCGACGTATATTAATTTTTGATATCTGCAATTTTATTGGCTGTAGACATTTGGTAATTCCTCTCGCTTTTTGTTATCGACATCGCATGTTTGAAGGCAATTGGCAGACAATAAGTGGGGAAATTTCCTCAACAAGAAGAACTGATTTGTGAAGACGAATTCTAATTTAAAATCACTCTCTTCTTTGCACTGGCGACACCCGGTATTAGGTTCGTCTTTGCAAATGAGTCCTTCTTGTGTAGGCAGATAGTAGCAGGTCCAAGTCACAAGTCGTACGTCTAAGTCCTCACGTTAGGCAATTTAATAAGTGTACCATCTTCGTGATGCAGAATAAGATTCAACCTGATCTACCTTGAAGACAACTAGGATGGTAGTTGGTGTTCCAGATAGGTTCAGTTGAAGACAAAGACAAATTAGGGATGTTCTTTCCTCATGAAGGATTAGTAGTGACGACACATAAGACATTCCTAGTTTCGCCAGTTGCACATCGCACTTCAAGGCGATCTTTTAAAAACACCTGCGAGGTGAAGATATCAGTCGACAATACGATCAGATGGAGTTCCTGGCACCTGCTAGGAGGGAAATTTGGTGTGTTGAAGACAACGTTCAGACAAGCTTGGTTCGAGATTACTGCCTTGCTCTGTCATTTAAAGGCCGCGTCGAGCCTTCTTTTTTCGAATAGTGGATTTGACTCCATCTATGTCAGTAACTTTCTCACCTCACTCTCACTCTTTCCAAAAGCTCCGAGACCTAAAGTTTCATATTAGGAGTCTTTTAAAACAACAAAACTATCACTCATGAAGACACAATTAGGTGAAGACACAACAACTTTCTGATGGTTTCTCCTACTTGTTGTCTGCCATAGCTTTTTTTTACTTTTTATTTTTTCCGCTACATACTTTGCTTTGTTCCACTTTGTTGACACTATAATTCTTTTGTAATTATAGTCTTTGACAAAATAATTCTGCTGTTTGTTTTTGTAAGTTTCGAACCTTGTATGGATCAAAACTTTGTTAGGCTATTTTTTCCACACAACTTAGCTTATTGCTGATTTGTCATATTAATTTGCTGAGGTATGACAAAAGTAAGCTGCGTTTTGCCATGTCTGATGAAGTCTAATTCAAGTCAAGAAGAATTCAGCTGTAGGACATAGTCAAAGTCAAAAAATAAAATGTCTTGAAAACACAATTCAAGACCCCTCGAGTCAGTGTTTTGGCTGCATGATGCCCTAACTTTAGGACATTGTGACGTCATTAGCATTTAAACACCACTATACATTAAAGGTTGACTTTATGACACGTGACAGGGATCGATTTCGTATACCTCATAAAATATTGGCGACTGTGGCAGGAATCGATTTCGGACACCTCAATATATAAAAGTATTTGTATGTCGAATGGTAGTCAATAGACAATTTGTATCTTTACAAATATGTTCAAAATTATAGGTTAACCAATCTCGGTAAACAAAAGCTAACGGCTACTAACTGTACACTGAGGCTTTTTATACCTGGCTCTCTATATGCACACAAACACACATACATAAATAAATACGTAGGTATGTACTTGTATTGATTGACCATTAATTTAGTCGTATCTTATTCGTGACCAAAGTACGACTTCTGTGATTAATATTATTTTAAGTGACGATTAAATGACATCACCACAACGAATAGACCTTGTCTTTAGTATAAAATTTAATCAGTTCTAACACCACATTTTGTATGTATGTATATATGTACGTATGTACGTCTGTACATGTGTATGTATGTATGTATATGTGTATGTACGTATGTGTGTATGTAGGTATGTATGTATGTGTGTACGTACGTACGTATGTATGTATGTATGTATGTATGTACGTATGTACGTATGTACGTATGTACGTATGTACGTATGTATGTACGTATGTATGTACGTATGTATGTATGTATGTATGTATGTATGTATGTATGTATGTATGTATGTATGTATGTATGTATGTATGAATGTACAGAGCATTGTTAACATGGTATAGGTAGTAATTTAGTTCAATTATCACAAAAACTGATACAGATATTTGTATTGGACAATAAAGAGCCCTTGATTTTGATGTTGATCGGCAATATGGTTTGTTGGTTATAGTTGTTATTATGTTACATTTTTTGAAGTTTAATGGATCTAAAATGCCTAATTTTCAAGCAATAATTACAAAATTTTAAACACACATTGATTTACTTCTAACATATATTATGCTTCCAAATTTGGTTGCAATAATTGGTTTTTCTAGGTGAAATCTACCTAACCGGACTGATATCCAACTAACTGCCACGCCAGTCCAAAAAGTGGATTTAGCCTAGAATCTTAGACGGAATTTCAAATTATGTAAAATAGGCCTAATCCGATCTCTATGTTTAAATTATGCAACTTTTTCTCATTGTAATGCAAAATGTTTAGAAATCTGTAAAGAACACAACTCGCAATACACGTGATAATTTGGAAACTTTTCTATTCAAGGCAAAAACGACCTTTCAAACTGGTGTGCCATCGGGATTGTTTTCTGATTATCATTTCAGGTTTGGTCGGAAGTTTCCCTTCATGGTTACGGAAGAAGTTAAACTTCAAACATTTTAAAAATTTTTGCGTAATCAGTAATTTTGCTTTAGTTATTTCAATAGTCTTCTCTTTTCCTGGTAGAATTCACTTTCTTAGATGCAGACGCTGAAACTAACGATTAAAAAGAAAAAAAAAAAGGGTTGAGTCAGGAAAGTACAATTTATATATGAAATTATTTTCGTCTAACGAAGACAGAAAATTTTTTTTTAAATAGCCACAAGCGAATTAGGATTGAAATAAAACTAAAAATTTATAACGTATTTTGTGATAAGAAAAATTTTTTGGTACAAGTTAAATCGAATGAATTATAATCATTTCTTGTCATAATACCGAATTACAGAAACGCTAGCATATGTATTACATTACATTATAGTTCAATTAGTTTTGTGAAATCGTTTAGAAAATAGTAAATTTCCCAACCCGCCGAGGGTATACGGCGAAAAAGAAAGAAAGAAAAAAAAAAAAGAAAAAAGAAAAAAGAAGAAGTTTATTTTTATGTAAAAAGTTTTACACCGAAAAAAAAGTTACACCATATTCACGAAGAAAACTGCTAAAACTTTTTCTTTCCTTTTCTCATTCATTCGCATACCATTAAAAACTGAAGGAAAATTGATGACATGGGCTGGTTTCGTCCACATATTATATACAACTGTTTTTTGGATTATTTCATGCGTAAAACCGTTAACTTTTTGCTTCTTTTCACTTCTGCTGTGCTGCTTACGATCATTATGTGGGTAATAATATGATCCTTTAATTCCTTAAAGTATCACATAAATTCTAATTTGCTAAACGTTTATGGTATTGTTAAACCGTTCTTATTTTTAACGACATTACGACAATTCTCATTTAGGTGCTATAAATTGATTTTTATACATTATGATCTAATTGCCATCAGCATTTGACCTCTTCAGTAAATACACCGTGTAATTATAGCCCGAGAGTTCTCAAATTTTCATAAGACATTCTCGTTGTTGAATGTTGATTTTGCAAGTCATTTGCAAACATTATACGGCGTATCTTGTGAAACACCTGTAGTAAGTTTGCTCTTGCTGGTAGCAATAGACAGTGTTTGGATGAGACGAGTAAAAGTAGTAAAACATTACGTCAACATATGGCTTATGCTCCATATTGAAAGTGCTATAAAGGTTTCAATTTTTTAAACAATATTTCAAAAATTTGGACATTTGTACATTAGGTATTTATATCGACGTTCAATAGGTTTGTCGTTTCACGAAGCTTTTTTTTTTTTGTTGACATAGCCTTTTAAAAAAAAAAGATTATGTAATTTCTTGTGCGTAGATGTACAACTAATTGCGTGTGACTGCTAAACTGTGGTCGTCGATTTCTCTTCAGTGGTTCCGCAAATACGTCCGTGTAAAAAAAGTGGCATAACTTTCTGTTTTGTATTTTTACTTCAGTATCGTCACATACCAGCAGAATATTGCTGGCATTTCGCAGAACCTCCTGTATGAAGTGCTTTCGGCAACGAAGTTCTAATCAGCTGGTGGTATGGTAGCGCAAGTCGAAAGTAAACGTCTATGAATAGTTGCGTAAACCCCATCGGAGTTTATTCTTTTATGATCGATTTACCGAAATGGATAATCACGATAGGGTTCAATTTTTGTATTGGAACCGTGAAGGTATTACGAGTAGATATATTTTATTTTTATTTTCTTCTATCGAATGTTTGTATGGGAACATGTTTCATTGTAGACAGATCCGAGTAACAGATGCAAATCACAGATCACAGTCTGCGTGATCTATTAACGAGATTTAGATCATTCTTCAAAATGATCTTTCATTGTGATCTACATTACGATCCTCAATATATCACAAATCACGCTTTTCGTAATATTTATGACTGATAACAGATTGATGTTTATTTTCTTATGGTAAGGTAAGTGGCTCCACGCCTCAAAACGATCAAGTCTTAGTAATGGAGTGTTTGAGTCAACGTTATTTTTGAATGCTACCTAATGAAGATCATTTTTAGAAATTTTCAGTTCGTCAAGTTTTTTGAATTCAGGAGCTTTCTCAAAACCGTCAAGCTTCTTTGAATTTTGATAACATTTTTAAATTTTAAAACAGATAAATGTTAATATTAGCTCATTTTATGACTTAGGTAGCCTATATGCGAGATGAAAACTGAAGGGTGTCCAGATTGAAGCTTAGAAACTTGAATCTTGAAAATCGCCTGCTTTAAAAACCCCGTGATCTGTAAATGATTCGTTTGTGAAGATCTAAATCATCTTACTAAATGATCTGTTAACTATAATCTAGATCATGATTTTTTTATGATTTATTAAGATGATCTACATTACACTTTGTGATCTATTACTCAGCTCCATTTGTAGGTAGTTGATATTAAAATAGAGAGAACATTTTGGCTAATAAAATGAGCTTGGAATGTGAGAGTTCAACTAACTATACCTGGCAAATAATTCACGGCTAATTAGCAAATAGATTAGGGAGTCTCCACCGCTAATTTTAGCAGTAGGTTGGTACTTTAGTATTTTCGCAGTTAAAAACCAATGCTAAATTAGCAGTAACTCCTAATTTGACACACTTTTTACTGCTAATGCACTGCTATTCAACAGCTAACAATTTTTATAGATATCCGTATTTTAAGAGCAACATTGCTAAATTACAGATATAATTAAGGGTGAACTGGCTATATTTTACCTGTAGATTGTGGCTCAAGAGGATGTTACAGCGAAATTTGCTGCTAAAATATGGATATTCATGACAAATTGTTAGCTGCAAATTAGCAGTGTTCAAGCTGTAAGATGGGTCCCAAATAAAGAGATACTTACTGAATTTAATATTGGTTTGGTCTGCTAAAATTTTGAAATACCACTAAAATTGGCAATGAAGACTCCAATATTGTACCATCTCAATGAAATATCATTTTTTTCAAATTAAATAGATATTAATATTGTTCATTTAATCTAAAAGTTTGGTTATTGTTTGTAATAAGAGGCATGCATAAGGGGATTTGAAGTAGTCGCAATTCACTCCTTCCCACGCTCTTTTTTTTTTAAGAGGAGGTAGTTTTGATGTCCTCTGATCAAAACTATAACTCATAAATATTAAAATACAATGATTCTTAAAGGAGAAAATAAGTTACATTTCAATATCAAAAAGCTGAATTTACACTACTTATTAAAAACATTTTTGCATACTTAGCCTAGAATTAAAATTCATTTGAGATACTTTCATAGCGATGTGCTATCAAGAGTAGGTTTAGCCAGGTAAGCATAGGAAATTGGCTTTTAAGTATAACTGAATGCTCTTTTTTCTCAAAAGTTACTTTTAGACTAACATAATTTTTGAAATGTTCTTTTTTGGTGTGAAACATTTATAGGTTAAACTCATTCAAATTAGCTTGACTATAACTGTTTAACAGACACAATGAACTTTATAAAATAATAAGCTTTCTTTAAAAATGAATAAAAAGTACTTTAACTTTCAAAAAACATTTTCAGTGGAAGAAGTGTATCAGATAACTGAACTTAATTAATTCACTAAAATTCTGAAACACATTCACAACACAGAATGAAATCTGATAAAAGAATACAACTAACTGTAAGGAGAAAATGCCCCAACAAGTCAAGACCAATCATGAATAGTCCAACAGAAATTTAAAATGTAACGGACAATAGAGGGGAGTCTGTAAATTAGCTTCCCCACATCTATATTACAGACATAGATGAGATAGATGCATGTTAATCTCAAAACTGCCAATTTACCCCTAATATTAAATCTTTTATAGGTCTAAAATAGCATTTTCACCCTTAAAATTTTTTTTATCTGCAAGTTAGCTTCCTCACTGACAAAATCAGGACAGTTAACAAAGGAACATTTAAGAAATTCCACTCTCATTTAGATAGCTGCAAAATACCATTCTTACAGACATTTTATAGATAAATCAACTACACACATTCTCATAATTTACAGTGAATTATACATGTATTGGTGTTAGCAGTGAATTAGTAGTATAATTAGCAGTACAACTAAATGTACTGCTATAAATTGTTTACCAGGTACCTACCTATATGAGGAAAAAATTGAAATTGAAGGGTCCATATTATTAGTCATCATTTATTAGTCATCATTTATTAGTCATCATTTAGTATTCACTTTAACGCCAAGTGCATTTCTTTGTGTGAATTCACCTAAGTGACCTCCTGGTCAGACTTCAGTTTTCCCTTTAATATTCATATTTAAGTGAAAAAAATTACTTTTTAAAAATACCAAAACTATTAAGTTCACTTATTTTTTTCCTCAAGAAGTTCACCTAAGGGATCTGAACAACTAAAAATATCACCCAAGGTGAGGGGAAAAAAAAGTTTGAATTTCATTCTTTGAAATAGTTTAGCATTCACTTGGCTATTTTCCAAGATATTTTAGAAAATTTAATTTAAAAGTGAGTTTTTTTATCATTTTTTCCGCCTTAAATATCAATTTTCTCCCCTCCTCTCTGTGGTATGCCAGGGGGCCTACTATGGACTCACTACCCAACAGTTACAACATTATTTTTTATAAAAAACCACGGGCCACGGCTGAAAGACTCATGAATTATGTATGTCCCATTTGCAAAGGGAGGCAACTCAAAAATGTTGCCCCCTGACCGGCTCAGCCTACCAGAATTCCTGGACCCGATGTCAGCGTGGAACGGCCATATTTTTAATACCTATGTACCTCGGAACTCCATAAAATGTACTTACATGACTGCCATTCTGCTTCAAATGAAAATCAGGAACCACACCACTGAATTATTACCCATTGCCTTTTAATAAAAACTAACACATTTTCACAAAATTATAAAATATATTCAACCAAGAAAAAGGCATAAGTACAAAACATGTTGCTCTCTGAGCATTTGTAAAACGACTGACTGTAAAGTCAGATTCTCCCTCTGAGATTTCTAATAAAATGAAATAATTAAAATAAAAATATAATGGAAAGAAGATAAACATAGAATATTGCAGAAAGTTCGGCGAAGAATATGATATAATATAGGAAAAATATGTACCAGGTTTGAAGATAAGAAAGAAGAATGAGATGAGGTGAAATCCAAAAGATGAAACATGAAAAGTGCAGTGAACATGTAAAATTTAGAAAATTCATGAACAGAAAATGAAAAAAAAAAGATGGATGTATTGGAAGGGTGAATGACCGTGGCTACGAGTATAAAAGAGAAGAAAAAATATACCTATGAAAAAAGATAGAAGATAAGATGACAAAAAGTAGTGAAAAGAGTAGAAGAATGAATATGAAATGAATGAATATGAACATGAAAAAACCGTGGTACGAATTATTATAAGTAAGTATTATTTGAAATCGGCCAGAAATTTATTTTAAATATTATTATTTTGAAAATTAAAATTGAAAAATGGGTGATAGGATCATGCGTAATCACTTTTGGAACTTTCTTTTTATGGCTCATTCTGTTATCCAAAGTGTATTAGGCTATTTATGTTGAAACCAAATATGATGAAACGTATTTGCATCCAAATATTCTACGAAGGAAAAAACAACAGCAGTCGTAACACAGCTTGAGTACGAAAATCGAACATAATATACTCACTCATGTAGGTACTTATGTAAATACTTATTTTATTTTAACCGCAAGTTAAAGAATGAGCTTCAGTTTGATATGCAACCATTCTTACATGATTGTATTTCAGTTACGCTACCGCACTGTCTTAATTTTGAAAGTTTTTTTACCAAAATACTCCAAATTTAACGTAGACGAACAGAAAGCTAAGAATATGATTCTACATAATCGCTGAAGTGATTACCACGTTTGAATTATATTCTCCAAAATATCTTCGAAAACAGTCGATGAATATTAAGATATTATGAATTATAAAGCACACAGAGGAAAAGAGTGCTTTTTTATATTCTGTATTTTTGTGATCATCAGATTGTTTTCTCGAGATGGGTATTGTAGATGAAAAACGAAGAAAATTTTAATTTAAAAAAATTTTTAATTGATGACTGCTAAAAAAAATTTTATTTGTTAAAAGTCTCTTTCATTTTGAATACCTAAAAAACAAAAAAAAAATAGATAACTTAGCCATATTCGATAACCTATATACCCATAATATTCATACAACTTTAGTCGACAACAATTTTAAAATAAAAATGACATTTATTACACATTTTGATTATTCAATAATCTTGTAAATACACCGATAAATATTGACATCATTTATGGCGTCTTCATTATAAAACTACATCATCTGACTATTGACGCCGATATTATTACAAAAAATAAAATACATATATTTAAAACAAGGAAATATCACATCACAGTCACATCGTCAAAGATTGTGTCACTGTCCAATATCATTGAGTAATTCCATTTCTAAAGTTAACTGATCTTGAAATGCTCTACCCTCTTCATTTGTTGCACTACCTTGAGTTAATAATTGTTCTTGTTCTGGTGCTACAATCGTACGTTGCTGCAAATACACTGCACCTTCTGCCTCAAACCGTGGACGTAACGTATCAGAAGAATTCGTTAAACAAATATTATGTAGAACACACGCAGCTATAATAGAAGCTGGTATGAGGTCTGTGTGAGACATATCAAGATCCTTAAAATGACAAAATCTACCAAAGAATAAAGCGAATGTACGTTCGATTACTTGTCACATCTTAGCATGTTGATGATTGAAGTTTCGCTGCTATTGAGTAAAATTACATCCCTCTCGATATGGTGGTACGCAAAAAGGTTTTGGCTTGTAAGCTTTATCGCCTAGAATATATTCATGTGTCAAAAAATAATTTGAAGAATTATCAACAATGGCCTTATAAATTTCTGATTGTCTAAATATTCTAGTATCTGACACTGAACTCGGATATCCAGCAAAACAATCGATGAACTGACAACTATCATCACATATTGCTTGTAATGTAATCCCATAGAAACATTTCCGATTAATGTAAACTTGTGCATTATCTTTTTTACGTAGGTGCCATCAATAGCTCCGATAACGCCTTCGAAACAACCCATACATTTGAATTTTTGGGATATGATCTGCCTCCTCTCCGAATTTGGCCAGGAAACAATTGTTGGAGCCAAACAGTTGAGAGCATGTAATACACGCAAAAAGCAGGCATGTAATGTTCCTTTTGATAAATCAAATCGACATGCAACATATCTGTCATCAAAAAAACGGTAACTTCAGTTAGTATTATCAATTAAAAATTTAAAAATATATGATGTGGGGACATTACTCGTATGAGGTTTTAGGGGCTCGCACCCCTCGACGACAGTCGCCGCCCAAAGGCTGGCAATATTCGTCTCTATGACGTTAAACAAATACACACGAATGCGTTTGTATGTTCGTACCTGTACGTACGTACAGGTAAGATACATCGTACGAGTCGAGATCAATTACCTGATAACGATCTCGGTAATGTCACGACTCGGTACCAAACGCACTGCGTCGTTTCTTATCATCTCGACGGAGACAGGAAATGACGCAACGTATGACATAATTACGTATACATACGTACGTATGTGTGTCCGTGTGCGTGTGCCAAATTCGGTATATAAACCCCACAGAACCGGCTCAAAAATCGCCAGTGTTCGCCGAGGATTTGGCTCTCCCATACTTGTTTGTATGAAGTGGCAGAACACGCAAATACTGTTGAAGACCTTCTAGTGTGAATATCTCTCACGACAAGGTATTCCACAGTGGTGACCCCGACGTGAGGCTGTCGAAGCAGAGGTCTTGACTTTGAAAGTGGGAAATTACACCCCCCCTTCCAAATATATTTGCCGGAAGGGAACCAAGACGAGTAGACCTGGAGGAACAAAGTTGCCCTCATCCGCCAACTCCTCCAGCTTCGACCAGAGACTCAGAAGTCTTTGAGACTCCGGAAAAACAAAAACAAATCCGGAGGCCAGAAGCCTTGCGTTTGGGAGCTGTAGTAAACCCGAACGAAACTACAGCTCGGACACTAAGAAGCGGTCGTCTATTGAGCCAAGACTCCGACCCTTCAACCCCAGACTGACAAACCACGGAGTCTGGAAGACTCTTCGCAGAAAACACAAGTAAAGAAGTCCAGCACACGATGCCCAATGGAAACACGAACCCGAACCCATCATCAAACCAACCAGGAGCAGGCGGAAGTGGTCAGCCACAGCTGACCCCCGAAGTACTTGCACAGCTCTTACAGCTGTTGCAACTGCAAACGTTGCAGAACCCTGCCATCCAAAGACGGAGGATAGAGATTCCGGAGTTCCTACCCAATGAAGTTGAATTATGGCTAACTCTCCTCGAAGGTCGTTTTAAGACAGAGAATCTGCAAAACGACCAAAAATATTCACACATTTGCAGCGGCATGCCCGCAGAAATTATACGCCGCATTCCGGATATCATGGAATGCCCTCCGGCGGAAGCAGATTAATACAGTTGGTTCTGCAGAAAAATAAGAAATGTGTTTGGAAAGACTCAGAACCAAATCATTGATGATGTGATGGGCGGAATGAAGATTGGAGACGACAAACCCTCCACCTTCATGGCCAAACTTAGACAAAAGGCCGATAACATAGTGTCACCGTCAGTTATTGGAAACCAGTTCTGCAAGCAACTTCCCCAACATGTTGTGCAGTGTCTGGCAGCCATAGGTACCACGGTAATAAACAATTCCGAGGACCTAGACTTCCTAGCGAAGAGTGCAGATAGTGCACTGGAACATTCGAGATCAACATCCTCAATCAGTGCAGTATCAACTGAGACCGGAGAACTAGCTCAGCTTCGAGCCCAGATAGCTCAGCTGACTAGTGAAATCAAGAAGAAAGGTAATAATAACAGTCCAAGAAATGGTAGAAACAACAACCGCTCGAAAAGCAGGAGCAACAATAAAAGTAATGACAGAAAATCCAGGTCCAGAGACCGCAAGAGCAATTCTACCAGGGGTCAGAGTCCAACTCCCCCAAGAAGAACATCGTCCCCCAAACCCCGGTCTCAAAACTGGGACGATAAATCCTGCTTCTTTCATAATCGGTTTGGCGCAGAGGCCACCAAGTGCAACAACAGATGCCAATGGTGAGGTAAATCATACAATAAGTCGTCAAACTAGAAAGAGGGGTCGTCTATGCGGCTGAAGATCCCTCGAAAAAATACTCACGCCGCCTGTTCATCAAGGACAGGACAAATAGGAGACGTTACCTAATTGACTCAGGTGCTGACTTGAGCATTTTGCCAGTAGATAAAAACCAAAAGGCATTTCCTCCGAAATACTACCTCCGAACTGTGAATGGTCAAAACCTTCCAGCTTACGGAATAGAATCCAGCAAAGTAAGCATCGGTTTGCGAAGAGACATGACGTGGTCCTTCACAATTGCGGACGTTCCAACTCCGATCCTGGGTGCAGATTTCCTCGCGCACTACGGTCTGGTCATTGACCTCAAAAATGGAAAAATCATAGACAGTAAAACTGGTCTATGGGTGGAAGGCAAAACGCTAGCGTACCAACTGGACACCAATATATCCAGTTGCACGAAAGTCGACGAACAATTCCTACGGATTCTGTCAGACTATCCTGGAGTTACACAACCATCGATTCGCAGGCATCCGACCTATAAACATGATACCATTCATTATATAGAAACTAAAGGACCGCCTTGCCATGCTAGAGCCCGCAGGTTACTGCCTGATAAACTCAAAGCAGCACGGGAATACTATGATCGCATAATAGGAGAAGGCATATGCCGCCCCTCAAAAAGTTCATGGAGTTCCCCAATCCACATGACCAAAAAAGCCAGTGGAGAGTGGCGAATCGTTGGAGACTACAGGGCCTTAAATGCCAAAACAGTTCCTGATCGCTATCCAGTCCCAAATATAATGGACTTCAACGCGAATATGAAGGGTAAAACGATGTTCACAAAAATCGACATCAACTGGGCATTCCACCAAATTCCAATGGCCGAACAGGACATCCCAAAGACAGCGGTCATAACCCCCTTTGGGCTATTCGAATACCTTCGAATGCCGTTTGGACTCCGTAATTCTGCACAAACTTTCCAAAGATTCATTAATGGACTGTTTATGGATTTGCCGTTTGCCTATGCATATTTGGATGACATATGCATTTGCTCAGAAGGCGGTGAGCAACAGCACGAGAAGAATGTAAGAACCATCGTACAACGTATACACGCTGCTGGACTTACTATCAATGTTGGAAAAAGTTTATACAAACAATCCAGGATTGACTTTCTCGGCTATCAAGTCTCGACCGAAGGCATTTCCCCTCTGAAGACCAAGGTAGAGCCCATATTGAAATTCCCGAAACCCTCCAACGTAGCAGAACTCAGACGCTTCTTGGGGATGGTGAATTTCTACAGACGTTGCATAAAAAATGCTGCAGCCGAACAAAGTAAGCTGTTTGCATTGATAAAAACAAACAAGAAAAAAGATAAAACTCCACTCGACTGGACTGAAGAAGCTGAAAAAGCCTTCGAAAACATAAAAGAAACACTGGCAAATGCAACTCTACTAGCTCACCCAGACGAAAGTCTGCCGTTATGTGTTGCAACTGATGCGTCCGACTTTGCTATTGGTGCAACACTGTACCAAAAGGACAATGACAAGAAGTTACCGCTCGCTTTCTTCTCCAGAAAGCTATCAAAAACCGAGAAGAACTACAGCACATACGACAGGGAGTTACTGGGAATATTTGCTGCGCTGAAGCATTTCAGGCACCAATTAGAGGGTAGATGTTTCACTGTGTATACAGATCATAAACCCCTAACACATGCCTTCACGCAAAAGACAGAACCAGCTTCCCCGAGAAGAGCTCGACAATTGGACTACATAGGACAGTTGACTACGGACATCCAGTATATAAGTGGAGAACTCAACACTCCAGCTGATGCTCTTAGTAGGATCGAAGCTATCTCGGCACCGTCTCAATTACCTTACGCTGAAATAGCTAAAGAACAGTTAAGGGATGCAGAATTGCAGGAACTGTTGTCGAACGATGACACAGCTCTCAAATTGAGACAAAGGAAAATCCCTGGTACTAATGTTTTACTCACATGCGACATTAGTACAGGCAAGAATAGGCCATTCCTGCCGACAAAGTATCGCAAATTGGCATTCAGTAGCGTGCACAATCTATCGCACCCTGGACCAAGATGCACTGCTGGACTAGTATCATCAAGATTTGTTTGGCCTGGGATGAAGTCTGACTGCAACAAATGGGCTCGCCGTTGCCTGAATTGCCAAGAGTCCAAAGTAGGAAGACATACTCGGTCGCCTCTCAAATCTTTTAAACAAACGGAGCGGTTCAAAACAATACATATAGATTTGGTGGGTCCATTACCCCCATCCCAAGGACACAGATACCTGTTAACGATGATCGATAGAGCAACTCGATGGCTAGAGGCAGTTCCTCTCCATGAGATGACAGCTCCCACGGTAGCTGCCAGGTTATACGACACCTGGATTGCCCGCTATGGCGTACCTGAAGTCATCATAACGGACCAGGGTCGTCAATTCGAAAGCTCGCTCTTTCAAGAGCTGTCTAAGAAGCTTGGTGTACAACACAATCACACCACAGCTTACCATCCTCAAGCAAACGGAAAAGTTGAGCGATGGCACAGAGCTTTGAAAGCCTCCATAATGGCTTGCGACACCAAGAGATGGGTTGACATACTACCAACCACCCTCTTGGGCCTTTGATCTGCTCTTCAAACGGACACGGGTCACTCTGCAGCGCAGTTAGCGCTCGGCGAAGAGCTACGCCTACCAGGGGACTTTTTCACCCATTCGAAAGAAATTAGCCCCGAAACGCTCGTCCAAGACATACGGACTGACGCCAACAACTTTCTGAACCAGGCAGCTCGTCATGGCCAACCAAAGGTTTATGTCTCCAAACACTTGGCCACAACATCTCATGTGTTTGTTAGAGACGAGAAAATAAGATCTTTGTTGGAGAAACCATACGCCGGTCCTTATAAGGTTGTATCACGAGATGACAAGAATTTCGTGATACTAATCGCAGGTGAACAAAAAACGATTTCAATTGACAGATTGAAACCTGCGTACCTTATAAATGACGACAAGAAAATGCTCCAAAGAGCAACAAGGAAGACGACACACAAGGAAAAAATAGAGGAAAAACAGACTGAACAGTCCGTAACAACACAACCATGAAAAGTTGAGGACAACTCAGTCGAAAAAGGTGATAAATCACAAAAATCACCAGAAGAAAAAATAAAAATAAAGAAAACGGTGAAGTTCAATGACGAGATCGTCAAATTACAATACGATCCATCGGCCCCCTTGTGCCCACGAAAAAGAGGCAGGCCCCTTGGCAGCAGAAAGCAGAAAAACCAAATTCCAACTCGAAAATCCGAGAGATTGGCACGGAGAAACTGAAAATATTCACGAAAGTTAATATCCGCAGCGGAAAAAACAAACCCGCACAAAAAGACGTACGAGAATCTGAGAATATTCGTAACAATAGAAATTCTTCAGATAAGCAGAGAAAAAGTGCGTACAATAAAAATACGACACGAATAAACAAATCCACGTGCAATACGGAAGAAAAACATTGCAACGTGTTTCTATTGACAAACAATACCGATAACAAAATAGTCAATAGATCGTGATGTCACAAACGAAGAGTGCATTCCTTTGTGAAATACAAAATTCAAAGTACGAAAATTCAAACACGCTTAACTCTGCTCGTACTTAACCAAATTTAACCGGAAAACTTTTAAGCTAAAGAATATTGAATGCACTATCCCCTCCGAACAAGTCTGAAAAAAGATAACGACTTGGAATAAAGCTGCGATCGAAAATATTCTCGCAAAGTTTTTCATACGCCTTTCGACTGTCGACTAGAGCACGCCGAAAAGTTTCTTATAATTTCTTTCTTTTTTCTTAAATTTTGTACCCTTGTTTCCTTCCTTATGTCGTCCTCATCCAGCACTCCACTCTCGAACAACCCTTTCCAGTTCGTGGTCCCGCCTGTACCCCAGCCTACCAAGACGAAGGAACAGACGGAACACGAAAAGGAATTGGAAAAAATCGAAAATGAGTTGCTAATGGACACGACGTCGGCGGCGGATATTATCAAAATAATGTCCGCCCCCCTTCCTCCGTTAATTTCGCCCCCAAAATTGCCAGAAGGAGCACCGGGAGTGGTAAGCCCACCTCCGGAGCCCCTAGCCTTAGCAAGGATGGAGGCGAAACAACAACAGGTGAAAGAGGTGCGAATCCCACGCCCTCCCCTCACCACCAGCCTAGCCTACAAACCATCTGGGAGTTCCAACTCCCCGATGTATAGAAGGCCAAGGCCCCTGACGCTAACTGACCCCCGCCTGTCTCACCGCTCCCATCCCTACTATCCGGCTCCACAACAACGACCGCCGAGAAGAAGGGGGCAGAATAGCAGGGACGCCTACCAGGCCCGACTCGACGCACGCAAACAGTCATATGAGTGTGTCGGGGCCGCGGTAGGCTCAGCCCTCGCAAAGTGGGAGAAGGATCAACGACAGTAGACTCGATAAGTCCCCCCAGGCACGCGACTTATCGGAGTTGCAAACAACCACAATACTGCTAGTAACTGCTTCCTCGGACATATACTTAGGCAACCAACTGTCCATTTTCTATCCAATTTCGATGAAAGTTTATTTAAAAGCCATTCAAAGGCATGTACCGATAATTGAAAATGAGATTGAAATTCAGTGTCAGTAAATCTTGGTACAGTATACTCAACAAATGATCGTATTCGCGATATTTGGGCAGTAGTTTGTTTCCTCTTTTTTTGTCTCCTGGGATGCCCCTCATTCAAGGAATCTTCATCATCTACATAAATACAAAAAATCTTATTAATTCATATAAATAAAACACATATTATCACCTACTAATCATAATACATTTACCTGCTTCAGATGATGAAAGAAGGAAGTCTTCATAAAATTTCACTGTACTTCGGTTGTCCACACCCACCATCAACTGAGGTGAATTTTTGAATGCGGTAAGTGTGACAACCACGGTCAACCGTTTTTATGGGTGGAGTCAGGGGTGAATTTCCAAACGGGTAGTTTTTCAATTTTCGATGTTGTTGTCACTCGGAGTGAATTTCTGAACACCCTCCTGAATAGGAACTGGAGAATGACGATACAGTGTTACCAACTAGTGATTGAACAATAATTAATGTACCGACACTCCCTCCTTGTTCAATTATAACGTTGAAAATGTGAAATACATATGAAATGCATATTATATGATGTACAAGATATAATGATTGAACAATATATAGTTATTAAAAAGTACATAGTGCGATAAAAAATAAAAAATAGGAGAAAACATTTTTCATGAAAAACTCCTTATAGGTCAAAAAATACAAAGATCCAAAAATCAAATAACAATAAAATTGTTATACAATATAAATGTCAGTTAAAGAGGAAAACTTTTTATTACATAAATAAAAACCTCTTTCGCCGAAAGAATTATATATATAAAAATATATTTAAAGAAAATTAAGAGGAAAAGGTTTATCCCTTTTATCTATGAATTCACAGTATATTTATGTAAAAAGGATAAACTAAAAACCTCTCGGTCCACCAGTTGTGTAGAGGAAAATCTACAGGAGTAGATGAAAAACCTCTACGATTCTATTTATATTTATTAAAAAGGTATATCCAAAAGTTCATTAAATTGCCTTAAGCCACCATAAGACCTCTTAATGAAATATAATCCAAAATATGCAAATATGTATATATATATATATATATATATATATAGTACTCCATTATATTCTTCTTAAAATTTCATCATATTCTCCGTTTGTGTTTTAAGTAAAGTTATTGCAGGTTAGTGAGCTCAACAAATATAAGAAAGAATGAAAAATATAATATAAAGAACTCACAAAAGACATAATTAGGAACATGAATGCAGACAAAATTAAAGAAAATATATACATCACAGGAATAGACATAATAAAAAAATCATAATAAATCTTAAGAATAGTAATCAGGGGTTCTGGATCATTCTAGAGATTGCCGCTTTTGTATTGTTTTAATCTGAAATAATATACTAGGTATTACTATCTAAGAAAACATGTGTGAGTATATGTATGTGTTTATGTTTATTTATATATATATGTTTTATTTTATTCGTTTTTATGATATATGTTATTTATTTCTCCGTTATTGAATGATAGATGTTGTCCTCACGATTTAATATTAATCTAGTAAATTTTTCAAAACTCCCGATAGGTAGTGGTTTAGTAAAAATATCAGCCTCCTGTTCTTCTGAAGAAATTTTTACCAAAACAATTTCACCAAGTTGTTGACTTTCACGTACATAATGATATTGTGTATGTAAGTACTTTAAACTTGGTGCTCCTACCATCTGAGCTCCGTCTATTGCTGATTGACTGTCACAATAAATTTGTGCAGGTAGAAATGAGATACCTATAATTTTCTCCATTATTTCGGCTTGATTAGCTAGCTCTTTGGCTAACTCACTCATCGCTACATACTCCGCTGCACATGTAGAAGTTGCTACTCTCCGTTGTTTATAACATTTCCACATTATTGTATCTCCAAATAATTTAATTAAATGTCCTGCTGTAGATGCTCCTGTTTCAGGAAAATCACCCCAGCTAGCATCAGAATACCCTATAATATTATCGTGTTTTCCATTATAAGTTAGACCTAGATTTTCAGTGTATTTTAGGTATCTGAAGATTCTTTTTAGCTCCTGTATATTCTCTTCAGTTGGATTACCCTGACACCTACTCATTAGGTTAACAGCTAATGCTATATCGGGTCTTGTTCCACCGGTTAAATATAACAAGCAACCAACTGCTTCTCTAAATGAATATTTCTCTCCTGTTTTATTTAAGTTTTTAGGTTCATAATTATTCTCATTCCTCCGTTTTACCTGTCTAGTTACCATAGGCGTTTTACAAGGTTTACAATCCTCCATTTTAAATCTCCTTAATAATTTATTAATAAATCGTGTTTGTTTTAACTCCATTTTATTTTGACTCCTGTTTCTATTAATTTCAATACTTAAGTAATCCTGGGGAGTTCCCATATCGGAAAACTTAAATATTTTCCTAAAGTTTTCCTTTAGTTGTTCAATCGAAATTGAACAATTTCCAGCTATGAGTATATCGTCTACATAAGCTAGAAGGATTATAAATTTATCTCCGTTTTTCCAAGTAAATAAACATGGGTCTTTTACATCACTATTTAAGCCTAACTTTTTCATCTCCACTGTGAAAAGTATATTCCAGCTTTTAGGACTGGTTTTTAACCCATAAATTGATTTATTTAATTTACACACCTTATTTACTCTTTCAGAAGGATCAATACCTACTCCTTCTGGTATTTCCATATATATAGGTCCAGTTATTTCTCCGTGTAGAAATGCAGTTTTAACATCCAATTGGCAAATCTCCAAACTGTACTTATTTACTATTGCTAATAAATTACGTACAGTTGTCAATAGTGTTACTGGAGCAGATATTTCCAGTAAACTGTATTCTACCTTATCCTTAAAGCCTCTTCCCACCAGTCTCGCTTTATATCTCACATCTCCTGTTAACTCCGGTTTAACCTTAAATAACCACCTCGAATCTATTATGTTTGGTTTCTCTCCGTTCTCATCAACTAATGGTCTATCAACTATAGTCCATACATCGTGTTCTTGAAGCGAGTTAACTTCGTCTTGAATGGCTTTTCTCCATTGTAGGCCAGCGGATGAGTTAATTGCCTCCAAATATGTTTTGGGGTCTTCATTCACTTCAGCCATAGCCATATAGACAAACTCATCTAGAACTTCATCAAGGTTTTCAGCTTCGATCCATTTAGGATCTTCAGTATTAAAAGCTTCAACCTTTTGTCTCTTTTCTCCTGTTAATCACTTTGACTTTCTCCTTTTTACTCCTTTACTTTCCTCCTGTTTATCCTCCGTTTCATTCTCCATTTCATTCTTATTATTAAATTCATTAAACCAATTAATATCTTCTTCTTCAATTCTCTCCTGTTGTTTATATTTATTCCTATACACCAGTTTCTCATTAAATCTTACATCTCGCAATTCAATTAAGGATTTAGTTTCTGGACACCATAATAAATAACCAGATCGGGTATATCCAACCATTACAGTACAGATTCCCCATCCTGAGAATTTAGTCTCCGGTTTTCTTTTGACCTTTGAATATGCCAAACAACAAAATCTCCGTAATTGATTAAAATGACATGGTGCACTTGGTGCAAATTTAGTCAAAGGTATATCATAATTTATAGATTTGTGTGAGGTATGATTGTACAGTACTAAAAATTTCAGATTGATCTATTGAGAGTTTCTGAAGTGATTAGGATACAGAAAACATACATATATTCACATTTATAACCTAGATTTACAGCCCCATATCTCAAGAAGGGGGAGATGTAGAGGCATGAAATTTTAAGAGCATACTAACAAAAATGATATATTTCTTTTCCTTCAAATAAATGGGCAGACATTTTTGTTATTTCAATCTTTCTACTATTCTAGAAAGATATTGAGAATAAATTGATCAATTTGTTTTGATAAATTTTGGTATGTCTGTATGTGCTGAATATTCAATGAAAAAGTGTAATTTGCATGTAAAAACGTTCATTTCACAAACTCCCAATACTTCCATACAATGCTATTTGCACATAATCCGGTCTAATGTGTGTTGTGAAATACAAGACGACTGAGGAATATCAAATTGAACATCCACTTCAATATTATTTAAATTTAAATTATATTTCTCCGGTTCAACCTTTAAATTATCAACTTCGACTAACGCATATTTAGCCGCTGTTTGTTCATCATTAATCTTATTATCTTTCACCTTTTTGTCCCCCGTTTTAATTTAGCCACCCCTTCCTCGCCTGTTTGAGGGGGCACCTCTAAAAGGCTTGGCTACTCCTCCAGTCGATAGTTTAGGTTGTGGATTAACAAATCCACCCCTAGGTGGTGCAATACCACGATACGAGCTACGCCCTCGATAAGACATATACCTATTATACCTACGACTATTATAAAACGTGCGTCTATACCTATCATTTTGTGAGACTATTACAGGTCTCATCTTCCGTAACTTAGGACAAGAAGTTGCACTGTGCGTCGATGTAACAATTCCACAGTTGAAGCACATTTGGCCTTCAACTGTTGGGTTAGGGCAAGTATTGCTCAAATGACCATAACCCTGGCAATTGAAACATCTAGCACCTGGACTAATCCTACTATTGTTTATAACACCAGTTCGCACATGTGATCGTCTAGTAAATACGACATTGCCTCTTGTTGGTCCTGCCGAGCCCCTATTTGAACCTTCATTTTGCCGTTCCATCTGTCTATTTGCCTCAGCCTGTAAGATAATACATTTGAGTTCTTCAATAGATAGGCCTACGTTATTAGTTCGTTTAGAAATAAAATTAATAGTTTCTATCATATTAGAACTTTTAGCCACCACCATATAAAAGTAGCTCCGTTTTTCTTTCTCTGTTAATTCATCATTATCCTCATTATTTTCATAAGTCTTAATTAATTTGTCAAAACGTTGGAAAAACTGATAAGGCTTTTCCCTGGAAGGATTATATTTTAAAAGAGCTAATTCTTTGCGAAGTGCCTCTGAGGCCCTATGCATCTCACATCGCTTAAACTCTTTTAAAACTTTTAAAATTTCTATCGGATCCTTAACGTTGACGATTAATTTATGATAGTTGTCATCAATATGATTTATGATTATATCCCTCATTAAATTTAGCCTCATTTCTTTCTCCTGTTCATTATCTCTATTGTCATCACCTGTTTTATTTTCTATTAAATTAAATAAATCCTTAGAAATCAATTCTGACTTCAGGTAATCAAACCATAAATCATATCGAATTTTTCGAGTAAGTTCATATTCCCTTTTTGTATTATCCTTATTAAATAACATCTCCGCTTTCTTATCATTTTTACCACTCGATTTACCCTTAAGAGCATCAATTAAGATTTTCAAAAGAGTTTTACAATTATCATCCTCCTGTTCATTTTTATCATTATTATTTTTATTTGCTCCGTTTTCATTATTATTATTAGAAATATTAGTATTATTATTAGAAATGTTAATATTATTATTTTCGCCATTTATTGATTCACCTAAATTATGAGTATTATTAATATTTTCGCCGTGATTAATTAAACTAGGGTCAGGATAACTCACCAACTCAGTAATCTCCGCCAAAGTATTTTCTAAAAATACTATCCTATCCTGCATCTCCTGAATTAAGGCAGGATTCCTTAACCTAGCTTCCCTCGCCTGTTCCTGTCTCATGGATTGCTGAAACACCTTTGCAAGTTCCATGGCAATATTCCTAACATACTCCTCTTTTGAGGTAGACTGAATGTCTTCCTCATTTGTAGGTTTGGCAGTCAGCGCCTGTTGGGTTGCCTTGCTCACCATTTGCTTAGATATTTTTGGGATTTTATATTGGGAAGTAGGTATAGGTTTTGCTATAGGCTTAGGAATAGAACTTTTCGGTGTAGTGGATTTGGCCTTAACAGACTGATCAAGCTTCTTCCAAGGAGTCTCCCCTTTATTTGCGGTAGAAGCTTTTGGTCTACGCACTGGTGCCTTTTTCAATTGCGCCTTTGTTTTGACTAGAAGGAATAATTATACATAATACCGCATTAATTAATGTGACGTCACATTATTACTCCCTCCATTTAATAAATTATTTGTGAAAATTTATGTATTGCGACCTCGAAAGAATCGTAAGATTTCACCCGTGGTTCCTTTATTTTTATTCTCTAATAGACATTTTTTGGTTTCTAAGTCAACTTCGAAATCTACCTCCATATCCTCACTTATCGATATATTTTTGATATCATTTTCAGAAATGTAGGGCTCATCACGATCAGATTCACTATTTTGATTTTTGTGAACATTACGGTTGCTTATCTGTTGACCGCCTCTTTAATTGTGGCTTCACGTGCCCGATTTTTCCCCGGATTTAGTTTTAGGCTTTCCCATTTGCCATTTTACTAGGTAAAATATACAAATGATCAAGCTCATTGTAACAAAAGTATTAGATAAAGGAAAGGTAAATATAAGGAAAATAAATAGAAATATATAATATTTGTGATAAAGTTTGGTTCTAGAAGAATAATAATACCGGTAGGCTCTAGTTGGGTGAATCAACGCCAGGTCAATAATAAAAAGAAAAAGGAGCATGACTCATGCTTCTGAACTGTGGGTCACAAACTTTGCCACTCCCAGCCAGAAACACCACCTCCTTTAGATACATGGAACACACATGTACCCTCCAAAGGCAGTTAGTCAACTGTACTTCCATCCACAAATGCAATGTCCTTCCATACAGCCAACCCACAACCAAAGATCGTGTGGATCGAGTACTTAAAAAGACTTTCCTTCTAGTATATATAAATTCGCCTAAAAATAAACATTAAAATCCTTCACACTACTCCGTTTATATGAGCCATAATGGTACTTGAGTACTCGATCCATACCATTACATAAATAAAAAATAAATAAATATATTCTCCGTTTCGCCGTTTTTTGCATTTATCGGGGAGACCAAATTACGCATCACCGTTTTTCTCCGTCATAAAGAGCAACCGATTAAACCAGATAAAACGGAACCAATAATTTTGATAACGACGGTCTCCTAACTATCAATATTTTATTTATACTCGAGTTTTAGAAAAATCATTTATATCGCTTCCTATTAAGGCACATAAAAAAAATATTATTTCACCCCTTCAAAAAAATATTAATTTTTATATATATATATATATATTTAATTATGCACGAATATTTGTAAAATTATTCTCCGTTCACTCCATTATTATTATTTATATTATTCTTTTTCACCAGTCTTTTTGCTTTTTGCTTTTTCTTAAATCCTTTTTAAATTTCCTCTTATATAATTATACATATCGATATTGAAGGGGAGGTCGTGATCGAAACTATTTCCTCAAATAATAATTAATAAAAAAAATGAACCAAACCTTAAAAACATCATTGTCTATCATGACAAGATTCCAAAGAAAGTGAAAACAAGTAACTGACTTACCAATCTGCTTGATATTACCTAAATCTAATGCAAAATCTTTCAAGATTGACAACAATATATGTGACAAACAAGAAATGGACGAAAAGAAATAGGAAATCGTGAACAAAATACAAGAAATAAATGAATAAAAGTAAAAAATACGAGAAAAGGATACGAAATAAATGACAAAAATAAGGTAAAATATGAAGGTTTTTGCACTAAAAATCATTAACAATATTAAAAAGGATGCACTAACGTCAACTAAACACAATAATTAATATGACAAAATACTATGTTGTTTGCCGAACCAAGAACTGACAGTGACTGACTAATTGCGCAAAATATGAGCCATTAAATGAGCGATCTCCAGTATAGCAATATATGTGTCATTAATTACCTCCAAACAATAGATCACCAATAAAAATCATTGAGTAAATAGTTTGATCACAACCCTAGCTTCTTATTGGCCAACTCCATTTTTTTTGTTTAAGTTTTACTCCGTTTCCCAGAATTACTCATACGCCATTTACTATATATTCATTAAGGGGCAATAAAAGAAAAATTCCCACATTATTACATTCATGCATGTTGCCTATATCCAACAATGCACGGAACTATATTATTAATTGACACACAATATACGTTTCACCAGATAAACTTCTTTATATATTTGTGTGTGTGTGTGTACGTATTATTCCCCATTCTCCTATCTATATAATTCACTTTGTTGCCAACTACTATTATATATCTGGTTTCTCCGTCGATCGCCTCACCAATACTAACACACAAATAAAATAAAATACAAATATGTTTCACCGTCCTCCAACTGTCTGTTTTACAATACTACAATAATAGGTTTTGCCGTCTTTTATATGTGTGTGCGTGTATACTGACAACAACCAGTATCATGCCGTACACTTATATATATGTCTTTTTGTTTTCTCCTTTCAACCTTCCTTCTTCTCCGTCTGGCTACTTTGAATAGAGTGAGACAACAATAATCGCCATTTTAACAAAAGGGTTTTTACATCAGTTTTACCGCCATTTCTCCGCTTACCTCTTTTAATAAATATATATATATATATCATCTCACCCTTTAATTATTATAATAATACACCTTTTTTTTTATACTCCAAATTCAAAAAAAAAAAAAAAAAAAAGAATCCCCATTACGTCTTCATTTTCCCCGTTTCAAATAAAGACTGACGACTTAAATAAATAAATTGACTTGACTTTACGCCATCTCCGTTCATCTCTATTCACCTAAAAATTTCTCCATTTAAATAACAAATAAAAAAGATCGATCAATTATAGTGTACACTTTTAATTTATGCCTGTTACTTCATCACCTGTCATTTAATAAAATTTACGCCACACACCAACAATTAAAATTACGCACCACACAATTAAAATTACACGCCATATAACAAAATTACACGTCACACAATGAAAAAATATTACGCACCTCATGCCTTGCTGTCAACAGCCTTTTTATCACGCCACTTAATTAACCATCATATCACTTAAATAATTATCACGCCATTACTATTTCAAATTACGAACACTACGAACACTATTAATAAATAAATAAATTCCACATACCCATCTTCTTTTTACACCTACACCATACTTACAGAATTCGAGTACCATCACGTTTTACCTCTGGAGCAGTTGAATCCAAATGTTTGCGAGGTACCTGGTGCCTCCACCATGTTAGACTCTGGGGGCTTGGAGTCCGTTGAAGTATGAGGTAGACGAATATTAATTATATCACCGGAGAATAATTAAATGAGAAAAACACAAGTACCGCACTAATAAATATACTTTAATGATGAGAGAGATATTCACATGAACAGACACAACTCACAAACTGAACAGAATGACGATGCAACTGAATAGGAACTGGAGAATGATGATACAGTGTTACCAACTAGTGATTGAACAATAATTAATGTACCGAAACTCATCCTCCCTACAGGAGCAGGAAGAAGGGATCAAGAGGAGGACAATTTGTTGGCATATGATGTTGAACAGCAATGTATTCTTGATCATCTTGATCAAACCACCGAACAAATTACTTGAGAAGCCTAAGCTCATTGAGTAGCCTATGAACTCATCCAAAATGTGCCTACTCCTGTATGCATTCTGATTGGTCTTCCACCAGGTTTTGAGGGAGCTTCTAATCAAAAACTGTATCCATCATAATAAGAAAGTGACAGAATGTTGGCCATCTCTTCCTGGAAAAACCAGGAAGAAATTGAATACTTTTAAAGTCTGTTGGCTTAATTAACAGTTACAGTACACAAAACATTTGAGTTACTTGATTCAAATGTCGTGGTATCAATGTATGCTCGCCAAAGAATTCCAAATATAGAGTATCTGGTGGAGGAGCTGTGAAGGATTCCCAAAGGTACACATATGGAATTAGTTTGAAAATCCAATAAGCAAATTGGTGACCTTTTGGGCCCAATTACCAAAATTGAAGAATGTTTCCCAAAGACCTCGCATGTTACTCACTCTCATTAAGGAGTTCCAATGGAAATGAAACAACCACTTGCTTCACTCCTAGCTCAATCTCCCATTTTGACTCCTGATCATTCCAGAGAAACAAAAGAGGAAATTAAACAGTGTGTTTGAATAAAGTTCAAAGAATTGAAATGGCAAGAAAGACTGGAACATGAGCGCCATAGTATCCCTAGAAAATTAGGCAATGATATGAATAAGATGTTGAAAGATGATCTTCATTTCCAACACCAACTACAACTGCACTAAAATGAAATTCAAACAGTCATCGAACATGTAGTTGATGAACTACAAATTCCATTGTATATTTTTATTGAAAGTTACCTCAAACCAGCTCATTGAACAGGTGATATTGATAATTCTCAAACTTATAAGATACCTTCTCGAAAGAAAAATACCCCATCACTTAATGAAACTAATGATGGATAAGCAAGTAAGAGATTATGCACTAGTCCATCAGTTGGTAATAATTTATTAACATTAGCTTCATCAAATAATAATTTAGTATTATTCGATATCAATTACTAATTCAATAACAACTATTGTTCCTGAAAAAAATAGAGAACATATGTCAAGAATTTCAGTTTGTTCTAAAAGTAATTCTATCCCTAAATGTTAGGAAATAAATTCTTTACAACAGACTGAAACTCCACCAATAAACCTTAAAACTACAAAATTTTATTCAGAAAAATGGTACGGCTCAATACTAACATATCCTGGCTTCATTTGTGGTTTTAATTTGTATGCTCATTTAAGAAACAATTTTCCCATTCCTCAAAAAATAAATTATCTCCAAAGTGCACTCCCAAAAGAGTTAAGAGACAAATTTAACCATTTAGCACTTGATGAAAAAGGATATCATTAACATTTACAATTTTTGTATAATCACTTTGGTGTTCAAGCAAAAGTGAAAGCTATAATTTGTATACAAATTATAGATTTCCCAATTGCAATAGACACCATTTCATCTATCCAAGATGGAATGGATGGAATTGCTGCCCTTATAGACATATATAGAGATATATCCCAAATTGTAGATGAGGAACAAGTATTTAATGTTACTTTTGAAAAATTTCCACCCAGGTCATATTTAAATAATCTTAAAAGTACTGAGAGGCACATTTGTTATTCATTTGTGGCTATAAGAGAATTTATTAAAATTCACAAACTTTTCAAGATAAAAATTGACCTTCTAAACGAAAATCTAACAAAAATTCAGGAAATAATTTTAATGATAGCAAAAAAGGTAAGCCTAAAGCCAAACCAAATTTTGCTGGAGCTTCTTTTAATAAAAATAAAAATACTTTTTTATATATAAAAAAAAAAAAAGAAAAAGAAAAGAAAAGAAATGGGCATGCTTTACCCACACCAGCTTTACCACGGGCTGAAAACAAGTAGAAAAAAACAAAAATAAATAAAATAAAAAAATTCAGGAGATTATATAGGATTCAAACCCACAACCCACAGCAGGCTAGCATGCATCCTTATCCACTATGCCACGAACCAATATGAAAACTATCGTTATAATTTCATATACTAAACAATAAACGAATCTTTGACACTTATTCTAACTGAACTTCAAATATAACATCATAACATGTAAACCTGCAGAATAATTTCCTTCCAAGACGCTCTACTACCAACTCCACTTTAGTTTGACAAAAATCCACTTTGATGGAAACTCCCAACAGAATGATTAAATTTGACCAAAATTCACTCCAATAAATTATAAAATAGAGAAAAATTGAAATCTGAGATTTCTGTAAGGAGATATTAAATTTCCTGGTAAAAAAAGATCTCATAATTTGTATGTGCTGTGCGTGCTGTGTTTAAGGCTCTTCTAGTTTCACATAGGCATGCTCACGCCACCATCTTGTTCCTAAGAGAAAAGTAAACAAAACAGAAACAACATATGATAATGCTAATTTTATTCAGATCGATTGAAGTTTTTAGAAAATTATATTGTGAATTTGTGAATTTTTTCGATTATTTTATAATGGGTGGATGCGTTGCCATGAATTGTACCAATTGCTACCACAAGAATTACACTGATCCTATAAAAGAATTGATTGTTTATGGAATAATTAATTTATATTACAATGAATCTTAATTTCAGATGTGTGCTTTCCTTTTTGTTATGTACGGATGATTTTTCTAATGAAATCTCCTCAGAACTTGCATTTGGTTGGCTCATGATTCTTTCTAACCTCGAGCAAACATTTAATTAACACTAAAGAAACAGAAATAGATGAAAATTCTTAATTAATAGAAAAACTTCGTCAAATTTGTACCTCACTTCTACTTCAATTGCCATAATTCGTACAAAAACTTTTATCACAACTGATAACTCGCTTAGGATCAAGATTTCGGCGTTAGCATGCCCATATGATCCAGAGCCTTACTGTGTTGAACTGCTGATAAACAATTTTGTATTTCCATAATCCTTAGCGCTCTCTATAGAATAGAGCGAACAACAAATTTCTAAAAACATTAGAGACTTTTCAAGTCATACGCACTACGATAAGTTTTTGGTGGTCTTCTTTTAGATGCACTTTAGTTGTCCCAGAAACCATTATTCATAAAAATTAATATGGCTTCAAAGTTCGAAAACGAACAAACTTGTACTGTTTATCTGTGATTCTATAATTCGTCAGATTTGCTCACGTTTTTCTCGCATTTGTCGAATTTTTCTGTGTTTTACGCAAGTTCTACGAAGCAAAATGAAACGTCAGAAAAAAATAATGAGAAATCATACCGAAAATACAAGAAAAATGTGTACGAGTAACGGTGACTGTGGCAGGTAATTTTCTCTGTGGCAATAGTTCTCGTATAAAATTAGCATTTTAATATTCTTGATCATTGTAAGGACCTTTGGAGGTGTTTAGTGAATGTATTCACGAATCGCATATTTCAATTGTCAGGTAAATTAGTTCATTCTACTTAAAAAAAGAAAGTACATTTCCGATTAATCGTGCTACTGACATTCGTTCGATACGTGATAGTGATATTTTTTTGATAGCACCAGCTGGCCATTTTTCTCGTGTTTATATTGTTATTTGATCCGCAACTCTATTTGGAAGTAACATAAATTATAATTATATATTTAAACAAAATTTACAATGGCATTGAAGCGAATTAATAAAGAATTACAAGATCTGGGCAGAGATCCACCGGCCCAGTGTTCAGCAGGCCCAGTAGGCGAAGACTTATTTCACTGGCAAGCAACGATCATGGGACCTCCAGATAGTCCGTATCAAGGCGGAGTTTTTTTCTTAACCATTAATTTTCCAACAGATTATCCATTCAAACCACCCAAGGTCGCATTCACGACACGAATCTATCATCCAAATATTAACAGCAACGGTAGTATTTGTTTGGATATCTTAAGATCTCAGTGGTCGCCAGCTCTCACAATATCAAAGGTGTTATTATCGATATGTTCATTGCTCTGTGATCCAAACCCAGACGATCCACTGGTTCCGGAAATAGCGAGAATTTACAAAACTGATAGAGAAAAGTATAACGAGTTGGCCAGAGAGTGGACTCGTAAGTACGCTATGTAATTACAAGTTTCCAATCTCCACTCAAAAATTAAAAAAAAAAGCAAGAAGATATTGGTTTTTTAATATTATACTAAAAAAAATGTTTAAAAAAGGATTCTATCAAACATACATTTATTTTTTAACAAATTTATTCTCTACTGTTTAATCTGGTTTTTACTTTTAATTGAATGAAGGTTTACTTCGAAAACGTGATTTAAGCTTTAAAGAATCTTGTCCAATTTTACTTTCCAAAACGAATTTCGTGAATTTAATATAATTGAGTGCAAAAAAACTGGGTTAAAAAAGAAAAACAGCAGGAAAAACTGCGATTGTATTTTGTGTAAACAAGAAAAAAAAAAACAAATTATCGATTTCATTTTCTTTTGTTTGATATTTTAATTGTAATTTGTAGATCATCACACATTATACCTATTTGTTTAAATTCATATTGAACAATAAACGTTTAAAATTATAATTGTTGCTTCATCGAACAAAAATAAAGGCAAAAGGCAAGAGTAACCAAAACGAAAAAAAAAAAAAGCCAATTTTTTTGATAAAAATTTTCCATTTTTCATAATTTTGCCTAGTATTTTCTTGTCTCTTGTGTAGTAAATTTTAATGTATGTTTATTCCTTCGTGAAATGTTTATTGTATGGGTTTTTCTCTTCTTTTTTTTTCTTATTTATTTTTTTTTCTTTTTCAACTATTTAAAACAGTATAAGGCGAACCGCTGAAGAAATTCCTTGTACAATGTTTCTGTTCAGTGATATATATGAATCGTTACTAATTGTACATTCGTTTGTGAAATTCATTTTTTTTTTTAATCGCTCCCGTAGTTGAAATTAAATTTTTTGATGTCAAGATTCTTTTGCTTTTTATACATTCTCTATATCATCTCTCTTTGAAGAATATTTTGAAGAAGAATGACAAAAAAAATTCATTAAAATGTGATTGTTTTAGAAAGAACAACGTTTGTGTTGAAAATATTTTCGGCGAAAATTGAAGAATCTTTAAACGTGTATCTAGAAAACTGAGAACACGTTATGTTCGTTCTTGTTTTATTTTTCTTCTACGTGTAATCTCAAGAAGTAATTCTTTTCTTTGTTTTTACCTAAACGTGCGAATAAAAAACTATTAGGAAAATAATTGAAGTTGGTGTTTAGTTTATTTTTATGCATAAACAGTTATGATTCAATATTGATGACTAATTAGTATAACATTGTTGACGATGTTATATGTAGATTTTCACCACCACCACTAGCCGGTTGTGCAATCAATTCAGGTGTTTCGATAATGTGTGAAACGCATCTAGATTTATATTTTCGTGGCTATTGTTACTCTTGTTTGTAGTACTGAAATTTGTTCATCGTAAATGTGCTCTAAAGTTTGATCGATCCTCGATTAAAGAAAAGTAATTTCTATTAAGATTAGGTATTGATTGTGCTCCTGTTAACGTGCGTGCACATCTGTTAATTAACCGAACTGAAAATTCCGTCTTCCTAGAATCTAGATCCTTGAATTTTATGCGTCGGGACATTTTTTGTTTCTTTGTAAAATAACGAATTGAATAGATTATTCTGAGAATAAGCCAAAGAAAATACACTTCTACTCAAACATATCTTATGATTCAATTCATTAAATATTCGTACTTGGATAACCACGATCGTAAACTATTAATTAGATTCACTTCATGTAGAACTAATATTTAAGTGTATTCGAAGCTTTCCAAATTAACATTTTTGATCATTCTTTTATTCCAGTATTTCGTAGACTTGACCAGAAACTTAGCTGAGAGTTATGAGAGAAGTAGATTGAAATTCATTCGAGTTACTTCAATTTAACTTATAGTTTCCTCGTTGAAGGGTCTAAAATAGGATCTTAGCTGGAGGAAAGGCCAAAATTCGCATTTCATTGTTGATTGTGTCGACATATTTCGCGTATGAAGTTGTAATTTTTTATTCACAAAAAATTTGAAAGAGCGTTCAAACGAGTGCAAAAAATTTTTTCTTTTAATAATTTTATTTTTCAATATCAGAATTCAGATTCTCGACTCGTTTTCATTTTTTGATTGTAATGATTCGCGTAAAAAGCATTTGTCTGAAGTAAAATTTCGAGTACCTAATATGGTTTTAATTATGAAGAACCATGTATCTGCTAACATCAACGTTGAAATTGTATTCAAGTACGTGAAATTTTTGCCGTCTAAAATACTTGTTAATTTTTGAACATTCTGCGTCCGATGCGAACATCGATGATCTGCCATAGTTATTATTTTGTATCTCTGTCAGTGTATAATCTCGCAAAACGTTACGTTTGTCTGCACGTGGTAATCTTCAAAATTTATGCGAATAACTTCTCCCGGAAAGTATTTTAATGCAACCCCATTTAATAATATTTGGAAAATGTGAGAATAAAAAAATATTTATTATCAAATTAGTCTGGAAATGGGTTACTTTATCTTCAATATTATAGTGTTATAAATCGATAATCACGTTTTTCGATATTCGGAATTCGAATATTTCGCACGAGTACCCTTCCCCATTGAACTTACAAATTTGGACAGCTGCTCTTAAGTTACATTCGATGCATGCATATGTCGTAACTTTCTGCTTATTTTTTCGAACTGATGAAATCGAATTTTATGCAGTATTCTCCTACGCGAAACTCTGTGCTTCATATGGACTCAAAGTGAAAGCATTATTATATTTTCACTTATTCACTATATTTAGATTATTTTATGGGATACCGAATTCGCCTTTATCCCCCTTATTATTTCATTTCATCCCTTTTCATCCCCCATGGTATTCAGAAGAAGAATTTTTTCCCATATTTTTCGGTTCATCTTATCGATTCTGCCAGAAACATGAAACTAAGAGATGTCCAATGCCCACTCAAAAACAAGTAAAAGGTAGAATCTTGAAGAAATGTTTCGAATTCGAATATTTGTTACTGACCTTGTGCTGTAGCTTGATAGTGTGGGTGGGTGTATTGGTATGGACATGTGTCTATTTTAACAATAAAATATACATACCTCTGGATGTGCAGAATGTACAAATTGAATTGCTTCTTTTCTATCTTTTGCTTGTTTTTAAGCCACAGCGCATGTGGAGCGTTCGACATCTCTTTAGCTGAAGGTCTCTGGATTCTCCTGACTTATGTGAAAAAACCAATACTGTTCATTAATTTATTTATAGAGTCCTTTGACTATATATATTACTACGTATGGACTGCTCTTACTGATGAGATTACACAGAAAACTCGCCATTAGAAAATACTACTTCCGTATGTTCGGATTTTATCAAATTAAAACTCCTGAGCGTGCAAAACTTCCGGATATTATTTCAGTGATTAAATCTTTCTATGTATAAAAGTACTAAACTTATTTATTATTGTGTATATTGCAGAGGTTGCTTCCAGCTATTCGATTGGTCAATGGACCCACATGTAGTTTGAAAGTCAAATTAGAATTTCTTTTCATTTATGTACCGTATTTTCGAAGTATTACCTTTGCATTGACTTTATTTTTCAGATTGCCAAGTTAGAATGTTATTTGAGTTATTTTTTCAGATTTCTTCTGAAATCCCCCCCCCCCTCCGGGGATGATGTGCATAAATGGGAGAATTTCCACGCATTTTTATCATTTTCTAATTATGTTGATACTACACGTTTCTAATAGACAAGTGAAATTAAATTAAAAATGAAGTTTGAGTAAAATTAATCGATACAAATGGTTTCATGCCAGAAATAAGGCAGGAATGGGCTCTCAAGTGCATGATGCTCCACCCTTATCCCTGGGGTATGGGTGTTGTTATTTCTACCAGCTTGTGTGAGGCGTTCGTTTTCAAATGATTCAGTGAATCATGCAAAATGGTATAGAAATACAAGTCTCAGTTATCAGATTTTTTTATCATTAGAGTTAATGGAGACTGGTGAGTGAGAATTTTTCACTTTTCAATTTACATTTACCAAAAAATTAAGTACCCTAATTTATTTTGTAGATTATTAATGTGATGTCGAATTTAAGTTGAATATTTTATGAAAACAATATTAGCTTGTGTTGTCCAAAAAAACTTCGTCATATTTAAAATAACCCAAGTACCTGTCCAAAGCTTAGTTGATGTGTGTGACAGGTCTGAAGTTAATTGAGTAGGTAAGAAGATACCTTTTCAGAATTCATTGACATACTTTTAGTATTTGATGAATGGATTGAACAACTTTTGTGAACATTTTTCAAAACTTTCTTCACTTTCAATAACACATTCAATATTTTTATCATCTTCATCAAAACTGATACAATTTTTCTTCAAGTCAAGAATGAAATCTTTGTACGAAAACATTGTGAATATTATAAAGTATTAATATTAAAAAAGAAATGAAAAGCCGACTTTTTATTTTGTAGTTTCAGCTTTGGTAAATTTTTGTATATTTTTCTTCACTATAATGATAACATTGAAAAATAAAGGAACACCCAGGGAGTATGAGCAATTTCTTTCATATTCAGTACAAATCCGAGCAACTCCTCACCCAAGCTGGTAGAAATAACACCCCTGGGGTATTCACCAGGGTGGTTGGAACATCTGATTATGTCTGGGTTTCTAAATTTCATTCGATAGCCAAGCTCTGTACAATAAATACCCCTCAATATGAAAATAATGCACATAATATTTGAATCAAAGGGGTTTCTTTTCTTTTTCTTTTTTTCATAATTAGTATTGGATTGAGAATCGAGATAAATGGTTGCATGTAAGAAAAGATTTTTTTCTTCAAAATCAGATAAAATTCTATATTATTTTTGTAATTGGCAGCTGAAAGTGAATAACATATAGACATAAAGATGGATAAAGAAATTAGCATATTGTTTGTGAGTATTTCAGTCAGTATGTAGTTCACATATAATATTTTATGTCTGCACTTACACAAATGACCCCAATAATAGAAATGAATCACCAGAAAAATCATGTGACCACTGTAAAATGATATAGCAGAATTGAAGTTTTTTCACTTACCTTACTGTACCAGATTTTTGTGGGAAGTTCGGGGTGATAGTTTAAAGTTTAATTATAAAGATAGGTAGCACAGACCCAGAGTACAGCCTCAGACCAGTAACTCTAATTCAAATCAGAATGTATTACCATAGTGCGAGGTTTCTCAATAAGTGTACAATTCAACCTTTTAGCACATCCAATTATCTATGAACAGAATGGCACTGTATTTCTAATTACAATACCCAACAACTTGCGCTGTATTTTAAAATGTACTTTAATATACTTGGTACCGTTGTCACATCGAATTTAACCAATTCCTCAATATATTTATAAAGGTTCATTTTCATTATTGGGGACACCATGTATGTGGATACATGAAATTAGTGCGATATTTAGACTAAATATTGGTGAAAAATCTCAGACTCTCCGTATACTAATTTCTTTATCCATCTTTATGCTAATAATTCATTTTCAGCATCCCATTACAAAAATGATAAGATTACCATATGGTTCGAAAAAACATACCCGTCTTTACAACCCTATATCTTAGCTTTGATGACGGATATTAAAAAAAAGTAAAGTAATTTTTTTTTAATTATTTTCACACCGAGGTGCTTTCATTAAACGTATCTTATTTATCGAGGAAACTTGAAAAAATGGGAAGTAGTCACACAGTCAAGCCGCCCTCCCCCTTCCTTGAAAGGAACACGTAGTATGGGGTTGGGGAATTTTTATCGCTTGTTTCGAATCTTATCTCCAGCTTATTTCAGATGAACAACTTTTTATTCATACATTGATTTCTATTCAAAAATGCATAATTACCAGAAAATTGTTCAAAAATAAGTGACCAGATATTTTCAAACGTTGGAGGAATTCATTTGGGGAGAAATAATTCATTTAGCTGATGATTAGGTCTTTGAAACTAAACGCCCGTTGCTCAAAAATGAAGGGCTATTGTGTTTTATTTGCATTAATTTCCTAGAAATAATCATATAATGATCCATTGTTTTAATCACAACGTACATTAAGCGTGTATAGCCATCAGTGAGAAAAATATTGTTTGTTTGTCTCTGTTTTTCTGTTCTTGTATGGAGTATTTTACAATCATTGAACTGCTGATGACTAACTCGAATTTGACTCTGTTACTATATAGTTAATCGGTGAAATTTTTCATTTTTTCATCAATTAAGGCGTGCTTGCGTCATGACAACCCATTTACAATTCTATACTTGTTAATTTCATGGGTTATTTCGGTTCTTAATGATGCAGGATAGTAGATACTACTGCGCGAATTGAATTGTCTAATCATTTTATAAAATGAAATAATAGACTTTGATTTATGTATTGTTAGACTAACCAATATCTGCTTAATAAAAAAATTCCAGGATCTATAATTTCACCATTACGAATATAATATTGAAAATATGAAACAGAAAATTAATTCTTGTTTAATTTTCTTTTTCACAAAGACCATTTTTAAACAGTTCGGTTTCTCATCCTATATCTATTTTAGAATTTGGTTTTACTGTCAGTGGGGATTGTTTTATTTATTTATTTCTATTTGTCTAAGAAAGGCGAAAAAATAACAAGTTTGTTTAATAAAAACATGCACATTTAATTTTTTAACTCAGAAAATGCTTCTTGTTAAAAAAAATTTTTTTTCACAAAAATTCTTCGAGTGTAAAGAATAGATTGATAAGCTTTCCAAAATAATAATAATAATAAAAACGAATTTTTTAAAGATGAGCTTTTATTTATTATAAGCTTTTATTCTATTCACTACTATGATTTTAAAATATACCAATACTGCAGCCAACCTTCCGCAACAAAATAATGTTTGTCGCATGAAGCTAAACCCAAAAAAAAATAAAAGCTTATCTTTCAAAAATTTGTTTTTAACCACAGATATCTACACTATATATAACCTATATACCTAACTTACCTGTTTTCAGCCACCTTCGTTTCCCTTTACCGTACCACACCAAAGTAAACAAAAGCTGTTGGCACTTTACACATACAGGTGAACCCACTTATATCACACTTATGCACACTAGTCTAATGATTGAATACAAAATACCTCATTGAAAATTACAAGAAATTCATTTTTTGCCCTGTAACAATAATTTTTGAAATCTTTATTTTAATCTTAAAGACTGGTAGAACATCCAAACCAAATATGATATCAGAACTCAAATTAATAAACATACAGCAGTTAATTGAAAATAGCCTTTTCTGCATAAGAAATGCATTTTACATGATTTTTTGCCAACAGGCCAAGGGATTGAGGCAACATCTCAACGCTCCATTAAGGAGAACGCTCAACATAGTGAAATTGGCAAGTTAGGTATCTCTCACATTAGTGTAAATATCTGTGTTTTTAACATAAACTTTTTTTTTGGTTTTAGATTCATGCGAAATAAATATTATTTTGTTATGGAAGGTCGGCTGTAGTATTGGTATATTTTAAAATCGCAGTAGTGAGTGGAATAAAAACTTATAATTATAATAATGAGTTCATGCAGAATTCGTGAGAATAATACAAATTCCAAGTCCTACACCTAGGAAATGGGCCTAGGCCCTATACAGGATATACCTGTATTAGAACTTCAACTCATGGGTACTCACTATATTAAGGTATTATTGTGTTCAGTTTTTCTAATACTTTTGAAAAATCATCATAATTTGTGACAATAATATCAATTCAAAATGAATGATATTACAAATTCCGTTTAGGAATCTCAGTAAATGTTTACAAGAGAGAGTGTTCGATTTTATTCTCTCTCATGTACTACGCAGGTAAATTTCCTTCGCATTCATTCTCAACTACGATAATAATCCTCCAAATACAATCCATCAACAATTTGCAAGGTCAATATAATGTTGCGAGTAAAATTATTCAATTCATGTGATATGTTTTGACAATTATTAATAGTTGCTGTGTATTCATGAAGTACAAATTCTGCTATAGTGGTTCCCTACACTGGACTTCGGAATTTCCTACTCAGGATTTGCATTATTCCCATGACTTCTGCATGAACTCGTAATTTTGCGCAACTTTACATTCGTTATGCTCTAAGAATTTTCTGAGAGTAATTCGCAGTGTAGTCGGATTTTAGACGAATCTCAGTGAATTTCAAAAAAGGCCTCCAAGGGTCGAGTATTTATTTTTCAATACTTCACGCCGTTCATAGTTTAGAATTTGTTACTATGAGGCTTTTTATTTTTCCTGTTTGTTTTGTAAGTTGTATCTGCGGTCGTAAGTTAATTTTTTGAATGAGATGTATTTATGTTCAAAATTCAAGAATTTCGTAGAAAATCGAAGTAGTCGGGGCATTATAGAATTTGATTTTTCGACTATTTTCTTTTGGTATTTTCATCTTTTAGATGTTTTTGTATAATTCGGAAATCTAGACTATTTCACTGTTCTGTCGCATAGATACCATAATTCACCAATCAGCTATTCCTGGAACCCGAAAAGGATAATGAGTTTTATTTGATCATAAATTTTGCTTAGTTCCGGTAGATAAAACTAATATGGTACATAATTTCTAAACCATTCAAATGAAGTTAACGCCAAAATGAATGCAATTAATGCACGTAAGTCGAAACATGTAGCGCTAGAATTGGACTCGGCAAGCTTCTTACCGTTCGTTTCCTACTGAATATAACACCCTCACCTTCCGTACAAAAGAATGTACGTATTCCCAACACCGGACCAAAGATCCTGAGAGTCTGAGACTTTTCAGCCTCACCTTGTGAAGTTGTGAAGAGGTCAAGTACCTCTTTACATTAAAGATTTTGGTCATGCGGAGTGTAGCGAATTTAAAAGAAGCTCTGAAAAAACTTTTTATTTTCCTCCATCGAGTGAATGCTAAATAGACGAGAAAGTTTATCAACGTTTTCTCATCGGCTACCAGCAGCAGTCAAGATTTTCTCAATTCGGTTCATAATTGTTCTTTTCTAAAATCAACTAAGTCTGCTTTACAGTCTAGTCGACAATAGGAATATGCGTATCAAAAATTATGCCTTATCCTCAAACCTCAAATGAAAAATTTCACGCTGGCCGTTATAATCACCCCCCACTTTTTCACAGTACTATATCGTGTTTGCGAAGAAATTTCCTTTCCGCGTAGTAGGTACGTAGAACCGATGAGCAATGAACCGACACTACAGCAGTACAGCAGTACAGTACGGATTTAGATTGTAATGTGGAAGGAACAAATACTGCTGAATCGCGAGTGACACACCTACTCAGAAGATATGGTCAGAAATGATTGACATTTTCCGTTTTCTTACTCGTCGTACATAATTCATGAAAAATTTCGGTACGATGAAGAAAAATTATACTGATTAAAATTTGACTACTTACAATCGATAATATTAACGCAATAACGCATACTCTGTGCTTGAGTCTTGAATGATGAATGAAAATTCAATCAGTCAATCAATTCATCATAAGCTTACATCATATCAATAATTGACTTCATTTCTACTGATAGCAGAAAATCTTCGACCATATATTAGATAGACACGCCCCGTACAATCTTGTGCAATGCTTCCCATTGAAGCACTAATACATGGAGTGTGACGTCACATTAGGGCAAGAAGGTATTTTACCCAGGAGACCTATTATGAAACTTTTATCACGTTAACACTCTGGGGATAAGGTGATAAAAGGATAATGGGATAGCGCGTTAAAAAAAAGTCCTGAAAATGGTATTATGAAACTAAGTGAAAACACAATGATAACAGCGATTGATAAGAGTTATTTTAAAATTATTTCAATTGTTTTTGATGTGAGGCGGTAAAGACGAGGAACGAAAAAGAGTAAAAGAGAAGTATTCACGATAGAATTTATTAGCAGACTAAAATTACATTTGGAAATAAAATATGATTTAGTACGAGATGGCGAAGCAACAGCGTTATCGGTTCGAGAATAGTAGGGGAAGCACTTCGTGATGAAAGTGTACGTGTGACATATATATATAGTATGATCGTGATGATGATGGAGAAAGAGAGAAGGTGGGATTTTGTATCAACAGTTTTTTCAAATACGGAGTACCGGAAACAAGTTACATACATATTTTCAATTAAATACTAACTTTAAGCTTTAAATAATATAATTCGAACTTTTCACTTAAAATCAATCAAAAATATTTGTTGGGATACAATTCCCTCACTCCCACACAAACACATAACCTGATATTGACTAACACTGTATGTAACATGTTTATTACATTTATTTGTTTTACATGTGGCGACACTGATTGCCAACACAATATTCTTTCCACCACTGCTCGACGGAGAATGTTCTCCGTTCGTCAGTCGTTGTACTAACGTCGTTAATAAATCGTTTTTCTAAGATGGAAGTCCGTCCTTATCTTTTCTGTGTGAAGTGATCAGAACTCACCTCAATATGTTAGCAGAGCTGCGGATCGGAAAAATAAGTGCGATAATTAAAATGTGATAATTGTGTAATTAGTTAAAAGTTAAAAGTTCGTGTTTCATGCAAAGTGAAAAGGCTTAGTGCCGTGTGATAGCTCCACGCAAAGTGGTAGGAAAAGTGCAAAATTCGTGAACAAAAAGTTCGGTTCAGTGATTAAAGTAACTATCCTGAAAAAGTTAAAAGTTTTAATTCAAGTAAATCAATAAAGAAAAGTGAAATTTAATGAAAACAACGGTAAATTCTTGGGTGCCTGTGAAAACATTGAAGTCGAGAGTCTGGAGAAAGCAGATAAGATACGAGAGGATTTTGTGGTTTGGTAGACCAGTGCATACAATCAAAAACGGTTGGCATTTGTTCATGCTGTGTTCCGGAGAATAAAACAGAGTAAGAAAATCGAAAATTCAAAAGTTGCAGAGTAAAATCGTCGGAATTTGGTGTCATCTGGGCAAGAAAGCAGCAGAAAAACATCAGAAAACTACAAAAAGTGAACGAAAAAATAAAAAATAAGTAAAAAGTTTAGATTAATTAATCATTAATTCGTGTGATTTTGCTCCAAATTAACCAAAAACAAATCAAAATTTCGGTAACACAAAGTTAAATTTTGGTATATTTTCATGTAAATTCTCGACCAAATTTCAAGTAAAGTCGAAACTTGAAAGGTGGTGTTAATAGCCTTTCAAACTTTATCTTGTTGGTCGAGAATTGTAGAAAAAGGAAATCTTTGTTGGATGAGTTTCATCGAATCCAACAATAGAAAACCTACATTTATGAAGATTGACATTAGTGACAGATTTTTTCTTGTTCACATACAATAAAAGATTTTTTCAATTGATGAAAGCTAACAGATTATTTCCTTTTCAGCAGTAATCTCTTCCATATTTTTGTTGAATAATTTTTGCACTGAATATTAATTCACATTTTAACGTGTTTAACAGAATCATCTGTGTTCTGAAGCAATACTTAAAACTTTAACCAATTCAATTTCGAACATTTTTGGCGATAAAGTCAGAGTAATTTGATCGCTCAAGAAGTAGAAACAACGGCGGAGAGATCACCTCATCGTCGGCAACACATATTTAGTGAGATTTAGTTTAAAATATTAATTAATTATTGAATGTTATATTATAGAGTATTTAATTTGCATTCCCTATCGAGCGGTTGAGACCGTGTTGTGCATTATCGTGTGGTTGAGACCGTGTTACCCTCTAGATTTAAGTTCTCGTGTTTCTGAGGTAGGATTTAAATTCCCGAACATCCCAAAGTTAATAATAAAATGTCACGATTTGACACAAAAAAGGTATTCGATGGAAGGAATTATGATGCCTGGAGGACCACGATGGTCTCAACACTTTATGCAGAGGGATTATATATAATTATGCACGATGTTGAGACCGAGGTGCTATTTTTGGGACTGAAGTTAAATAATTTTTTAAACCCTGACTCTGGCAATGCTAATTCAGCCAGTCGAATGGCATATTTCCAAAATCAGGAAAAGGGAAAGGCTCTCATCTAACAGGGCTTAAACAACGAATTAATTGAAAGAGTAAAAGACCTAAAAACAATAAATCAAATACTTAAAGTTTTAGACGAAAGGTAAAAAAGCTGCATGCAATTTACATATATTAACACGAAGCAGGCCTTTCAAAGATTAAAATTTAATAGTGATGGCAATATGAGAAGTTATTTAGATGTGTTTTCGAGATCAGCCCAAAAAATAAGGGACTGTGGTAAAACTTTAAATAAACAGGAGATAGAACAACTTTTAATATCATTGAACATGGACTATGACATGACAAGGATGGAGTTCAATACTTTAAGTCAGGATCAAAAAACAATTGAAACACTCCACGCCATGTTGATTGAAAGGTCAGAAAGGTTGTATGACGATAAAAAGTCAAGATATAATAATAATAAATTTCGTAATTTCAACCAAAATAATAAGAATCAGAGATTTCAATATGGAGGAAATTACAATAGATATAATTACACAAATAGAAATCAAAACCATAGTCAAAATGTAGATCTGGGGAAAATGACATATAATAATAATCAAAAGTCAGAAATGTCTCAGAATAATAATAATAATTATGAATATAAAAAATATAACAATAACCTAAACCAAAATAATTTGCCAAATTCAAATATTTTAGTATGTTTTAAGTGCCATGGCAAAGGGCACATAGCTAAGGTATGTCCGTCAAATAAAGATGGTGCTAAACCCCAAGATAAATTAGATGGTCCTGCACAAAACACTAGATACGGACGAAACAATCCAAATAATAATAATAAAAATAAAAAGGAAAATGATGTTCAAGGGTCCATGATGATTAGATATAAGGGTCATGAACCGGAAAAAAAACACAAATAATAATAAATTAATAAACTTGATCACATCTAAAGACACGAAACAAGAGTCAGACTCAGATTATGTCCCTCTTACTAAAAGAATAATGTTAGATGATGGAGCTGTTGCTCACGTAATATCAGATTTGTCTAAACTGTCCAACCCAATAATGCTAGAAAATCCTATCAAGCTGGAATGTGCCATTCAAGACACCTTACTAATTGCTACACATATAGGTACTATGTTTATCAGAGTGGAAATTTCAGAGAGAAATCAAAAAGTAATAAGATTAAAAAACGTACATTATGTACCATCTCTAAACGTAGATCTAATGTCAGGGATTAAAATAACAGAAAACAGGGCACTAAGCATAGATCAAAATTTCTCTGCAGCGCACATATACGTCCGTGGGACGGATGAAGTAATTTTTTGGCCCCAAAAATAAGAGGCGTATACATGGTGAAGTACGAAATTGTACCAGAGTCCACCGTTAATATTATAGAAAATGAAGACGAATTAAATAGAATATGTCCTTATAATAACGAATCAAATAAATTGGCATGTATGCCTAATATAAATTCCTAAGATGAATGGATGGAATATGAGGTAGAAGAAGAAATTATCGAGGAAAGTCATGAGGAAAATGAAGAGAATGGAGAGAATATTAATAATAATACTCAAAAAAACATAATTAATAATAATGTAGATAATAATATTATAATAAACCCTAATGACGAACATGATAATAATGATCCACAAAATAATGAAATGAATGAAGGTGGAAGTGAAATGAATGAGGATGTAGGTATAAACACTAATAACAATACAATAAATAATAATGACATAATAAATGATGATCAAGAAGTCAACGAGAATATAGAAAAATTAAAGATAGATAAAAAAAAATGATATGGCATAGGAGATTGGGACACTTATCAGGAAAAAATTTAAAGTTCTTGACAAAGGTCTCAAGAGGCATTCCAAACAGAATTACGTTTCGTGATGACGAGTTCAGTCTGGGTGAGGTATGTGTAAAAGCTAATTCTAGAAGATTAGGGCACAATGGAACTCGCACATGGCCAGAAAGAAAACTCGAGCTCGTTTCATCGGATACAATGGGCCCCTTCTCACCAGGCATATATGGTGAAAAGTATATTTTGATATTCGTGGACCATGCCAAAAAATACACTTTTATATCCACTATTGAGAAAAAATCAATGGTTTTTGAGGTGTTTAAAAAATTATATATGAAATTAAAGTCGAAATTCCCGGATCAACCAATAGCCACTTTAAGATGTGACAATGCTAGGGAATATCTTGACTCGAATATGAAGACATTTTGTGAGGACAACGGCGTAAACCTCGAGCCAGTCGTTCCGTATTCACCAGAGTTGAATGCGATGGCTGAAAGGCAGAATCAAACGATTATGGCAAGGACAAGGGCTATGTTGTTTGACTCCAATTTGGACTTCAGTTTTTGGTCATTGGCTGTTCTGACAGCTGTTTATGTAATAAACAGAAGCCCAACTAGGGCCAACAAAGACCATAAGACCCCTTTTGAAATGTTTTATGGCACAAAGCCGGACTTATCCAACATGAGAGTTTTTGGGTCTCTCACTGACAGGCATATCCCCATTGAGGTCCGTCAGCAACAAGCCACGAGAAATAAAAGAAAAAGAGCCAATAGTGAACACCCAAAACTAACCTAAAGATCCAATAAAGGAATATTTGTAGGGTATACCAACAGTGGGTACTGCATAAGGGACCCATTAATAGACAAATCGCATGTTACATGCGATGTCAGATTTGATGAAACGAGAAACATAAAACAAATAGATAATATAAATAATAATAATGAAAAAATACAGGATAATAATAATATAATAAAAACTCCTGTAATTTTAAACTTTTTAAAATCAAAATATAAAAATTACATTGAGGACCACATCCCTCAAAAATAGGAGGATGTCGAAAACAATCCATTTAAGGAAGAATGGCAACAAGCCATTACAGACGAGCTGAAGTCATTATCTGATATGGGCATGTGGGAAGTTGTCCCAAAGGAGAAAAAGTGAGGTTAGTAGATACAAAAACCCAACAACCAAGGCGTTCATATACCGAAGGCTAGATTGGTTGCGAGGGGTTTTAAAGATCTTACTCACTACTCTCTAACTGAAACATATGCCCCGGTAATCCAATATTGGCTAATAAGATGGATACTATCCATTACAAATAAATACGGTCTAAATATAACACAATTCGATATAAAGACAGCCTTCCTTAACTCACAAATAAATATCCTATATTCATATCAAACCCTAAGGGATGCCAACTAGGCGAAAATAATTGCCTGAGATTAATAAAGTCAATATATGGACTGAAAACATCTTCCAAGAGTTGGTACGACTTGTTGAATTCAACAATAATTCAAGCTGGATTCATCCAATCAAAGATAGATCGATGTTTATACATCAAACAGGATAATATTGGTGCAATGGCACTCCTGATAGTCTACGTGGATGACATGTTGTTGGCTAGTAACCACGACGAGTGGACACAAGATTTAATAAATACTTTCAATAAAAATTTCACATTAAAAATAGAACATAATCCAACTTTCTTCGTAGGTTTCAAAATAAGACGAGATATCCCTAGAAAACAAATTATACTCACACAAAATAGATATATTGATAAGATTCTCCGGAAGTTTAGAATGACGGAATGTAATCCATCTTCCACATCTATGGAGACTGGACTTAAGATAAATAAGCCGACAAATGGAATGGACGACACCGAATATAGGGCTATGATTGGGAATCTGCTATATGTGGCAAGACTGACCCGCCCGGATATTGCCTTCGCCATCAATTACTTATCACGTTTTCAGGCATCCTCCAATAATGAAATAAAAAGCTACGTTTGTCATATTATTAGGTACCTTAAAACTACAAGAGACTACTCTCTGGTCTTCCACTCCGACCAAACACACATTAAGGCTTTTGTCGATGCGTCGTATGCACCCGACGTAGACGATTCACCCATTGATATAAATAACCTGGAGAAAGGGTGCTCCACAACTGGCTTCATGATCTTTGTAAAAGGAGACTTGTTAAATTGAGCCGTTCACTGGCAAAACACGGTTGCAACTTCGTCGACTGCAGCCGAGTTAATTGCATTGAATGATGCACTAGACGACATATATGTGATCTGGAGACTTATGGGAAGCGTTTTCTCTGTAACTGACCCAGTGCAGGTGTACGAGGACAACATATCTGCGTATTGTATTGCATCTAGGGGAGGCCAGAAACAATCCAGGTCCCTCGCGATCAAATGCTACGCACTGTTGGAAGCTTTCCAACAAAAATTAATAAGTTTTAATGATATTAGGTCACCTGATCAAGTTGCTGATATATTAACTAAAGCACTTGATTGGAAAACCTTCCAAAATATCGTTACGAGAATCCTCCGAACAAGTCAACTTTTTGGCCAATAGTCTTAATTGACATAACCCTCAAAATTTTTGATATTTGGTTTTGGACTGCGGATGGGCGTCGGTCTTTTAGTGCCTATTGTAAACCAAGTGGTCCATATTTCGTTTCACAATTCACATCACAACTTTCAATAGGTTCCCCGTTGCTGCTCTGCCTCTCTTACTGGCATCAGCATCCCCTAGTAAACTCAATTGATTCCAACAATAGCATATTTATCTAAACCCCACACAACTAATTATAAGGACATATATGTAAATTGTAGCCAATTTATCAGCTCTACACTTTCGACGTTGTTCGAATTCTGTTCTCATAATTTCAAATCACGTTTTATCTAGTCCAGAATTCAAGTAATTCTTCCTCTCTTATCTTTTCATTTGCTACTCGGTCTTTTCCCGCTTTCCTTCCTATTCACCACCTTCGATTACCTATCCTTTGTACATTCATGTCATTCGTGTTTGATTCGCTCTAGTGAGCAGATACTTAATATTTTCTTGTTCGAAGTTTGCACTTCGTTTTGCTAATTTCAGCTATGGCTGTAATTACACATCATTACTTTAATTCTTTCGAATAATATACCGTTCTTTTGAAGTGAATTGTGTAGTTCTCTCAAATGCAGCAAATCAGCAATCTCAATTAACTTCGAACTTACAAATTAGCAAAACTCTTTTCGTTTTTTATTCGTCGTTTTAGTGTCGTCTTTTGTGTCGTCATGGCGAATAAATATCAGATTTTCTTGTCACTTGATGGCAAAGATAAAGATAATTTTATGGCTGTTCGTCGAATTCGCGAGTTTGGTGACGGTGTATGGCACTCTTTTCCTGAAGAATACCAGAAACTTTCGACTCATCACCCAGAATTAGCATCTGCTGCTCCAATTAAAGCTGCTGTTGCTGCTCTAAAATTCCGTGGTAATTTTCGTACTGTCAATGTAATTTTCTCAGAAGAGGTCCTGAAGAAGTATGTCGATGATGCTGGGAATTTTCTCTTCAAGGGGTTGCTACTTGGTGAGACTCAGTTTGTCCAGTCCTCTGGTTCGTCCCCTTCGTCTCCTTTGAAAGAAGAGGTTCCAGGGTCAATTTCGAACCAAGAGTCATTCAAGGATATTCTACGCCATTTCCTCATCGAAAAATTTTCACCCAAGAAATGTAATGTAGAGTCTTGGTGTGAGAAGTTCGAAAAAGAATCGTCCAGAATTGGATTGTCCGGTCAAAAGCAGATTGAGATTTTGAAGAATTGTTTGGATCCTTCCATGGATGACTGGTTTTCTGTCAATTTGACTCGTCTTCCCTCTGATGCTGAATGGCCTACTTGGAAGGCACAACTTTTAGAGACTTTTGGTGACCATACTTTTCGGCCAATAAGGTACGCGTTTACGTTTAAATTTATAGGTGGCTCTCTGATTGACTATGCCTTAAAAAAGGAGAAGATGCTTCTAGATTTAAAAATAGGTCTTACTGACTCGTTTATTTTGTATTTGATAGTCATAGGTTTGCCTCATTATGTCCAAAACTCTCTTAATAGAATGACTGTTGATTCGTTGGAAAAACTTAGAAAGAAATTAAAGAAATTCGATGCTGATGATAAGAGTAACGATAAATTTTCGGATGCTTCCTCAAAGCAAAGTTCTTCTAATAAATCCAGTTCTAACAATTCGAAAAATAACGTAAATTTTAATCCCTCCAAATTTTCGCAAAATTCAAAAACTGGTAGTTCTTCAGAAAATAAGAAACTTTCTGGTACTTCGAATTACAGGAAGCCTTGTGATTACTGTTTATCGAAGGGATTTCCAGATCGTTTTCATTTGGAGGAGAAATGCTGGACCAAGAAGAGAGATCTTGAGAAAGCAAAACTTATTAATAATTTTGAGGCTGAGTCTGCCTCTAACTCCTCAGAAGAGGATCCAAAAAACTAAATTTCGAGCCACTGATCCAAGTTAATGTGCATGTCAATGGTAAAATCGACTGTCCTGGTACTTATGATTCTGGATCAAATATTTCTGTTATGGGCAGCGATTTGGCGAAATCTATTCATGCGAAAATTTTTAAATTGAAAGGCTGTAAATTTAAAATGGTCAGTGGCTTTGGTGAAGTTGTTGGTTGGACTAGAGTCAAGATTAAAATTTTCAATATCGAACGTAACGTAATTGTTTTCATAATTGATAGTAAAATTTTTAATCATGATTTCTTGATCGGTTTAGACTTGATACGTTTGTACCGTCTAAATCAGAATAACAAATTAGAAATTTTTCAGTCTAATAGTTTGGACGAGACTCCTATTTTGACTAAGTCTAGCTCCTCTGGTAGTGTCAATTTTGTTGAAATCCAGGCAGATTTAGGTCATCTTAGACATAGGAAGAGATACTTTTTACAGAGAGTCATCAATCGTTTTAACCACGCCTTTGCTCGCGACAAGTTTGATGTAGGCAAAGTTAGAGATTACGAGGCAACTATCAAACTTTCAGAACACAAGTATATTTTTAGAAAGCCTTACAGATGTAGCCTGGTGGACCAGAAAGAGATTGAATCTCAGATTTCGGCCCTTCTCAAAGCAGGTCTCATAGAGGAGAGTACATCACCTTTTGCTGCTCCTGTCACCTTGGCAGTAAAAAAGCAGGGTGATGGCTCTGTCAAAAAGAATAGACTTTGTATCGATTATTCGGCTCTGAACAAAATTGTGATTCCTGAGAGTCAGCCTTTCCCATTGATTGGTGACCTCATTGCTAAGGCACGTGACTGCCAATGGTATTCGGTATTGGACATTAATAGCGCCTTTTGGTCTGTCCCTTTACGCCAGAAGGATAAGTACAAAACAGCCTTTGTTACCACAACAGGGCACTATAACTGGAAATGCCTTCCCTTTGGGTTGAAGACTTCCCCTGCCATTTTTCAACGTATTCTTAGAAATTGTTTAAAAAGAAATGGCCTAGATGATTTTTCTGTCAATTATATTGACGATATTTTAGTGTTTTCAAAGACTTTCGAAGAGCATTTAGTCCATCTCGAAAAGCTGCTTGATGCAGTCTCAAAAGAAGGTTTTAGGCTTAGTATGGCTAAATGCAATTTTGCGAAAAATAGTGTAAAATATCTGGGTCATATTATAGAAAATAATTTTACTCGTCCCATTTATGATAACATTAAGCCGTTTCAAGATTTTCCTACCCCCAAAACTCAAAAACAAGTTCGGCAATTCTTAGGCAAAGTGAATTTCTATCACTCTTACATACCAAATTCTGCTTCTATACTTTCTCCACTTCATGAATTATTAAAGAAAAATTCAAAATTCATATGGAGTGATAGATGTGAGAAAAGCTTTGCCTTTGTTAAGAAATGTTTAACCTCTGAACCGTGCTTGGCAATCTACAACCCAGAGAGAGAAACTATCATCCAGACGGATGCTAGTTTGGAAGGCATTGGTGCTGTGTTGAAACAAAAGCAATCCGATGGTAATTTCCATCCTGTCGCCTTCTTTTCAAAAAAATTAACTGAGGCACAGAAAAAGAAAAAAGCAATATTCCTGGAATGTTTGGCTATTAAAGAAGCTCTGATGCACTGGAGGTATCAGCTTCTCAATCTAAAGTTCACCATCTTTACAGATCACAAGCCCTTAGAAAAGATGCAGGTAAACACAAAATTTGATGATGAACTCAGGGAATTAATTCTCCAGATTTCGCAATTTCAATTTAACGTAAAATACCAGCCAGGAAAGGTAAATTTAGAAGCTGACTGTCTTTCCAGAAATCCAGTACTGGAATCACATGACGCACTTTCGGAACTTAAAGTTGTCAATTTTCTAAAAATTAAAGATGTGAAAAAAGATAAATTAACGGCTCTTAAACAGTTTTCGAACAAATTTAAGTTCATGGAAAAAGAAAATTTATTGTATACTACTGACAAAAAGTCAAACAAAATTTTAATATCAGACGAATTTTGTTGGGAGTTGGTCAAAAAAATTCATTTACATTTTGGTCATATCGGAATTTTTCAAATGGAGCTAACAATCCTGCCATATTTTTATAACCCTAATTTGAGAAAAATTATTAAAGATTTTTGCAAGTCTTGCTTCACTTGTATTAAAAATAAGAGTCGTATTTCTTCCAAATTTGGACCTCTTTCACATCTTGGTCCAGCCAAAAGGCCTTTTGAGTATATGTCCTTAGATACCATTGGTGGATTCTCAGGAAATAATAGCAGTCATAAGTATATCCATTTACTTGTTGACCACTTTTCGAGATATGCTTACGCTATTACTTCAAAATCACAAATGGCTCCAGACTTTATTAAGTTATTAAATTTGGCTTTGAAAAAGGACATCAAAATTTCAAATCTACTTGCAGATCAATACACAGGCATTAATTCTGTCGCCTTCAAAAAGTATTTAAAAGAAAAAAACATCCGGCTACTATTCACTGCAGTAGACTGTCCCTTTTCAAATGGTCTCAATGAGAGACTAAATCAGACTCTGGTCAACCGCCTTCGGTGTAAGGTGAACGAGTCAAGAGAAAATCAAAAGAGGCCCTGGCCCAAACTTTTTGAAATATGTTTAGACGATTATAATAATACAATTCATACGGTCACAAGATTTAGTCCAAATTATTTAATGAATGGAGTGAAAAATAACGTAACTACTAATTTTTCGAATAACGTAAAATCTGATCTCGAAAGAGATAGACAGAAAGCTTTCGAAAACTCCATAAAAAATCATAACGTAAACAAAGGACGCTACGACAAAGGTCGACTGGAGTCTTTGTTTAAAGTTGGTGATCTGGTTTATGTCAATCATGGCAATAGTCTGAATAAAAATAAGCTCGACGAAATCCGTACAGGTCCTTTTCACATAGTATCTAAATTGTCAAATTGTATCTTCGAAGTTGAAGCAGGATTCCAGAAATTCGAATCGAATCTTTTTCATGTCAGTAAAATGTACCCTTTCGTCGATAATGTGAAATAAAACTCGTAATATGTCGTTTTCAGTCTCTCGGCTTTTGCCCTGGTAGGAGAGACATTTATTTTGTACCATGCCTTTTCGTGTGGGTTTTCTTCCGGTTGTGGGGATGTAAATTGTAGCCAATTTATCAGCTCTACACTTTCGACGTTGTTCGAATTCTGTTCTCATAATTTCAAATCACGTTTTATCTAGTCCAGAATTCAAGTAATTCTTCCTCTCTTATCTTTTCATTTGCTACTCGGTCTTTTCCCGCTTTCCTTCCTATTCACCACCTTCGATTACCTATCCTTTGTACATTCATGTCATTCGTGTTTGATTCGCTCTAGTGAGCAGATACTTAATATTTTCTTGTTCGAAGTTTGCACTTCGTTTTGCTAATTTCAGCTATGGCTGTAATTACACATCATTACTTTAATTCTTTCGAATAATATACCGTTCTTTTGAAGTGAATTGTGTAGTTCTCTCAAATGCTGCAAATCAGCAATCTCAATTAACTTCGAACTTACATATATATAATAACATTTTCTCTCCACAGCTGACGATGAGGAGATATTGATCTCTCCGACCTGCCTTTTATATATATTTTTAAATTAAAATCACACAATATCTATAAGACGTGACACTATAACAGAAGGTTAAATGTATACCTCATGTTAATAATTACACGATATATAAGATAAAACAATTGATACATAAATTTATATACATTTTAATTGTACATCATGATACTAGTAAACGACATACCTAATATTTTACCATTTTTATAGCAATTTTTTTATATGATATTTATATGTAACAATTTTGACTGCTATTGCTTATTTTTTTAATACATACTTTGTGTGACACATTTTTTACTTATATGTTCGTTCGTCCGTTTTGAATCGCAGGGGGTGTTGGGATACAATTCCCTCACTCCCTCACAAACACATAACCTGATATTGACTAACACTGTATGTAACATGTTTATTACATTTATTTGTTTTACATGTGGCGACACTGATTGCCAACACAATATTCTTTCCACCACTGCTCGACGGAGAATGTTCTCCGTTTGTCAGTCGTTGTACTAACGTCGTTAATAAATCGTTTTTCTAAGATGGAAGTCCGTCCTTATCTTTTCCATGTGAAGTGATCAGAACTCACCTCAATAATATTTTACAACTCTTTGAAAAACTTTAAACAAAATCTACAAAATATCACTTTATCACCTTAACGCCTACTTGGAAGGTGGGGTTAACTTTATCACTTTAACCCACCTCTTTTTCATTTTACCACGTTATCATTTTTTCATAATACGGTGATAGGAATTTTAACACTTTATCACCACAGTGTTAACGTGATAAAAGTTTCATAATAGGTCTCCAGGTTATACTGCTGTTATTTCCAGGTTTTTAAAGTTGATTTTGGCCAAGTTGGAGTTGTTTTTTTAAAAAATTATACATAATTTTTTTTTTTCTATTAAAAATTCATTTTAGAGGAAAAAATAAACTTTTTTGACTTTTTTTCTTCAAAAAATCCTTATGGGATTTAACATGCATTTGCCCTATTGTGACATTATTTATGTGTGCTTCAATGCACAAACTACTTTTTGCCTAGTCAAATTTACCTGGATACATACAATCCGAGTAAATGCCAGCTGCATATCTTTGTTAATGCATCCAAAACTGCATTTTCAATGGCTACATTTCTACGTTTCGGTAATAGTGAAACCAACAAAGGTGCAGTCAGATTGTCTTAGAAAAATCAAGAATTTCTCTAATGAAAACTGTCACAATCCCAAAACTGAAATTGTTAGAAGCATTAATTGAAGCAACAGCAGTGCGCAACTTACACCAACTGCTCAAATTAGATAATAGTCCCACATATCTCTAGTCAGACAGTAAATGTATTCTAACTTGGCTCTCAGAATGCAGAGTGTTAACACAGTTTGTCTTGAACAAAGTAACCAAAATTTAAAAAGTTCTGTACATACAATTTTGTTACATTCCATTGGAAGTCAACCTATAGATGTTGGTTCAAGAGGAGCAAGGTTAGATGACATTTTTCAACTACTTAGTGATTGGCTCTAGACTGGCTTAGTTATGGTCCCAATACCTGACCAGAGATGGATTTACATAAAATCCAGTCTTTACTAGATTTAACCTGCCAAATCACAAAGACAGCTCAAATCTAGGAAGATATCAATACTTGAATTCACAATGAGTTTGGTCAAAAATGTTTAGAAAGTAAAAACATTCACTACACAAACTGACTAAGAAATATAGGACTTAGACCAAACAGGTCTGAATCCAACTCAATCAAAAACCCAGAATAACTCAAAAGATGTTCTAGATTTATTTAGAAAACAAAACAGAGATCCACTAAGAACAGTTCTATATAAAAACTTCATACATCACCCTGTAAACACTCTGTTCAACATAAACATAAAAAACTTTAACACACTGATCAGCCTAAAGCGAACTTTCAATAACTGTTTGACAGCAGTCAAGAAGTTCTCAAGAAAATAACTTACAAAAACTAGGTTGACTTCACCATGGGCACTATTACCTAATAACTATTAATTTGCATTATTATGTTTCATATATGCAGATAAAAAAAAAACAGTTTTCTGATCTATTCAAAACATTATCAACATATAATTCATCAGAATATGTAGCTTACGAAAGATTCCACATAGTAATAGATAAATAAGGGCTACTAAGACTAAGAAATTATACATCAGTAATGCTGTTTATTGAGGATACCTTATCTGCAGTACCATTACACCCAAAATCACTTCTAACAAAGCTAATTATTAAATGTACATACATTAAATAGTCACACAGGTACAAAATTCACAATGGCAACTTTTTGCAGAATGTATTTTATACCCAAAGCAACGCGGCTACTACATGGCATTCTCAAAAGTACTTGCATTACCTGCAAAAAGCTAGATAAATGGCCTTACACACGACTAACACACTCAGTAATGTTGGACTTTAGGTTAGTGCCTTTCACACATCCATTCACCTATACAGGTGTGGATGTTTTTGGTCCATACTTGGTCTCTGTCAAGTACTTACCTAAAAAGAAAAACGCACTGGAAACACCAATGACACCAAGTTACAAAAATTGAGTGTTAATGTCTCTCCACAAGAACTACGTACTTTATCTCCTTGTCATCACTCAAAATAGGGGAAATCTGGGTGCCATTTCAAACGTTCTTTGCAGATTGTAGAATGCCAAAAGCGATGCTGTTAGAACTACACACATACACATCATATAACACACGCAAACGAGAGTTACAATTGTAAGAATTATAGTTACACGAATCTGATAATTATACTTCTTGTTTAGCCCCTACCATAGATAGGGCACTAAGATGTTTACACATTAGAAAGTTTTTAAGAGGATAAGGTAGTCAAAAGCCACAACTTTTTCCCTGGAAAGCTATGAACTTTTTCTCTTCTAATGGCACATCTACATGGTGAGACCTATCTTTTAACATCTCAATTATTAAAATTGGTCCGGCCATTCTCTCTTATATAGTGTATAGCAAAAGAAACCTTTTATTAATTAAGATAGATTTAGATAATGAATCTTCAGGAGTTCATATTACGGAATTATCCTGCAAAATATCAAAAAATATATTTTTTTCCCAAAAAATTATTAAAAACTTAGGTATCTAAAATCAAACTGACCAAAATTGTTCTAAATCGTGATTAAATTTGACCTTGTAAAATAAATCAAAACAAATAAAACTTCTACCGATAACTAGGGCAGAAGTAATGAAATTTTTAATGATAATATATCATCGTAATAATACAATGAATAAAAGTTTAATGGAGATGTAAAAGCTACTAAAATGAATGAAAACTTGCATAATTTTCCAAAAACCACAATTTATCGAAACCCCCCACTTAAGTCCTACTCGCAAATGAGTTTTTAATTTTCAAAATTCATCTTAATTTTCATGTTTTAGAGTGATGCTTTGATATCAGACGTATACCAAGACTAGACACTAGAGATTGAAGATTTTTACTGAGATTCACTGGAATTTTGAAAATTTTACGAGTCCTTATTACTTCATTATGTTTTTATTTTTTTCTATGCTCTGTATATACGCATACCAAAGCCTAAAGGAAGTCATATACGAAGTATTATAATTATTAATAAATTAAAATAACTGATGATGTGATAAATGAGCGAAAATAAATGCAGAACACTAATCAAATTCACATTTTGTAATAATTGATACAAATTTAATTCTTGAAAAATCAATAATTTAATTAAGAAACTAAAATAGGAAATTTAATAGATTAATTAATGATTAATTCAATCATCTTTTCAAAAATAATTTGTTGTTAATATGATTCAATGAATTACAGAGTACACGAATACTGGAATCACCATTAACCTTAACACAGCTAATCTAGCCAATCCGCCTGTATATACTTAAAATATGGTTCAACAGAACTTTTGGAAAAAATTAAGAACAACATACTAACTAGTAACTTGCCAGAAGAATACTATATTATAGAAAATTTCATACAATATTAAACATAGGAGAAAATAAAATAGGGAACTCTATATAGGCATTAGAAAAAAAAAAACTACAATTGATAACTGATAAGAACTTTTAAAATTTTCGAATTCCAAAACTGAACCTCATAAAAAATCTTTACTCTCTAGTGTCTAGTAGACAAAAAATTCAATGATATTGAACATTCTGAATTCATTTGTTAGAGTAGAGTAGAATTAGTGGTGCAAAAATTACAATCCCCCCCCTAAAAATAAATGTTTTCCAACAACGACACATTCAGTACATGTTTCTTAGTAACCGCATTAGAATTTCTTTCATCATCGGATTTTTTTCGAAGAGAAAAAAAAAGTGAAAAACTCTAACGCAGCTGCAGCTCCTTTAGGAAAAGTAGGTTTCCGAAAAATGTAAAATTAGGAAGTCACTAAAAAGTTATTAACAGATCGTAATAAATATTTGTTCCGAATTACGTTCCTATTGGTCCAAAATTAGGCATTTTATAGGCGAAATAAAAACAAAAATAGTCCCACCGAAGTTTTGTGCGACCGATCCGTACCAAAATATATAGCAAATTATAATATTTGTTACAAATTTCGTAGCTATTGATCGAAAATTGATAATTTTATAGCCAAAACAAAAACGAAAAAAGCAAGTACCGTAAGGTCGATCCGCACCAAAATTTATATAAAATTATAATATATCATAGTAAATATTTATTTTAAATTCCGCAGTTATTGGTCGAAAATTATAAATTTTACGGGCAAAATAAAAACAAAAATCGTTATACCGAAATACCGTACGGCTGATCCCCAACAAAATCAATAGGTCAGGTCCTTGGCATAGTACTAATATTCGTTCCAAACTTCGTGCTTATCGGATAAAAATTTCGACAACTGGCTTTTATATATATATATATATATATATATATAAATTTGAGTTATTAGTGCCAAAATTTTCCTCGAGTTATGAAACGAAAAACGTACCTACCCCCATCCCCGGGTCGTTCCATGACGCTCAGATTAATAAGTAGATTTTCAATAGAAAAACTGCTTAAAAATCGAAACCGTAACGAAAGCAGGCCGAAAAAGAAAATATTCTAGCGCTTTAATGGCATTTTCAGTTTTTCTAATTAATTACCTCATTGAATGAAGATAGTATTTTGCCAAAATACTTGCTTTGTCTGAATATATATCAACAAAATATTTCTCTATTTTAAAAAGAAGTTTTTTTTTCTAATTTTTTTTTTTTGAGAAGTTACTTATTATTTCTATTTAAGATCAGGTCACTTTGACTCATATTAAACGAAAAACGCTAGGTATCTATTTTGAACAATGCTACCCACCTGTTGTGATACGCTTCCTTCTAACGTCCGTAATCTGCGAAATAGGGAGTCACAATTTGAACAGCACAATTACCCTCAAGTCCGTCTGATTCAAATAAACCACCCTACCTAATACGTGTACATACACTTTAATACAAGTCCCTAGTTATCTACTTTTAATATCTTGAATGACAAAATAAGAACCTTATTCCTGTAGAGACAGAATAGCGCTCAACAGCATGTTCTCAAACATGACTAATTAAATTCTAAATAACTTGATGACTCGTTGCTCCTTCAATTTCAAGAGTAGGCCACCTATCGACCAAGAAACGATCAAGGTTAGAAAAATTCTACCAAAGAGGTAGTGTGACCAGCGACTTGGCGAACATCTACACAAGAACGATGCAACGAAATATTACTCAAGATAGAACTACGTAAAAGGGGAAGGAGGTAAATAGAAATTCATCGAAGGGCGAAATTTTAGTTATTTTTACACCGACGAGAGGAAAAACGTTAACAATACTGCACTGAAAAAAACATTACGATGTTCTGAGGCCACTCCGTGGGGAGGATAAATCTTGAGATTACATATTTTCAGTACTGATTATAACAAGTTTTATCCAAAATTTATTCGTCTAATAGTGGCAAGTACTGAAGTTCATAATATTATATTTTTTCAGCAGTCAGCAATATTCAAATATCTCTGCCGCGCATCAACCGCGGTAAGAGTGTATTTTCCAAAAGGGTAAAATTTCGTAATAGCTGCCATTCAAAAATAAGTTAACCGATTTCGCTCAAATTCAATACAGAACCAGCCCCTAATAGTCTTTAACTGCCATAAAAATTTCAAGCCAAAATTTTTTAATTTACGGGAGTTATCGTGATGACAACATGGTGGGTTTGCAACACTTTGAGAACTTCTTCCTCCGAAACTAGAGGATGAATTTCAAAAATTTTAACACCAATGTGTAGCCCAAGAAAGCTTCTCTAATAATACTCTAAGTTTCATTCCCATAAGTCAAACAGCGAAGGCTCCACAGACTCCCAAAAAGTGCCAAAATAAACAAAAAATAGAAATATAGGTTTTATATATATATGTGTATAGAAGAATTTGAGTGACCTAGATCTACAACTCAAGATCGGCGCTTTTTCACAGGTTCCGCCATTGTACAGAATGCAATATTTGTTAAATTAGAAAATAGACTAAAATATCTCGGGCAAAATTATTTTCATTGCATATGGGAAGTGAATTTAAAAAAAATTACAATTAAGGACATCATACAGGTGACTCGATCATCAATATTGGATTTTTACCTCGCGTATTTATTAGCACATAATTATGGAAAATTTCTCACACATTTTGGTCAAAAAATAATCAGGAGTCAAATTTTTCTGAACTTATATGATTCTTATAATACTTGTACTTCAATGCTTTAAGAATGTAGCATCAAATTGTGGGGAAAAAAACTCAATAATTACACAACAGCAAAAATTCTAACTTTCCCAATCAATGGTAACACTTTAAACAATATATGTACAGTTTGAAAAAATACTAATAGAATAGAATTAAATTTATCGTACAATTACCTTAAAATATGGCTTTTTAATTTTTTTTTTTTTGCAAAAAAATATCAAGTCTTGGTACACACTCGGCATTTTACGTACAATGGAAAAAAATATCAACATGAAGTTCAAGATGATCATCTTACGATTTTCTTTATCTGGACATCTTCAAAACCATGTAGTTTTCTTCAACGCTAAAAATTATACTCATGTAACGATCTGACTTTGGAGTTAATACACAATAACGCAGGTTTCCGCTAACTTACTCATATGGTTCCCAGTGGAGCATTTCTAGACAACAAATCTTTCCAGCTACTATGACATGCTTGACTGATTTCTACCCACACCTTGTCTGTAATAAGTGGATCACTTTTGTCGAATATTACGTGTTTCAAGTACGCATTTTTGTCATTGAAAATTACTATAACTAAATTAAGGAATCATATCATTTAAGAGAACATGTTGAAAAAAATTGGTTAAAAAGAATAAAAAGGATACAAGATTCTAGACTATTTTCTGTAGATGAATGCAACCATTTCAGTTTCACCAAGCGTTTATAAAAATTCAAATTTTTCCTGAAACAGAAAATACGTTGGCAGTTAATTATAAATTTTAGTATGAAACTTTGGTCGCCGAAATTCTAATGACCACGATCCACTTTAAAAAACGATGGTTTCTTACAAATGAATGTAGCTCGTAACGTAAAACTCTCACGCTCAGTCGGTTTTACGTGTGCTAGTGTATTGAAATACGTCACATGTAAGGAAAGGATAATACTCGTAATACGCACAATCGAGGCTACAAGTAAACGTCTATATACCTTGAACCTGACCTTATTCCATGATCTCAACCTAAAAACTTCCACTTACAGTTGTTGCTTTTATCCATTCAGAATTTCACAATATTTTTATCTTCTAGTCGGAGAAAAGAACAAAAATTCTTTCAAGATAAATTACTAAAAATGTATGTTTCTAAATTTCGACCTGAATTTTTAAATCAAGTCAAACCTTCATTTATATTAAAAAAACTACTATAGAAATTGTAGTTGAACGAATAAAGTAACAATTTTCTCTTTTTGAGATGAGTGCAATCACTCAGTATGGTCATTCTGCTGAAAATATAGCTAAGAATAATTGGATCTCTTGACGAATCGATAAGCAGAAGAATGAAGATAATCTTCAAATGCACAAACCTCAAGATGACCCAGATTTTAAAATCAGAAAACCGATTCAAAATAAAATATCAAACTAATTACTTGGCAGATTCCAGAGATTCCAGTTCAGTTTTACTTTTACTGTCTTCAATGTCTTTGATGCGTAGATCTAGTTCTTTAATCGAAGTTGTAATCATTTCCTTAAAAATTATAATCTAAATTATTCGAGCTCTGAACCAAGCAAATAAGAATTATGTAAAACTTACAAGCTGTTTCAGTCTGTCGGTACAAGTTGCAGAAAGATTCTCAACCTCCTTTCGAACTCTTGATTCTTTCATACTACTTTTTTCAAACTCAACAATAAGATTTTTTAGCTCTTCTTCAGTTTCTAAAACATAACATTTTGTATTTAGAGAAAAAAAATCGTTGACTTTGAAGAGGTAAATAAATCATAATAGTCACACATTTATGAACAGCATAACTTGATCACAATCAATATACATAAAAGCATACTCATTTAACTAAAGTACACAAAATGTATGCACACTTACTCGTACGTTCATCATTGAAATTGTGGGAAAATATCGGGAGGATATTGCAGTTGTCCCTCTCCATTAAGTAACTGTAGAAATCTATTTGGTCATCCGGTAAAACGACATCACCAAGGGTTAAAACCATTGTGTCATCAAATAGTCCAGATGTCAAGACAGTCAATGTACTGAAATTTATGAATTATGAAATTAGAAACATTTATGTTGGACGTTCAAAGTAATGGTTCATGATAATTCAAGATCCAAATTTTACTTACGAATTAAAATTGCTGTCTTGAAAAGATAAGATACAGCCAACGAAAACTCAATTATTTAGCGTTGATACATCAATTCGAACTCAAATTAGAAAATGTACAGAATTATAATGTGGGTATCAGGATTCAGGATTGATGAAAGCTGGAAATTAAAACTTTTTAATTTTTTATTTTATATTAATAAAAATCAAATTCAGAATAAAAAAAAATCAAAACAAGCCCGCCATTTGTTTTGTTTCGAAAATGTTTTTTGACTTTTGATCTTTTTTTTCTACTGGCATCTTCGAGGATAATTATATAATAATGTATATATAATGGAGACGACACATGAGCAGTTTCGGTGTCCAACCTATAGAAAGCGCTTCTACAAACACGTGTACTTCCTGATGTGAGGTATGGAGAACGAGGATCGAAAGAACTTGAGACTTTTGACTTTAAAGACGTTTATTCTGCAACTAAAATATATTTTACAAACGAAAAAGCAAATGGTGAAGCAACAGCGATATGCGATCGAAAGTAGAAAAGTAGAAGGGGAAACACTTCGTGATCAGACTGTACATTATGACATATATATATATGGAGATCGTGATGATGATGATGAAGAATGAGTGAGGTGGGATTTCGTATCAACACCCCCCTGAAATTTTACCGAATAATTTCTTCATCGTGTTTCCTGAAATCGAATCAATAATTATTATCTAAAAAAAAATATTAAATACAAAAAAAAATACAAGCACAAAAAATATATGTCGAATAAAAATTTCGAAAAATATTAATATTGTTTGTTTATTATTTCTGGTAACTTTGGTTTCTGAGAAAAAATTTACTGCGCTGTGCTTCCAAAAAAAATTAAAAATGAATTAATAAAAAATAAATAAATATATAAAATATGGTAACATGCATGCAATAAATAAACACTATCGTGTATATGAATATTATATGGTATATGTAAAATATATATAAAAAATAAAAATAATAAAAAAATTACAAAATTAAAAATGGTAACATGCGTATTTATTATATTGTATCGAGTAATATTATATTTCCGCTCGTATAATTCGAGTTGATGAGAAAAAATTCAAAAATGAAAAAGAGAAAAAAAATATTCACGAACATATATATGAATGAAATAAAAATGGTAAAAGAAGGTGATGGAATAAATACGATAAAAGGTTTTTCCATTTACAGGTTCAATGAATTCGAGCGTACGTTACGTATTTATCTTAAAAGTAACATGAATAAAATTGTAGAATAATATTCGTTGCATCGTATATTATCTTTCCGTACGTTGTATTGTATTCGAGGTGGCGTTTGACATGTTTTGGATAAGGCAACGTTTTTCGGTTTATCATAATTTGCGGTCATGTAATGGGTTTTTATCTTTATGTGTATTGTTATAGAGTTTCCTTTCATACGTGCGTGTGGAATATTCCATGCGTTTCTCCCACGCTTGTTGGAAAGTGTATAGGGTTTCTATTGTATGAATTGTAGGGTTTTTACTTGCTCGATTTTCATCATTTTTTCTTTGTTGTAATATTTGAGAAACCTTCGATTTATTTTAGGCACGTATTTTCAAGTAAATCGTAATGTTGGCTATTCTTTTTTGACAATAAATGAAGGTTAATATTTCAGCAAATATTTTCGTGTTACGACTTATTTTTGGACAATTTACGACTCGTAATTGAAATGGGAGAAAAATGAATTTGTGAATTTTTCGTATTTTGACTTGAATTTCTTATTTATGTATATATGTTTGTTTCATTTAATACTTTTACAATAATGTTTTCAAATTTTGATCTGTCCAAAGATTTTGTTAGAATATCAGCTAACTGATTTTCCGAAGTAACCGTTCTAAAAAATATAATTTTGTCCTCATACGCTTCCAAAATTGAATAACACTTAATCATTAGGGCCCGCGATTTCCTCTGACTTCCTCCGGAACATATTTTTTGCGTCGAAATGTTGTCTTCCATAATATCTACCATTAATTTTTCCCCAAAAATTTCGAAATTTATGTACTGCATTACTTTAATCGTATCTAGAGTATCAAAAACTGCAATTATCTCGGCTGCGGTACTCGATGAAGCGTGAATAGTTTGTTTGGAACAATTCCACTCCACTAAGTCTCCGTAGGCGAATATCATAAAGCCAGTTATTGATTTTCCCTTATTTAGGTTATTTATCTCTATATTATTATCGTCAACCTGGGGTGCATAAGATGCATCAATATATGCTTGAATTCCATCCCCCTTTGATGTGAATTTTAAATTGTAATTTTTTGTTGTGTTGACGTATCTAAATATCCTTTTAACATAATTTTTTAAGGTGTCGTTTGAATTATTCTGAAAGTGGGAAAAGAAATTTACAGGAAACAATATGTCCGGTCTTGTCAATCTCGCTAAATAAAGTAATCCCCCTATCATGGATCTATATTCGGTGTCATCTCTTCCATTTTGTATTTTATCAATTTTCAATCCTGTTTCCATGGGTGTATTCGTATTTTTGATTTCAGATATTCCGAATTTTTTTATCATTTTTTCTATATGTTTATACTGTGAAATTGTTATGGTATTATTTTCTATATCTCTTACAATTTCTAAACCTACGAAAAATTTTGGATCGTTTGTGATTGTGATTGTAAAATCTTTTTGAAGTTCTTCGTTTATTTTCGTAATAGAGGATTGTGAATTTGATGCTATTAATATATCGTCTACGTAACTCAAAAAATATGTTTTTTCATTTTCGTTTTTCATAATATATAAGCATCTATCACTCTTTGTTTTTTTAAATCCCATTTCCTTTACCTTCGTGTCCAACAAGTCGTACCACGATTTGCTTGAGGTTTTTAGACCATAGATTGATTTTTTTAATTCGAGTACTTGATTTCTATTGATGTTTATGCCTTCTGGTCTTTTCACGAAAATTGGTTTTATAATAGGCGAATTTAGGTAGGCTGTTTTTACATCATATTGTACCATTATAAGTTTTTCTTTGTTAACAATTGATAATAATAATCTGATTGTACCTATGGATGCTACAGGTCCATGTGTTTCTGCTATGTTATATTCTGTCCTATCTTTAAAACCACGTGCTACTAATCTGGCTTTGGGTTTTGGGTTGCCAAATTCGTCGAATTTTATTGTAAATATCCACCTCGTATCAATTAACTTTTGACGATCATAGTCCTACCACTTCCCATACTTCAGATCATCGAGGGAACTAAATTCGTCATTAATAGCCCTTGTCCATTCTTCTCTGAAAGGATTTGTTTCAATTTCAGAGAATGATTTCGGTATATTATCTTCGATGTAAGCCATATTATATTTCATTCTAACACTCATAATTACAGGATTTATTATTCCTAAATCGTATTCATAATCCGCCGATTTTATTGTCAGAGGTTTTTTATTGATTAAAAGTGATTTTATATTTTGGGTTTCATCTACCTTAACATCGCATGATATGTATGATTTAGAATTATATGGATCTCCCAAACAATATCCCGTATTCGTGTATCCCATTAATATGCTTTTTTCCGCCCTATGTGCCAATTTTGGGTCAATTTTGTTTTTCAATTTAGATTTTGCCTTCGTGGCATTTTGTTTTCGAACTTCGATGGGTATGTGTCTATAGGCTAATGCACCAAAAATTTTTAAATTTTTAAGATTGGGTTTTTTACCGTAAAACAATTGGTATGGGGTTTTGTATCCTTCATTTGCCTTTGTCGGGGATCTATTGATTAAGTAGGCTGCAGTTACAACAGCATAAGACCAATATTTTATGTCGAGGTTAGCATCAATTAACATGGCCCTTACTCTCCTCATTAATGTTTGGTTTTGCCTTTCGGCAACACCATTCAATTCGGGAGAATATGGAACCACATAATCCATTGTTATGCCCATTTCTCTACAATAATTTAGAATTTTCGTATCTGTATATTCTTTTGCATTGTCGCATCTTATTGTTCCTATAGGATATTCCGGAAATTTATTTTTCATAGACATTATGGTATTTTTAAATTCTATTGTCACCTGATTTTTGTTGGCTATGGGCATGACAAATGTGTATTTCGAAAAATGGTCTATGAATGTTAATATGTATTTTTGATTGGCTACGGAAGGTGTAAACGGTCCCATGATGTCAGATGAAGTTATTTCGAGTTTCCTAGTAGGTTTAGTCCTCATCCCAGTATGACCTAGCCTTGAATTATTGGCTATACAACAAATTTGACAATTTATAAAGTCTTCATCTTTGAAATTAATATTTTCGGGTATTCCTATTGCTAAATTTTTTAATTTTTGTAAGTATCTGGCATTTAAATGTCCTAATCTTCTATGTATTATTAATTTTTTATTTGTATTATTATTATTTTTGGGTTCATTTATTTCATTATTTTGACAGGGTTCATTTATTTCAGTTTCGTCACCCCCCTGAGATTGTTGGGTATTTTCATCTTCCTCAATGATTTCCATTTCTACTGTGAAATTGTCCCATTCATCGTTATTATTCTGGGTGACTGGGGCACATATTACATTTTTTTTTATATCCATATAATCTTCATTATTTTTTATATCATTTGTCTCGATGTTATAGTATATATAAAATATACCCTCTTCTTTTTTTGCCGTAATTATTATTTCCTCTGTTTCGATAAAATAAATATTTGCTATTTCTTTTTGTTGGTCGATGTTTGTTATCCCTGTATTAGTTATTTTTATGGCTGAGATAATATCCAAATTTAGGTCTGGCACATAATGAACGTCATTTAGTTCTATCAATGACTGATTTTTGTTTGAATTTTCTACTTTTATGATCATCCTTCCTGTATGTGTAGCATATAAAAACGTGTTTTTACCCGCACATTGTAATTTAATGGGGGTTATAAATTTTTTTATATCTATTAATTTATTCAGATCGGAAGTTAAATGGACTTCTGCAGCTCCATCAAGAATCGCTCTATTATTCAATGTTTCGTATTTTTCCTCATTATTACTTTTATTATTATTAATTAATTCGTTTAACAGCCATTCATTATTATTATATTTTTTTATCATGCAAGACATTTTTACTTGCTGCTCAGAACTATCTTTTTTATTATTATTGGATGTATTTACGTTTGTTTTTGGTGGGTAATTTCCCTGACTATTACTATTAGTATTTCCTTTAATATCATTACTTTGATTATTATTATTCATACAATTCTGGGCTATGTGTCCGAATTGGTTGCATTTGTAGCATTTGGGATTATTACGATTGTTGTTTCCATTATTCCCTCTATAGTTGTTTCCTCTATAATTAGAGTTTCCCCTGTAATTATTTCCTCTATAATTGCCACCGTTATTACCATTACTATTATTATTCGTATTATTATTATGGGTTTGTTCTGGTGTATTATTATTATTACCATTACCATTTTGACCATTATTATTGAAACCGTTTCTGTTGCCATTTCTAAAATTATTATAATTATTATGGTTTCTATAATTATTTCTTCCCCTATAGTTATTATTAAATCTTCCTCTATAACCATATCTATTATTATTTCCATTCATATTACTACTGTTTCTATTCATATTATTATTATTACTATTATTTCCATTACTATTCTTTTTTAAAATTTGGTCCCTATATTTTTGATCTGAATCTTCTCTCAGTATTCTCTTAAAATTATCTAAATTTTTTTCATTAGGAGGTAAACTTTCGTATTGTATTTTGGCTATTTGTTGCTCATAACACAGTGCCAATTGCAAGTTCTCTAGTTCTTCATTCTCTGTGACTTCTTTGCCACTATCTCTTACATCAGTTACTAATTCGTCCCATTTTTTCAAGAATCCCTTCATGTTTCCTCCTGGTTGAAATCGGAATTCTAACCATTTTGCCTTAGCCATATTAGCCGTAACTGAGGTTTTAGTCCCATAAATATTGTCTAACTTTTTTAGCATTAAAATTGCGGTGTTACAATCTCGTATTTGTTTCGTTATATCATTGGATACTCTTTCTAGGACAAACGCTTTGGCATTGTCCTGCATTTTGCAGTAATTTAGCATTTCTTTATTTGGCCGAAAGTTTAGATCATCTATGTTTTCAATATAGGATTGTAAGAATTCACTTTCTCCGAATATATCGTAATATCCCGCACCTCGTATGGCCGATATGATCATTCTTCGCCAATCCAAATAATATTTGCCATTGAAAACTTTTCCGAGTGGGGCTTGAATGGGTTTAATTTCATTTGAGGACGCCATTTTTCCTTCTATTTTCTTAAAACCTAATAAATTTTCTTCCCTATTACAAACGGCTGTGTATTTTTTATTTTCGTTGGATTCTTTTTCTAATTTTTTAATTAAATTTTCTTTTTCACAATTTTCTATTATATCCAGTTTTCCTAAATTTACCTAATTAAAGAATCTATTCATAAATTTTTCTTTCGATTTAGCAGAACTATAAATTCTGTTCGAAAAATAATTTACTGAAGATTCTGAAATTACAATATATTTAAGACTACTAATGTCTTCTATTCTCCCGGATATATCTATTACAAAGGACTCTAATATAATTTCACCCGTGAAATATTTGACGTGGGGTAGATTATAAATTTCTGTCTTCAGATCAACTACTCTCTCTCCTTCAAATTTTTTAATTAGTTCCTCCAAATCTTCTTTTTTAATATTATATTCACCGATTTTGGATTCAGATAAATTTATTATTTGGGACATGTACTCCTTCTTTGTTATTTAATTTTTTGGGGCCTCACTTCAAATACAATTTACAACGTATGAAAAAATAAATAATTTCAACAAATATTACCTTTACAATATTTTTCTCTTCTTGATTTCCGCTGTGGTTTACCGATGATTTATGTTTCCTTCGCTGTTGACCTTGGTACTTCCTGCTTTAATTTTAGATGTGGGTTGTTCCGAAAAAGTTGGGTCTTCGATGGGTTCTCGGTTGAGTCCTCGATGACGGGAGCAGGTTTCCGTTGGTTGTCCTCTTGATCTCGTTGGCGGTCCCTCTGGTTTTAGCGTTCGTTGACTTCCAGTAATGGCCGTTATTTGAGTCCGGAACTTCAGCTATTCTTCAACTTTAAATTTTGATTTTTTCAAAATAAATTTAAATTCGAGATACTTTCTCGAAAAACACGATGACTTTTCGTGTGTTATTTAACAGAAAAACATAAAAAATTTTACGCACAGCAGTAAATCAAATTTCAAAAAATAATTAATTCATCAGTTTAAATTTCTAAGTCTCTCTTCAAAGTTCTACCGTAGCGATGGCTACCATGATGTGAGGTATGGAGAACGAGGATCGAAAGAACTTGAGACTTTTGACTTTAAAGACGTTTATTCTGCAACTAAAATATATTTTACAAACGAAAAAGCAAATGGTGAAGCAACAGCGATATGCGATCGAAAGTAGAAAAGTAGAAGGGGAAACACTTCGTGATCAGACTGTACATTATGACATATATATATATGGAGATCGTGATGATGATGATGAAGAATGAGTGAGGTGGGATTTCGTATCAACACTTCCAACTAATTATCTGATTGGAGGAAAATCTCACAACGTTCATTTGTTTATAAACACTGGCGTACAAAGTACCTCAATTTTAAACCGATTTTCGATTCTGATTGGTTGGGGTGTTCAGTCTAGGGTACTTCGTACGCCAGCACACGGCATCTATAGTCTGGACACTCAACCCCATGTTAAAACTGTTCCGTGTCATCTCCATCATATATATATCCTCGAAGTAGCCGACGGACGAAGGTTGCTGGAGTGATGAGTGCGTGGTCGAAATCTTATTCACTTTTTCCCAAAAATTGTATTTTCCTAACTGAACTTTCATTCAATTTTACTAATTTTAATTTATGGCTTCGTGCTAATTTGTGAAAATGGGTAAGAAAGATAAACAAAATGTCAGTGAAAACGGTAACTTGAAAAATGGGGATGAACCTAATTTCAATGATCTGGATGGATTCGTTGACAATATTTCTGATGATGGTTTGTATTATCTGAAAGATGAAAATATTATTATATAATTAAACTCATAAATACTTGGGACATTCACACTAACTTTTTCTCGCTATCATTTGTTTCATTACGATACACAGAATTGTTAGGCGATATTTTGGCCACAAAACCAAATGAAACAGACGGCTTTGATAGCGTAATCATCGTTGATGGTATTCCGCAAGTGGGGCAGGACCGCTTGGAAAAGTTGAAAAATGTTATTAATAAAATTTTTGCAAAGTATGGCACTATTGTGAGCGATTATTACCCGAAAGATGACAATGGTGCTACTAAAGGGTGAGAATCAGCTCTTAGAACGTTTCAATTCTTATCAAGAATTATGTAAACTGTTAATAATACATGTCAAATTTTAGTTATATTTTCATTGAGTACAATAATTCTGCAGCGGCACATGAAGCAGTAGCGTTGGCTAATAATTACAAACTTGATAAACACCACACATTTCTGGTTAATTTATTCACCGATTATGAAAAGTGAGTATCTCGAGTTTTTCACTTGGGTAAGGTTATACATTATCCTGATTATATACAATCTTTGTAAAGGTATACTACCATTCCCGAGAAATGGGAACCTCCAACCCGGCAAGAGTACATCGAAAAACCTAATCTACAAGAATATTTGCTGGAACCTGACGCTTACGATCAATATTTAGTTTTTGACTCCGATTGGCACGTACAAATTTGGCTGAATAGTCAGCCTCATCCAACGTTATTAGAGGACCGTGAAGTACGTGTTACGTTGATTTTTACTCTTTAAAATGACGAGTAGCATTTATTTATCGTTAGTTATTTTTTACAGAGATGGACAGAATCGTTTGTCTGCTGGTCTCCCCTAGGAACGTATTTAGCGACCGTCCATAAGTTGGGTGTGGTATTATGGGGTGGACCGAAATTTTCGAAAATCATGCGTTTTGCCCTGCCAAATGTGCAGTTTATTGATTTCTCTCCGTGTGAGCAGTAAGTTGAATTGATGAATTCTTGTGTAGTTTTCAGAAATCTTTACTTAATTGTTACATCTACTACCCTCCTAAAAAATTAAGTGATTTTTGCAATCAATAAATCCGTATATTTTCCTTAAACCTAAACCGGCTAACATCGCTTTCGGATTACAGATATCTGATTTTATTTTCGAATACACCCGATTCCTCTGATAATAAGAAATTGGTAATTTTTGACATCCGCACCGGTGTAGAAAAACGTTCGTTCGTCATTGATGGTGCTCCCGTCTGGCCCATTTTTCGTTGGTCGAAAGATGATAAATATTTTGCTCGAGTCGGACATAACATGTTGAGCGTTTATGAAACGCCGGTAACTATTTAATTTTGCTGTCCTACACGTAAACACCTTTCAAAGCAGTATTTATAATTCAGTTTCTGGATTTCAGTCTTTCGGTCTTCTGGATAAGAAAAGTATCCAGGTTAGCGGTATAAGAGACTTCATGTGGTCTCCGTCGGATAATGTACTCGCCTATTGGGTGGCCGAAGATAAAGATGTTCCAGCTAGAGTAGTTTTACTCGAAATACCAAGGTATGTGGGAGGAGTCGCTTACACGCTTATCTCTTTTTACATGCGGCTTTTTAATATGGCTCGTTTTATAGTCGACAAGAAATACGTGCCAACAATTTGTTCAACGTAGCCGATTGTAAAATACATTGGCAAAAGAACGGAGATTACTTGTGCGTGAAGGTTGATCGTTACGCTAAATCGAAGAAAGAAAAAGGCGAAGTGAAATACAGCGTAAGTAATTCTCTAGATTCTAGAATCATGAAAATACTTTGCGTGCCCATCATTCAGTGGTTATTCTTTCATTGCAGGGTATGCATTACAATTTCGAAATATTTCACATGAGGGAGAAGAACATTCCCGTCGATATCATCGAGATTAAAGAACCGATTCACGCGTTTGCATGGGAGCCTGTGGGATCGAAATTTGCTGTTGTTCACGGAGAGTCGAGCAACATCAAAGTTGCTTTTTACGATATCAAAGCCGGCCAGAAACTTTCTTTGACCAGTATGTGTTTACATTTTAGCTGGCCCTTTCGCAAGGTGAATTTTTTCCAATTCTTTCTCTCCCAGCATAGGTCCAAATAGATTTTGAAAAGCAGAGACATTATATCGTTACTTGTATCTTCATCTCCCCTTTCCTTGTCCTAATCAACTAAGGGGTGATAGAGGGAAAAATTTGTGAACAGCTTGAACCGAATAAGCTTATCGTAACATTTTTGCTAGTATTGAAAAGTAGTAAATGAATGTTGATAACGAGCAACAGCCAAGATGTACGACATAGCTCGTGTATTTTCTTTTCTACCTACCATTAACCTATATTTTCGGAAGTCAAGTATATCCCTTAAAGCCTAAAAAATATTCAACACGAAATATGTTGGCTACCTAGTCAAATACGCCTCGTATCGCCACCTTCAGTACGTTTTCGGGATACTGTATCGAACAGTTTTAGGCTCGATATCGAATAATTTGACTTCTGAAGCTTCACTGGTAATCTTTCTTTTATCTTGATTTCGATTTTGTGGAGTGTATGTTGATGCAGATATAGGTTGACTTTGTCGAAGTTTCATTGACGCTCTGTGTATCAGCTAGATGTAATATGTACTTCTCTAATATAAGTGACAACAAGAGATGTTTACGAATTATTAGCCTCAATTCCAAATTTAAATTAAAAACACCTATTTCGTAGATTGTACAGAGCAACACTGATCCGCAACTTAATAATATTGATCCTATCGGAGTCACTCATCTCTCGTCTTGAATATCGCAAGACTCATATTTAATTTAAAAACATGGTATGAATATTATGGAATTTTCACTTTTTTTTTTTTCAACTCGAAAGCCTATATTTCGTACGTTTGATGTTAGTTGTGATTTCTAAATGTCCTGCCCTTAATGAAAGAATTAAATAGGTTGGATATTGGGCCACATTGTTTAAATAGTTCGTGTTAAGAACCACTATAATCATATTTCAATTTTGTGTAGAACTTATGGAAAAGAAAGTCTGTTCACACTTATTCTGGTCACCGAACGGCCAGTATATCGTTCTGGCTGAGTGTCGAGAAGTTGGAGCCTTAGAATTTATCGATACGAATGACTTTTCGTCGATGGCCAGTGGCGAGCACTATAAAGCCTCAAACGTCGAATGGGATCCAACTGGACGGTTCGTTGTCTCGACAGTTAGTGCGTGGAATCACAAGGTTTGTGTTCGATTTTAGTGTGCACGTGTTCGACTTTGTAAAGTTGCTCATTCTAATAACTGTGGAAAATCAACAGATGGATACTGGTTACTGGTTGTGGTCATTCCAAGGAAAAGTGCTTCGAAGACAAAATTCGAATTCATTTTGCGAGTTCAAGTGGAGGCCTAGACCGCAAACGCTGTTGTCTGATAATAAACTGAAAGAAATCAAGAAGTCGTTGAAGAAGTATACCGTGCAGTTTGAACAAAAAGATAGGATACGACTTACGAAAGCTTCGAAGGTATGATTTTTATTTAACCGCAAAACTACTTTCATATGATTTGGTGTTCTGATTTTGTTTTTTGCATTAGGATGTGGTCGAGAAACGACAAAAATTAATGAAAGATTTCAAAGAATATCGTGAGAAGAGAATACAAGATTGGAAAAAACAGAAACAAGAACGGTTGCAGTTACGAAATAGTGAGTATATCATTTCCTACTTCATACGTGTTCGTGTTTCATTTCATGTTATTGTATCCTTGATGAATTTAAACTTCTTAGATCAAATGAAATTATCGGATTATAAACAAAAATAATTTACTCGGAAAGTTACTCTATTTCTTGCGAACAGTTGTGGGAAATATGTGCCATAATTTTATAATTTTTTTTCTCCAAAATCAGCTGTTGCCTTTAACGCGTGAACACAAAACAGTAGATTGGAAATTCCTTTGATATTATCGTCTTATGATTTCATTGTAAAAACTGTCATATTGTCCTCCCAACTACGACCAACGGCCTTCGGAAAATGACATTGTCTCGTTGTACCCATTGTCTTATAGTAATTCACATATCACCGGCTCCTATCTGAATTAAGAAATCTCTGATGAGTAGACGTATACGCCATTTTCTGTCCAATTTTGATTTTTTCTGTGCATCTACATGTTATTTCAATGGGTAAATGATAAAACACAAAATCATTTTTACTAATTATGGATTATTTTAATTGCATGAAATAATTATTTTGATAATTTAAAGGAATTTCTTATCGGAATATTGAATTCAAATCGATAAATGTACTGAAAAAATGAAATTATCTGAAATTACATATAGTTTTCCTAGGACAGTTAATGGGGTATGCGTGTACTTGTCTTGGGACTAGTTTTACAATAACCGTTTAAAACAAATTCAGAGTTTAAACTGGATTCATAGGTAAAACATCTTTTACAATCTGTTAAACCAAGTTCAATCATCTTGAACCACAATTTAACTCCACCGCTAGATTTTCGTGAGATAACTAGAGGTTCAGGTTTTTCATTGACTGGTTTATCGCGACATTTTTTTTATTGATCAACTGCAAATTTATATGGTTGCTAAACACAATCCAATTCTCAAATATCGTTAAAATATCATATGATGGAGATTATATGAAAGTGGTTTTGGTGTCGCATTTACAGATAAAGCTGCCAACACCAAGTGATTTGTTTTTTTTAAATTAGATTTGAGGAAAATAATCGTCACGTGCTTTTATTTATAAACACTGGCATACAAATTACCCCATTCTAGAAGATTTGGTTATTCTGATTAGTTAATGTCGATTGATGTGGGGTATTTCGTACGCCAGTTTACACCCAGTATACACGTACTCGTTGTAGATGTTAACGACCTTCGATCCCATTGTAAAACAGCAGCATATCGTCTCCATCATGTATAATTATATCCTCGAAGTATTCTAATTCTACCAAGTACTACTCTTTTCTCTGAACCACCTGAGTTTGGCAGAAGTTTCGTGAACAACCTGTATATCGTACAAATACTGAGTAAAATGGCCCGATAGCGAAAGCTCATTAATAATTGGAAAATCAAAAAAAAAAAAAGCCAAACCGTTTATATTTATTTTACATTGGATGGAAAGTATATTAATTTTAAGTTAATCCTCCTTTTCCCTTATTAAAGGTTACGAAGCGAATAAGAGCAAAACTCATCGTATTATTTTATTTCAGACGTCGATACCGATGAACTTAACTCAGATTCGAAAAATTACGAAGAAGA